>OY282560.1:105064478-105636326 GCA_958295665.1 Tipula vernalis
TGTTTGTTTGAAATCAATATTGCTTCACACACAACTTGAAAAATTAAACTACTTAAAATATTTATGTTGAGACTAAAATTAAAAAAAAGATAGAACAAGGGAAAAAATTACAAAAAAAAAATTTCGGCGGCCATTTTGAAAAAAAAGGAATTATTTCGGATAATTAATTTTTTGAATGAATACAAGACCAAGTGCATAAAACATCAAGGACATATTTAAATATTTGCCACTTTGTACCTTAAAAAACAACAAGAACAACAAAAAATCATGTCCCATAATTTTTTTTTCTTAATTAGTGCTACACATTCAAAATATAAAAATCATAAAATTAAAACATGACTTCCAAAAAAAGGTGATTTGAAGTATTTTTCACCAAATACATTGTGTTCACAAATACGTTGGAATTATAGAAGTTTTCTAACCAGAAGGTCAATATGTTGTTTGTTTTTTCGCACAGAAATGTTGCTGCATAAAGCCAAACCAATTTACTACAAAACATTCGAAACATTAAAAATTTCTAATTGACAATAACCATTTTTTCCAAACCATTAACGATATGGTTATACATATTCCGACAATTTGTTATTATTTTAAAGTCACCCTCCCATTCCCAAGATACCGCTAATGTTCACTGTGCACAGATTTTTGGTTAATACCCAACATTATTTGCCTTCTAGTCCACGATACAATACAAATCCACGAGATAACCGTTATATTTATTTTGGTGCTGTATGTTACTATGTATATAATGGATATTGCGTTGTTGTTGTTTTAAAGTGTGGTTTAGTATTATTTTCCAGCAATTACCGTTTTCCTTTTTTTTTTTGTGTTGTGCTCCATTATCAGTGTGTCATGTATAATTTAGAGTTGGGAAATGAGAAAAATAGAGAATAAATATAAATTGTTATCGCACGAATTTTCATTTATTTCTTGTTTTTGTTGTTTCGTCCTCGTATCTAGACAAAGTTAATATTATGCCTTCTTACAAATATCCGTTCCTATTAAGACTAATGGATTTGATTTATAATTTCTTAACTTTCTTCAAGTTAAAATGATACAATTGATATCCTGAGTAGAATATAATCTGAAAATTGATTTTCACGTAACATTAATTTTGTTTTATGCGGACATTGATTTTTTTTTTGGAACCAGCAAATTTTTTGAATTAACCCTAAATTGCAATCGTATATGTGTGACATCGTGATGATATATGATCTACATGATATATGGCCCAATGTTAATAAAATGACAAAACGTATATGTGAAACGTGACAGATACATACAGCTGATATAATATTCTATTTTTATGCTGTGTGATTTAGTATTATTTACACAGTTTATATGTTATATCTGAATCAGAAGAAATATGCTGTTTTTGTGCCACCCAACAACATATGTAGCTGCGTGTGTTTATATTGTATAACTAACTCTGTGTACATAGAAAATTTTAGAAAAGAATCATTCCTGTTTGTCATCATCTCCTTAAAATATTTACTTTTACTCTATTGTACGTATAGTATCTCTTATAAGTATATACGAGTATGTTAAGATGCTACGATAAGAAATTTTTATTTCACACATCTCATAATTTCTGTCACCCAACATTCTTTAGAATTATTTTTAAATTTTCATTCTTGAAAACTAGAAAATAAATATTTTTGGTTGTGTCTAAATTGTCCCAAAAAAATGACTTGTTTCTTTAGGTTGGTTCGTAGAATGATTTTCAAAAAAATTAATTCTTATTTGTCTAATTTGATGGTTTCACGCGTATTTATAGGATGAATTTTAGGAGCCATATTCCTAGACAATTTTGCAAGTCATTTGTCTATTGTGGCTTGATACAATATTTTGTAGCGATTAAAAAATTTAACAGTCATTTTAGGTAATAATCACTGCTACGTATTCTGCAAACAAATAAATTCGCCAATGAATTCTCCTCCCACACTTACCTGTCATATTCGAGCAGATAATTAATGATAATTTCGCAACAACGCTTAAAAAATGTCATAATGTTGTGACGATGATAGGGATGGCCAATATGACACGCAACATATAAAGGTACAGCATATTTTGAGCTCTTTAGGAGCGATTTTAAAGAGAATTATTTATTTAGATTAAAGAGTGAAATTTTTAAGTCGAAATGATGAGGTCTGCTTGGACGCACTATAATGATACAAGAGTCACGGTTGACATCACAAAAGTAGGCATGTAAGAATTATAAAGAATTCGAGAGCCACTATGAAATTTCCATAGCAGTAAGAGATGCAACCAAACGCTGAAAAAAATTTCAGGGTGATGGATTTAATTGCACCACTTCAAAACGTGAAATACTTAAGCTAGCGCGAAAAGCAAACTGGATTGACAGCTAATGATTTTTTGACGCTATTAGAGACGACCTCATTTGAGAATGACTACGAAAGGAAAAGCGAAACCGATCTTCACAGCGAATTGCAAACGAAAATGATGCACAACGGAATCAGCTAAGAAGAACAACGCTGGCGCAATGTTCGACGGCAACGAGCTATGGCACAGAATCCAGTACGAACCTACAAAGATGACGTAAACTATACGTCAGCGTTAATTACAAATCGGACCCTTCAACGTTGTATGTAGTAACTGCGGCGCCCTCCATTTCCCCGAAGAAAAAGTAGCAAATAAATGTGATTCATTTGGAGATTGCTACTTGCATGGTCGAATTGTGTTGCCACCTCCACAGTTTCCAAATGAATTCGTTTGTCCTTTTTTACGACGTTACCCGCTCGCTAATGAGTTCCACAAACGAATCCGAAACTTAAACTCATGTTTCGCTTTAGCTTCATTCAACGTAAGCGATGATCGAACCATTAATAGTCGCAACATTTTTAGCTTCAAAGCAGCTGGACAAGTTTATCACAAAATGAATATGGCGGCACATCCGACACAAACCACTCAAGGTGATTTCGAACCACCTTCATATGGCCAAATGTACTTTTTAGACTCCGATGATGCTCTTGACCAACGCCTTGCACATCCTCTAAATTATGGAATCAGTCGTGAGTTAATGGATCTGTTGGAGGAAATATTGCGAGAACAAAACATTTATGCCCAAAGTTACATGAGGATGCGAGAAGTGGAGGATGATATAAATCAACGTGCTGCTCATGTTTACAGTGCCAGATGGTGTGGATTATAAACGGTTCAACCCTCCTGCATGTAATGAAGTATGCGTTGTTCTTACGCTTAACGCCGATCAAAATTTCCCGTCAAATGAAATTGTTGTAAAACAACGTGGCAAAGATGTTGCCATTTTGAAAAATATCGACCATCGTATGAAGCCCTTTACATACCCATTGTTTTATCCAGCCGGTACGTCAGGATATACCGTGGGTATGCCACTTCGAATACATTATGCAAGTCGTCCAAATCTAACACGACTTGAACTAGCGCAATATCGTTTAGCTTTTCGACATGAACACGTCAAAAGCCTTTCTTTGCAAACTAATTTAACACTTTGTTTAACCTTTGGATTTGGTTGGTAATTTAACGGTGTTCGTTGAAATCGCTGTTCCCAAATTCCAATTCCTAAATCCAATATGAGTTGAAAATTGTATTGCCGGATGTGTAGCAAAATCTCGTGTCCAAAGAATGTGCGTGGTCCAAAATAGTATTGCGGTATCTTCTCGTTTCCAATTTATTAATGCAGGGTCAAAATATAATATTAGCGGTATATTATCGTGTCCAAGGTAATTTCGGGTAAGTAGGTAAATAAGTTCAATAAAATGCAATCGCCGTATTTTTTATCACTGTATATATATTTTTTTATTTTATTAGTTGAACTGTATTCGCTCGCTGTTTTTCTACTAATGATTTTATAAATTTATTATTTTTTTTTTTTCTTAAATTCTTTACAAAATTGTCTTGTAGAGACATCTAACTTTTCAAATGATAACTAATATCATTTACTATAAATTTATGAACAATTTCAATTATTAGGCATAAAAACGTTGGGGATTAATAAATTATACTAATTATTTAGGCATAAATAAAAGTGTCAAAATGTCAGAATATTCGTGTTTACAATTCAATTGTGGTGAGTTATTTTTAAATTATTTATAAACTTTTAATTATAATAATACAAAAATCCAAATTTTAATTAATTTTAGATATAATAATAATGGAATGATGTCTACTTTGAAGAAGTGACAGATTAGCTGATGGCTTGTTCAGATAAGTTAAATATAAAATAATTAATCGTACTTTGTTGATTCTTTGTGTTTCTTTTAGCTAATCTTGTGGAGCTGGATCATTCTTAACACACTTGACCTGCGTCAAACAGTTTTCAACGCCCTACATTTTGGTGGACGACTTTTTCAACAATATCTCGTCGATACTTTCATTCGAGTTGAACGTGATCGCATCCAATGGATCAAATTTAATCAAAAAGGATCAACGCGTTACTATACTGAACAATTCGAAGATGAAATGGCTATTGTTCGTCGTCTTGGATCGCTAAATTTCTTCATCACCATGACTTGTAATCCCGATTGGCCAGAAATTAAAAAAACAGCGCGTATTATATCTGATAATGGAGTTATCATACAGCAGTCCGCTCAAGATCGTCCCGATCTCGTCGCTCGAATTGCGAAACAAAAATTTAATGAAATTATCAATGATTTGGATAAAAAACAGATATTTGGTATAACCGAAGATCGAATCCATAATCCAGAAGAAATTGACGATCTAATTTCAGCTGAAATTCCAAATACCCACGACCCTGATTACGAGAATTAGTGTTAAAGTGATAATTCATAATCCGTGCGGAGTGGAGTTAAATCCAGATGCTACATGTATGGTCAATAAAAATGGAAAATTGCAGTGCCGCTTCGGTTTTCCAATGCAATTCAAAGGAGTAACATCTCTAGCGGATGATGAAAAACCAAAGTATCGTCGTCGTTATGCCCCCAAATTGGACCAAAATAATCGAGAAGAATTTTCACATGAACTTGCAGTACATCGAAAAGATAAGGATAATCGCCGAGTTACACGAGATAATCGTCATGTGGCCACATATAATGGTTATTTGATGAAAATAATTCAATGTCACATCAATGTTGAATATGTTGACAGGATAGGTCCGGTAAAATATTTATATAAATACATCTACAAAGGACACGGTTGCGCTTCAATAAAGGTTGTCGAAAATCAACGGAGTTTGATTTATAATGAAGCAGACACCTATGTGGAAGGTCGCTGCATTACACCACCTGAAACATGCTGGCGATTATTTGGCCACGAAATCCAAAGAAAGAGTCATATCGTTCAGCGCTTGAATATTCATTTACGTGGTCAATATCGAATGCTAGATATTGATCAAGCCCAAGAAGATCTGGCAGATATTGGACAAAAAGGTTTAATGTTAGAAGCGTATTTTCGACATAACCAGGCGTTGAAGCAAATGCAAACAAACCAGAATTACTACTACTATTGGCAAATGCCCAAACATTTTAAATGGGATGAAAAAACGAGCAGCTGGGAACCGCGAAATCATTGGTCGAATTCACAACGTAAATTGTGTTGCTCAACCAGAATGCTTCCATTTGCCTAGAAGAATCAGCACTGTCCAAAATTCCTTCGGTAATGCGAATACTCTTCGTTCAGATTCTTATTTTTGGATGTCCCGAAGATCCAAAAGGTCTCTGGGAAAGTTCAAAAATCAGTTGGCTGAAGATTTTATTCTGCACGAACAACAGAAGGTCGAAATTTTCGTTTCTGGGTGGAACGATATGGTATGGACGACATTGACAATTACGAAGATGACCAAGAGATGGACGTTCTAAATTCTGATGAGTCAGCTGCTACTGGAGAACGCATGTATCGGCTTCTGCAAGGAAAACAGATTTAAATGCCAATGACTCTAATTATGTTGAAATAAAATATTTTTTCATAGATGGAGCAGGCGGTACCGGTAAAACCTATGGCATTTACTGGAAAAGTAAAATATATGGCATTTACTGGAATCGCATCAACTTTATTGCCTGCTGGACAAACATCACCCAAGACATTTTGTCTGAAAGTTCCGCTTTCGTCATATTCAATTTCCAGCATTAAACCTGGTGCAGTCAAAGCTACAGAACTCGCTCAAGTTGATGTTTTCCTTATGGATGAGGCACCGATGTTACCAAAGTATGGTTTACAAAATATGGATCAGTTGTTGCGGTCTATTGCAAATCCAAACTTGCCATTTGGAGGAAAAATTTTAGTCCCTGGAGGTGATTTCCGTCTGTGCTTACCTGTTCAACTCCGAAGCAACCGTAGTGAAACACTTGATTTGTCGATCAAAAAAAGTCATGATTTCAGATCATTTCAAAAATGTTACGTTAAAAAAAAATATGCGTGTCGATCCTGAACAGGAATCATTCGCAAAGTGATTATTCCAAAAAATGACTTCAATGAAATCGAATTACCTGAGGATATAATTTCCAGTGGTAATTTAATCGAAGAAGTATTTGGAAATTGCCTTGCGAATCAAAATTACGATGCAATGAAGGAACATGTTATTCTCGCGCCGCTGAACAAAGAAGTCAGTAATATTAATGCTGAGATCGTCGATCGTCTCCCAGGAGAATACAAATCGTATAAAAGTCATGATTCTGTGAAGGATAAACAGGAAGGAGGTATTGAATTCACGCCAGAATTTCTTATTCTGATAATTCTTACGATAATTATGCTAATGCGTAATTTAGATATTTCGGAGGATATGTGCAATGGAACACGCCTGATTGTTACCGAATTATGTAACAACGTAGTTAAAGCAAAAATAATTATTGGAGAAAAAGCTGGACAAGAAGTACACATTCCTCCACTTGGATGTACAATACAACGACATCAATTTCCGCTTCGACCAGCGTTTGCTATGACCGTGCATAAATCTCAAGGGCAAACGTTCGAATTTGTTGGCGTCGACCTTCGTACACCTATCTTTAATCATGGTATGTTGTACGTAGCTTTATCCCGTGTTAAACGACAAAATAGCTTGAAAGTTTTGTTACCACCTGAAAATGAACGTCGCACGTATAATGTTGTGTGGAAAGAAGCATTGAACGCTCCTGATGAAACTTTTATAAGTCTTGATAGTGACAGCGACGACGGTTACTTCGGCAACATCGATTTTTATGTCACAGCCGAATAAAATAAAATGAAATTAAATGCCCAACCCTTTTTATCTTAATAACAAAAATCGTTTAGGAAAGCTTGACCTGTTCACTTTATGAAAAAATAGCCCCATACCTCTAAGGTAACATCTCTGAGATTATGGGAAATAACCGTAGTAAAGCAGCCATTTCAACCGGCTTAGCCTTTCCACACTTTTCAAAATTTTGTCGAACTACTGGTTAATTACACATTCAACACTTTCCGTTAATTTGTACAGCTACACTTTGTGTAAAACACTTCACGGAGGGTTTTAAATGCCCATACACCACCTCTAATTTCTTCCACTACCGAGGAACATAGCCATAATTTAGGCTGGCTACAAACATTTTAGATAAGGGTATTTTAGTGCTTCCTTCCTTCTTGAACGAGTACCGCAAATACTATATAAGGCTCAGGCGATTTACAAGGTTTGGAGGACTTTAATGCTCATTCTAATCTCCTTTTCGTGAATATTTCCTTTGCAAAAATCATTCTTTCCCTAAGTTCTACTTTCGCAGAAAGGACAAATTACCTGGTCCACCTTTCAGCAAAGGTCCTTCACAAAAAATTTTCCAGAAAGTAGGCTTTGCCTTCTGTAACTCTCGGTTGAAGTCAGTTAAGGTACCGTTATAACTTTTCCACACACCAGTTCTATTTGCATTGTGAAATTTGAACCTTGCGTCCTTCCTAAGTTTTTCCAATTATCGATTCCACCAAAGTATTGCATAAAAACATCCTGCTTGAAGGTTGAGTTTAGGAATTCAGGCCTGACAGCACCTTTCTTCTGTTTCTCGTATTTTCAATGATGGCTTGTCCAATTTTATCCATATAAAAGGTAAGTAGCATTTCAGGAATTTTCCTCGCTGTAACTGCCACCCTTGTACCAGCCAAGACGTTCTTATAGGGCGCAGTTTTGCGCTTTCTGACAGTCTCGCTGGTGGACAGCCGATAGTCCTCGTTTTGGAATCTTGAACTTCTCATCTGGTCGTTGAGCTAGCCTACGAGCCCCTGTTCTTTCGTAACCATTTTCGTTTCGAAATCTCATCCGACGAGAATTTAAAATCGACTCAATGTGTGTGATTAAGGTTGTCATCTCTTCAAATGTTAACTTCACATTATTTAGAATTCTCTTCATGTGATATTTTGTTGACTTAACAGAAGCCTCCCAAAGACCTCCAAAATGTTCCCCTGTGGGTGGACTAAAATGAAAATTAATATGATTTTTTAAACAAAATATCGAGGTATCATTAGATTTCAATTGCAACAGCAGCTCGCTATGTAACGCCTTCAATTCTTTACTGGCTGCTTTAAAATTAGATCCATTGTCACAATATATGTTTCCCGGAATACCACGACGTGCCACAAATCGTTTCAAAGCAGCTAGGAATGCTTCTGATGTCATGTTGCTAACCAGTTCTATATGAACTGCTTTGACAGCTACGCATACAAATAGTGTAAGATATGCCTTATCCATTCTCGCGTTTCGACATGAACCTGATTTAACGTATACTGGACCAGCATTGTCTATTCTAACATTCAAAAACAGACGGTGTTTTAATACTCTGGATGCTGGAAGATCGACCATCTTTTGAATCGATGTTACAGCTCGATGTTTGATGCAAACAATGCATTGATTTATTAGTTTCTTTACTGTACGGCGAGCATTGATCATCCAAAATCTTTGTCGAATAGTATTTAAGAGAAGGCTTAAACCAGCATGAAGATGTGATACGTGCATTTCACCAATAATCAACTCATTGATTTTATGTTGTGGTAAGATAACAGGATGTTTCGCAGAAAACTTTAAATGAGAATTCTTAAGGCGTCCTCCTACTCGAAGAATACCCTCATCATCGATAAATGGATCTAATCCTAATAGCCTAGATTTAGTTTCCAGTGGCTTCTTGTTTTGAATAGCTTTAATTTCTTGGCTAAATGCAAACTTCTGAACTTCTCGAATAATTATCACTTCAGCACGTACAAGTTCATTTACTACTATAGGACCTCGCATTCGTAAATTTGATTTGAATGATCGTTTACAAAATCGCAGCATAATCACTACAATTCGTCTAATTTTAAACCAGAATGAAACGTTTTCTAATAATTTGCAAATTTCACTTTGTTGATCATCTAGTACTATATTCTAGTCTATTTGTGTTTGGCCAATGGGTGACATCTTTGATTAACCATGGTGGTCCATTCCACCATATTTCAGTATCTGCTAATTTATTGGGTTGAACGCCACGTGAAATAATATCTGCTGGGTTTTGTTTTGAAGGAACATGATTCCAGTGCATGTTGGGAATTATTTTAAGCATTTTTGCTATAACCAACACAGTAAAAAATTTTCATTGAAAATTACAAGTTTTATCAAGTGGGCAAAATTTCCAAACTGTTTCATGCAAAATCACATTTAAATTGAAAAATCAATTTCCATTGAAAATTAAGGGTTATAATCCATAAATTTGCCAACAAAATCTCGTACTATAAATTTGCGAATAAGTTCTTACATCTTTTTACATTAATAAATAAGTAATTTTACATTCCTGCAGCATTCTTACAAGTGAAAGATGGTAAACTTTTACGTGAATAATGTATTAAAAGATTAGGTTATTATATAATGTTCAGTTTAATTTAGGGCACCATTTATGTATTTAAATTGGAATAGTTGTTTTAATAAAACAAAAGAGTTTATGTTACCTACTTCATTATGATAACTTTATTTATAAAATATCAGTTTATTTCAGTGTACGCAACATGCATACTTTATACATATAAAAATACTTAATTCTAATACTTATATTTAAAAACTAGTCATTCAAAACTTTTTTTAAAAAGTTGACGACTTTGGACTTAAAATTTATTTTTTACTTTTTGGAACGAGAAAAATTTACATCTATATTAAGAAATATTTTTTGCATAGCCTCCAACGACTGTGATAACTCCATGGGATATTGTATATTAAAAGCATAGTACGCGGCAATCGAAAGAAGTACTGCAGTCTTGATACAACTACATCTGATATCAAGTTAGTGCATCTCAACATAAAAATAAATAGTTTTATTATTGTTGGGTTGATCTGTAATAGTCAAATGACTTTAATATAGTAAATATAATCATTAAATTGTAATAATATCTAATTACCGATTATAGCAAAGAATGGTGTTGACGTAGGTATTTCTATTTCGTTTACTGACGTTCCATACTGAAATAAAATCAAGAATAAATTGTTTGGTGGGTAATGTTTTAATGTAATTACTTACAGAGATTATTTCTTCACCAGTGAGTCTAAATTTTCTTTAAAATGCGTAGTGATAATCTTTAATAATCTTAGGTCTTCGTCCTCTTCATTTCCAAAAGCTGAATTTTTAATTCTATTTCCAAATTCAAAAATAGCATTTTTCCGAAAATTCCATCTGCTTAAAAACAAGGTTTCCTGTATATCCATCATTTCATGAAAATGGCAAATTAAAAAATTTTGTAATAATAAATGAGGCCAATATTCCTTTATCTCTGATATTGTGGGATTTTTGTTTAAAAATTTACGTTGCTGTGTAAACGTAGACTTAAAAATTTCCATAATTTCTTTGTTTAATGCATCGCTAGAAATTTCCCGACCGTAATTTTCCTTAAGCCATACTTGTTTAATGTTTCCTTCCTCATCTGATATTTGGTTGCTAGTACTAATTTTCTCAAAAAAATTTGCCACACCTTCTGACAAATTTACTTTTCTTTTTATAGATTTTGCAGGTGAGCGGTTTTGGGAAATTCTATTTAAATAATTATTGTGGTTACACATCTTAGTTGCCAAAGTTATTGGTTCTGTGCAAATAGGCTTTCCTTCTCCATCAAGTATTGCCAAACTAAGCGGATATATTTGTATTAAACGAGATGCAATTGTGCGAAACACTCTTTGAGGGATATATAATGATTTTCTTCGCATATCATTCACAACGCAATGTATAAAATCGTTATGTAAGTAATCTAAAGGTTGGCCTTGGTTAAGCAGATCCAGTATTTTATCCGAAATTTGGTTCGTAGGAAATTGATAATCGGAAAATAATTTTTCAGCTTGCTTTGTGCCAATACTCTCTGATTTTCCTGAAACATCGGAACTAATGGAAGTAACTCTACCACTTGACATTGAAATAGTTGTACTAAGAGGACTTTCAGGTGCCTCAAGTTATGATGCAGTTGTTAAATCATTTGTGGTGATCCATGTAATTATATTATTGGAGTTTTCTGAATCATTGGGAATTTTTGCATCAGATACATAGCTTACTGAATTATTGGAAGTTGACGGTGGTGGTATCCAGTTTTCAGTTTGCTCTAAAATCTGAAAAACTTCATTTTTCTGGCCAAAATGTTCTAAAACTTTCATATCCTCAACGTCGGTTCCGTCAGATTCTAGGACTAATTTAGATCCTAATAAGCCCGCAGCGTTTGCTAGAAGTGAAATAGTGGAAGATTTAGATAAATATTATAGTAAATACGAGTAGTTCAAAATTTGATTATTGTTATTAAAAGTTAATAACTTACCTTTCTTAATAAGAGATTCTATATTTTCTGTACAGAAAAATTTTTTTTTTAATAGGCGTTCTCTATCCCAAATTTTAACAAATAGTCGAGGCTGCGAAGACATAATACTGTTTATCTAAAATGAAATGTAATATAGATAAATTATAATTAGTGTACCACCACAATTCAAGTCAAACGAACATACTAGAAAAATGGTATCGCCGACTGTAATGTGACAAAAAATGTTGATCCATTTTTAAATTGAACAAAAGGAAATGGAGAGGAAAGGTTATAAAAATAAATGAAATTTAGTGATTCGTCCATGTCAGTAACTTCAAAGAGGCCTAGCTTGTAATTGAACACCATTTTAAAAATATTTCCCAAATAAGCTACTTCAGAAACCATTTTGTCAGTTAAAATTGATTTTATTGTTAAACAAATAACATAACCATCTATATTATTGGTAATCGCCAGTGACTGACCAGCGAAATACTTTACGTTATTGTAGGTTAAACTATTTGTTTTATATACAAACGATTCTGGAACACGAATTGAAACGGTTGTAGGTTCTAACCGTATGAAATGTTTTTTTGAAATATCGTTACAAAATCGTTGCCCTACAAGAGTCGACTGCATCATTTGATGTCGTTCTGTAAACGTTTTTAACAAATTGATGTAGTTTCTCGATTTCGAAGCAATTTGTTTAAAGTATTGGTGTTTACTTTCAAATCGAAGAGTAGAAAATTTAATTAGAGGACCAAACAATTTTATCAATTCTGGATAATGTTGTAAATAATGATGTTTAGGTCTAAGTGCCACATTTGGAAAGAGCAATACCCTCAATTCTAGATATCTATTAATAAGACCATCTAAAATATGAGCTTGGGCTAGGGTAACAATATGTGACGATACAATTTGCGATATTTCTACAAGATGCAATACCATTTCTAAAACATTATCATTAGCATCTTTGATCTTGTCTAGTAAAACTAAAGGTAATAATATAAGTAAATAGTAATTTTGCATGGCATGTCCAGTAAGCTTTTTATTATTATGTTTAATTTCAGGGAAACTAACATTATATTTTAAACATTTTTGTATGCGGTCTAAATTAAGATTCAGGTAATCGAATGTGAACCAATGGTTATTTACAAAATAATGAAGTGCCAAACAAATATCAAATGCTATAATACCCTCATATAAATCGTGCGCTATACACGGAGGAAGACCAGGGTTGCTTACGTGGAAATATTGCAAAGTGTTAAAACATGAATTTTGCTTAATTCCATGAGCAGACTCCTGACATTTCAATAACTTAACATCATTGGTGTAAGAAACTTTAGATCTTAACTCCCTTCTTATGCGAAAATTTGCTTTAAAATCTTTCAAACTTAAATGGCAAAATCTACAAAAATATTCTGAGGAACTAAAATTTTCCAAAAATCCTCCTATTTGGTGAGCTCCTAAATTATCTGCACAAAATGCAATGATTGAACCTTTTGTATTTCCAATCTCTTCATCAAACATAATTCCGTCCGATTCTAGCTTTTTTAAATCTAATAATAACTTTTCACAAATTTTAGTCAATCCAAATGTTTTCACGTGGGATTCTGTACACAGTAAAGCTAGCATGATATTACTAATTTTTGATCTATTAGGAGTATGCAAATTTCCAACAATGAAATAAATCGCTAGCACCTTGTGTTTAGATTTAGCTGATCCTAATGGGTTGCAAACCTCGAAGGCATCTGCATAAAATATAAGCTCGATCCGTTTTTGTTTATAAAAAAAGTTACTGCTTTTATATAAAAACCCATCAGTATAATCACAAAATTTCGAAAAATTAGTTTTTTGAATTGATTTGAACTGTAATAAAATTTGTGGATCTATAAATAATTGTTTTAAAGTGTCGTTTATAGGAATATAATAGTAAAAACACGATTTGTGATAATTATTCACACCCAAGAAAATTTTGTGAGGTTTGACGTACGACTCAGATGTGAATTTTTGTTTTCGTTTATAGCTCGATAACGAAGTGTTGGAAATTAAACTAATATGCGGAATTATAGAAGTTAAAAGTTCACTTTTTAGACCGCTTTGCGCATCATGCTTACTGAAAATATTTTCTACGGATTCAGTAATATTTGTTTCCAGTAAATTTGAGCAATGTGCTAAATTATCCGCGATTATTGTTATTATTCGCTCGGGTATATTATGATCACTCTTTAATCTAATTAGCAAGTTTTCTGTTACATTTCTAATATCGACCATTTTGGATGGCCGGTCTTGGCATATAGCAGATGATGTTAGGATGTTTTCGGGTAAGCGTTTATTATTTTGGTTGGAACAAAAGTTTTGGGTTTGTAAAAGATCATCTTGTTCTGCTTTATTATTGGACTTTTTGTTGAACAACAACTTTATTTTATGGAAACTATTAATATGGTTTCTAAACGTTTTTTCATTTTTAAATATTTTTACACACGCGCCAATTGGACAATTAATTTTCGGCATTTGAGAAGTACGCATATGTTTTAATAAATGTTGCAGCATTTCTTCTATTATTAAAGATTTAAATGAGCAGTTGCTTATATGACATTCTAAGCAATTAGTATTTTGTATTAATTTTTTTCTAATTTTTCGATGGTTTCTGTAGTAGTGAGTAGAAAAACCAATAAATTTAGAGTAAACTCGATTACAATTACTAAGCATGCACCGAAACACTACATTACACTCATTTTTATGGGATCTTTGATGGGATACATATTTTTCTTCATCAGCGCATGATGTACCACAATTGTCGCAAACATACACCATGATAGATCAAACAATCTGTAACTTAATCAAAATTAATTTTTCATTATTGACACATACAAGTTGAACTCGTTTGTTATAAAACCATTCCCTTAACATGTCTCCCATTCAGGCCAATTTTGTTCTAGACATACATTCCATATGTTTCTCGCTACGCCAATTTTGTTCTTGGCATACATTGTACATATAATATTTAACCACGAATACTGGCGTATTAGACATACAGTAAAAAATGTATCTCACTACTAAAATATTATATATTTTTTTCAATATTTTGCACATAGAATTACTTTATAAAATGTATATCTACAGCAACATTTGCGTGGGTGAATTTACAATGTAAGGCCTACGTGTTAAAAAAAAACACTTTAACCTCAAACAAATTTCACTTGGATGAAAAAAATCAATTAAATAGTCCACTACCATAAGCATATCGCACATATAATATAATAGAGATACATACATATCTTTAAACTTCACCTTAATACACTTAATTAATAGTAAATATTTAATTTTTTTAATTTATATAATTTATTAATTAGAATTAATCCCAAAACTCGAAACACAGCTTCACTCTTTAAAAACGTTTTGCTGAATAACACAATCACGAATGAACATGATGTTTATCCTGTTATATTCGTTTTGTTATAATTACAATATTCTCACAATTCTACGTGAAATGTCGCGTTTTTAATTTAATTGTCTAACAAATTTCAACTGGCGAGTAAAAATGTAAGCACATATATGTAATATTCCGGTATATTTCATCGAATTTTACATTTTGATCGAAAATTACAGAAAATCAGTAATTTTACTGAATATTTAATGTAGAATTGTTATTTTTATGCAATATTACAGCAAAAATGCTAAATTACAAGAAAAAGTTAATAAAATTTCCATTGAAAAATCAATTTTTTTTTTACTGTGAATGTAATACTACCATTGAGTCAACCATGCAAATATTTGAATCTCTTCACTTGTAAAAATTTCAGATTTAATAGATTTCACTAATTTTCACATTAGAAACGCAGCACAGAGCTCCAATCTAGGTAGGCTGATTTGGTTTATTGGAGCAACTTTACTCTTAGCACAAATAAATGATTTATTAATAGAATCATTAGGATTCTCATATCGAATATATACTACACAACCGTAGGCCTTTTCACAAGCGTCTGAGAAGGCGTGTAATTGAAATTGTGTTGGTTGATAATGTTCAAAATAACGTCGAGGAATTTTTATTTTATTGACATGAATTAACTGGCTGTACATGCGTTCGAATTCTTCTTTTAGTTTGATTGGAAATGAAGAATCCCAATCAATACGTTGGATCCATAATTGTTTTAGAAATACTTTAAATATTACAATGATGGGAGAGAGCCAACCGAGAGGATCATAGATTCGTGAAATCTCTGACAATACTTTCCGTTTTGTCCAGTTTTACTTTTTTCCAGCTTTGTATTTCTGATTTTGTGAATGTTTGCAAGAACTCTTTGGAGTTAGATCTCCACTTGCGTAAATGCATACCTC
Organism: Tipula vernalis; assembly: GCA_958295665.1. Lineage (NCBI taxonomy): Eukaryota > Metazoa > Arthropoda > Insecta > Diptera > Tipulidae > Tipula > Tipula vernalis. The sequence continues at coordinate 105,080,505 of OY282560.1, forward strand.
GACTTTCCAGAATTTTCATTATGTTTATTTTCAATTGATTAGCCTTATCAATTGAGTCCACACCGGAAAGTAAGTCGTCAACGTAAAAATCAATATTAATGATTGTTGATTCTTCAGGATATTTGAACATATATTCTTCGGCAATAGCTTTTAACGTACGTAATGCCAAATACGGTACACTAGCTAGGCCATAAATGACAGTGTCAAGCATATAAATTTTCAAATTTCCGTCTTCACGCCAAAGAATAAGCTGATAAGGTTTATCGATTTGATGTATGCGAAATTTCAATAAAATTGTGACTAAATCGCGTTGTATCTTAGGCCCAACATGTAATGCTTCATTCAACGATATTAAATTTGATGTTTTACACGATGCGTCGAATACAACTCGAAGTTTAGTTGTAGAGCTATCCTTCATAACAGCGTGGTGAGGTAAAAAATATTTTTTACTATCATCTGCAGGTAAATCAATCCACTTTACTTCGTGCATGTGGCCTGATTCCTTATATTCGTCGATAAATTGTTTATAGTGGTTGTACAACTCAGAATTATTTGTAAATCTCTTTTCCATATTGAACAAACGACGCCTTGCGTTATTAAATGATTCTCCTAATTGAATACGTGGTGTTTTAAATGGTAAACGAACCTGATATCTTCCATCTAAAAATTTTTCTGTTGTTGAGTTGTAAAAAATTTCACATTCGTCTGACTTTTCTAATTGAACAGCTATGTACATTGGGAACCTCCTCAATTTCCCAGAATCTTTTTAGTGAATCTTGAGTAGCGTCATTATTGAACTCGGCATCTATTGAAAACAAAGGCAATGATATGTCATTATTAGAATGTTGTTGGATTATCTGACCAGCAACCAGCCATCCAAATTTCGATTCTTGCAATACTGGTAACAAGCCTGGTATTATTTGTTGACGAGTTCCAAGAATTTCGAAAAAGTATTCAATTCCAATTAATAGATCGATAATACTCGAGCGATTGAAATATGGATCTGCTAGTTCGATATTATCTGCTATAACTTGTGGTATTTTAAAATCCGTTGCAGGTAAATTACCTGTGATGTTTTTTACAATATGTGTTGTCATGTGTATAAAGCAATGCTTATTTACTCGTGAATTAATGACAAGTTTTACTTTTCCTTTCGTTGTTTCGGCCGGAACAGATACAAGGCCGTAAATTGCTATGTTTGATTTAGTTCTTAATAGGCCAAGGCGTTGAATACAAGATTCGGTGATAAAATTCGATTGCGATCCCGAATCTAGTAATATTCGAGCTGGTTGGAATTGCCCACTGCGTGATTGAACATTTATAATAGCAGTAGGTAATAACATGACAGTAGGTACACTCTTCGTACGGTTATTTGATATACAATGTTGTGAAGTGGTGTGTGTTGATGTAAAATCATTTGCAGTACTTGAAGTTGGAACTTCGTTCGATGTCGGCACTTTTGATGATGACTGATTGGTACACGAATGTATTAATGAAGCTAGATTATTGTTTGCTGCTCTACTTGCATTTGACTCCATCGAAACATGTTCACTTGTGAATGGTATAGACAAGTGATTACTGGAATAAGCAGGAAGCGTGCTTCGATTAGGTATTTCGTCTATTGGATGCAAAAGTAAATGATGTCTTTTATGACAAATCAAACAACTTGTTTTGAAGTTGCAATGAATTGCAAAGTGACCTTTCCGTAAACAATTTTGACCAACATTTTTATCCTTCACAAATTCTAATCGCGATGTTAAATCCAAATTTTTGAACCTTGGGCATTTATACAAATAGTGATGTTCCTTACAATTTACGCAACTAACCATGTATGTTTCGACAGCAAACGCCTGTGTTGACCTCCGTTGTGTAACTATCTTTGGAGCGGATTTCGTTTCTACAAATAAACAAGATTCCAACGCATCACACCTGTTGTTTAGAAACTCTAAAAATTTTTCAAACTTTGGATATTGATTGTTTACGGTTGCTTTTGCCCACATGTGCCTCGAATCATCATCAATTTTGCTTAGAAGAATGTGGATTAACCATGGATCTCGCCTTTCATTTTCTGCACCCAAAGCACGAAGATCTCGTATGACTTCATCGGACTGATCACACATTTTTCGCAAATCCTTGCAATTGGCCCGAACACACAATTTTTGATCCAAAAACGTTTCTATCAATTCTGCTACTATTGATTTGGATTTATTGTACCTACTTTCAAGCTTTTTCCATGCTTCCTGATAATTATCTTCTGTTGTTGTAATATGTCTTAACAACGCTGCGGCTTCACTTCGTAACACTGACTTTAACAGTTGTAATTTGTGTACACCTGTTAGTTTGGAATTGTTCTCAACAGCAATGATAAAAATATCTCGGAATGACGGCCATAGCTTGTAATCTCCCGTGAAAGGTTCGATATTTAATTTTGGAATGTGCACTGAATTTGATATTTTAACGCCTTCGTAAAAAGTTTTTTGTTGTTCCACAAATTCACCTAACGTTTGATTAATCTCGCTGCTAGTATTGGCATTTGAAATTAATTTTCCGGTACGTGCAAATATTGCTTCCTCTAATAATTCATGAGCTTCAAAATAAAGTATGTCTATTTTGTCTTGAATAGATACGTAAGTTTCAAAACCGTGTAGCTCTACCACCATATCATTATAGCTTTGATAATAATTGCATAAAGCAGTATATCGAAGTTGCAATGCACTGAGTTCCATGCTATCTTTAATTGTTTTAGCGAACGCACAAATCGCCTTTATTTGCCCGGCAGAACGATCACGTAAACGAATACATCTATCCATTTCATTTTTTTTTAATGTTGACAGTTCACGACCATCACTTGATTTTTAGATGCATTACACTTATTTTTAATTTAAATTAATGTTTATTAGTCTCAATTCGGATTAACTAATGGTATATTACAGTTACTTTTGTAATAATCACGCCACAAAAAATGCAAATTACAAGATGGCGACTTTTTTTTACGGGCTAACAAACTTTCTTGTAACACTGTACCACATGTAAAAATACGGTAATGATTTATTTTTTTAAATATCCCGAGTTTCGGCACCACTACTTGTGCTTGCCTCTGGATTCTTTGCTTATTGAAGCCTTTGGACTCTTTGGCCTGAGGCATTAGCTCCTCCACCAATGGGAGAAGTATTGATAGCTTCGAAGTTTGCAGTTTGTGCTCATCTTATTCATACTGTCCTGTTGGGTCGGAAATATTAGAGTCAGCCATGCTAGAATCCAGTAATATGGTAAGTCTAGATTAAAAGCAAGAAATTCAATCTTCGACATGCGGTTTTTCACCTTGGATTTTTCAAGGGTTTGACTGTTAGTATCGTGCTTTCTCGAAAGAGTAGCTATTTTCGGTGGTCGCCACGAGGTGGCAGCACATGCACTTGCGAACCTTGTCGGGGTTCCCTTTGCAAGACCGTACACCCCAGGACAGCTTAAAAAATGAGCAGAATAGCCTGTTGGTGCGCACGCTACATATAGCTTACGGAGTTGGTACTTACTACTCAACTTTAATCTCCTTCCAGCAGACGCCAGGACCACCCACCAAACTCGAGAAATCCAGATCTTCAAAAAAAAAAAATCGGTTACATCGCCTAATATAAATCTTCATTTACAAACACTAATGTGAATTTAAAAACTAAATAAATTACAAAACCAATTCAACCATTTTCCATATTTCCATTAAATTTCCATTAAAGGGAAAGACGTGCAATGTAAATTCAAACGTAATATAGGGGCAGAATATAAAAACTCCATCCCACAAATAATTTAATCACATATAACAGCTTTAGAAGATACAAGAACGTAACAAAACATCTTAAATTCAATCTTATACATATAAATTTCAATTTAAAACATAAACTACCAGCATAAATTACAGCTTGACATTGATAAATAAACGTTTGCGCGATATTTATATACTCATGATGCCGTTCGGTACACGTTTTGCTAGTAAAAACGCTGAACATATTTAGATTCGATATACAGAACGGTTTCCACTTTTTAATCCATTAAACGAGATTTGTTCGTTAATATTTCCTTGAAAAACAAATTATAACAGCTATAACAATAATAATAATAATCATTGTAATAATAAAGAATAACAAACATGTACAATACACTTAAGAGATTTCACAGAAGCAGAAATGTGAAGAATTTAACAGAAAACAAAATTTCACACTAGTGGGTATGTCAATGGTGGGAAAACAAAACAAAACATACATAAACAAATCAATTGTTTACTTTAACAAGGAATCAGTATAAAAGTAAAATGAAAATAAGATGAATGGGAAAATGAAATGAAAATGTAAAATTCATAAGAAAATACAAATGGGAAATTATAAATTCTTTCAACTGAAAATAATTAGAATAAATTTTCTTTTATTTCCTTTTGATCTTAACGTATTTCATGTAGGCTATTAGGGGATGGAAAATTCTTTGTCGTCATATAATTATTGAAGCATTCTGTTGACGCGCAAACAGAGGGGCATTAATCGTTATTTATATGATTATTGTCATTTTGTTACCTGAACGGTACATAATCTAGACGAAATTTTTGCCTCTAAGAATCATTCTAAATTTGTTTATTTATTTATTTAATTTTTTACTTTTCCCAATGTAACAAAGTTACAATTGGTAAGTATTATGCGGAAAGAGTACCATTGAACGAGTATAAAAATTGGAGCACGAGCGAAAAATTATGCGAGTTTTGTGTAAATGGTTCCTTCCTCAAGATTTATTATTTAAAAAAAATCTAAATGTATTCGTGAAACGAAAATTACGGAAATCATTTAATTCTACTAACATTTATATTAAAAAACATTATTTTCAAGGTAGAGATTTCATTCCGGTTAATCGGTTAATCGATAATCGCATTTCTCCAATGTTTACGATTAATCGATTAATCGTACAAATTTTCACGATTATCTCCGATTATCTCTTTACCGAAATTTTTTTACAGAATGCTTTAAAAAAATAAAAATCTCCATATGTACGTACTCGTATATATTTTATTCATGTATTTTTTGAAAACTTTTACTTATCCTAAAGCGAATCAATTTTTGTCATATACATCGAAAGCTGATTTAATTTTATTGGACAGTGAAATATACAAAATATTGTTTACATTTGGAGAAAATAATATAGCTCAACAAGAAGTATTAAATATTGAAGAAGAATTTGTTTATGGTGAATCTAAACCACCTAAATCTGAATTTACAAAAATGCAAAAAAGTATTGATTCTTTTTTGATGGTTCCAAAACCAAATACGTGGAGGAGGAACTTGTGAAAGAAACAAACAATTGGAAAATCTTTATCAAGCTCTATTGACCATTTAACCAACTGCGACTAATAGTGAACGAGCCTTTTCTATTTCTGGAAATTTTATGACCAAAATTACAAATCGTTAGAATACGGATACGTTATGCTATTGTTCTTTTTTAATTCTACTTCAATAAAGATTAAATTTGAATTGTGGTATAAAATTATTCTATTGTTTTAGTACCTACTCTTTTTGAGACTTCACTTCACGAAAACAACATTTGTAAATTTTTTAATATTTCAAATAACCGATTATAACCGATTAACCGATTAGTTAGTAAAAAAAGTAATCGACTAACCGATTATTTTAAAATCGATTAATTTGAAATCTCTATTTTCAAGGAATGACAAAATAATTAAGCTTGAGTAGCGAAATAAATTAAAAAACTTGGTTCTAGTTGGCTAAGAATCCTCAGACCATGATTTATATTATGAAGTGCAGTGATATAACTATCGGTACTTTAAACGAACGTCATGTCATCAACAAACGCAATTACCTTTCTTTGAAATTTTTGTGAAAAAATAGAGTTATGTAATATAAATAAGAAATAACACTGGTGTGGGAATTAACATCAGCTGAAAAAATTGTACGGTGACTTATGCTGTGTGCCTCAGAAGACTTTTCAAACTAAACTTTTGTGTAACCCAGTAGTTTATGTAATATTTAAATAGATGTCACTAGGTTAAAAGTATTCAATTGTGCCTTACAGCCAACTAAACTTTTCAATGTCTCGTTTAAATAAACGACGTCTAATAAAACATAAACCGAGTCGTTTATTAAAAGTATGTACATAATTCAAAATAAGATATATACCCAACTAGCCAAAGACGCACATATGTACACAGAAATTTCCGAACAAGATAACATTTTGGATTCAATTAGTATACACGAAAAGTTTATGGTAACGGATGAGTGATTTTGAAATCGTAAATGTACGTATGGTCACATAAAGTTTACATTTGGTATCATACTGTTGATTAAAAAATTACGTAGATATGGTGACATTGTAACCGTACTGTACGCCTACGAAGTCTCCAGATATCATGCTTTTCGTAACTTGTAAAAATACTAGCACTAAAATGTATACATTTAGTTTCAATATCGTCGCAACTGCATAGAAAATTATTACTTATGATTATTTTTATTTTAAATTATTGCTTATGGTGGTATTTTAAATAATTCGTTCCCAGAATGTATGCATTTGTTTATTTCACTCTAATATGTATACATATAGTCACATCTCTAACCAAAAACTGAATATGTCACAATGACTGTTGTCATTAGAAATTTAAAGTTTATGGAAGTGGTTTAATAAAGTAATTAACATAAAAAAAATGGAGGTGTGGCCAACACACGACTTTCTTTTACGAACAGAAAATTTTGAGAAATTTTAATTTTTTTTTATAATTTTTTAAATTTTTTTTTTTTTTAATTTTTTAATTTTTAAATTTTTTTTTTTTAATTTTTTTTTTTTTTTAATTTTATTTGTTTTTAATTTTTGGAAACATTTTGTTTTTAGTAGTTTTTTGTAAACCTTATACTTTTTAAGATATTTGCAAAATAAATTTTCTGGACCAAGGGAGTGGCCACTTCCGGTTAGCCGATTTGCAGTAAAATTCACTGGGACCTCCCAATTTATCAAAAAAGCTTAAATCTGAAGTTTCAGTTCGATTGGTTAAACCATCTGGGCTGTAGAGAGGACACAGACAGACTGACAGACTGACAGACAGACACCATTTCGAAACCCACTTTTTCGGACTCAGGGGACCTCAAAACAGATAAATCACTAAAAATATCAAGGTCCAAAATTTTCATGATTACTATACTTTATTTTACTAGAGTAAAAGAAAGTAAAATGCGAAAAACAGAAAAATACTTTAAATTTAGCAGCACTTATTATAGGAGGGTACAATACCAGATGAATTTACAGAAAAAAGAATATTTAAAGCGAATGCAGAAATTAAAAAGCCCAGCTGCATTTCAAACAAAAGAGAAAGGCGAAAATTTGAAAACTTGTTCTTCTTTTGCCTCAAATTTTTCTGTGGCAAAAGAGTTGTCCTTGCCAATTCCAGTACTGAAAAGCACCATAGAAAATATTACCTGTAATGATTTGGACGACACAATCCACAGCAACGCAGAATATAAAGTAACTAATGATGCAGATGACACTTGCAATGTACTTCTTGATGAAAATATAGGAAGTGTTGATTATGACGAATGTTCCTTTGAAGAAGAAAAAAGTCTCTCTATTGCTACAGAACTTAGGAAATGGGCACTCACTCATCATATAACACACCTAGCATTAAATGATTTATTGAGAATATTGATTATATTTGGGTTTTCATGGTTGCCACGGGATAGTCGTACTTTATTGAAAACATCGCGGTGTAATGAAGTTAGGCCAATGGGTGGTGGCAAATTTTGGTATAACGGATTGGAAAATTGCTTACAATGTGTACTATCGAACATTAAGAAGTCAATAAAAATCTCATTGATATTCAACATCGACGGATTGCCAATTTATAATAGCTCCAGGTACCAATTTTGGCCAATTTTAGCTGCAATATATGGAATGAAAGAAATGCGCCCGATGGTAATTGCCGTATATTGCGGAGAAGAAAAACCTCCATTGCAACTATATTTAAAAGAATTTGTTGAGGAAATGAAACACATTTTAACTAATGGTATTCAAGTTAATGGTTTCAACATACAAGTGTCCATTCGCTGCTTTATTTGTGATTCTCCTGCAAGGGCATTCATTAAAGGTGAGCTAATTATTTCTTATTATCTATAATAGCGTTAAATATTTATTGAATTGTTTCTGATAGGCACAGTGAATTTCAATAGTACCCATGGTTGTCAAAAATGCGAGGTTGTTGGAGAATACGATTATCATAGAGGGCGGCACATGAGTTTTCCGAGAATAAATTGTGCCTTTCGAACAGATGAAACATTTCGTAATCAAACCGACGAGGACCACCACAAGGAAACGACACCTTTAATCGATCTTCCAATTAATCTAGTTGACGATTTTATAATAGCAGATTCATTGCATTTATTGGAACTTGGAATCATGAAAAGATGTCTTCTTGGTTGGGTACATGGTGACTTCAATTTCAGAGCCAAATTTTCTGTAAATGATATTACAATATTGTCGAAATTATTGGAAGAATGCGATAAAAGAATGCCTACTGAACTACACCGAGCTATAAGACCATTGAATTGTTTGAAGTATTGGAAAGGATTAGAGTTCAGAACCTTTTTATTATACCTGGGAATGGTTGTTTTAAAAGACCACTTATCCGCTGAAGTTTACCAGCATTTTCTTAAGCTATGCTGTGCGGTATTACTATGTTCGTGCAAGGAGTACTCAATATATTTAGACCTAGCTGATGTTCTATTTAGGGAGTATATAGAAGGATTTATAGACTTATATGGAATCGATGCTATTCAGAGTAAAGTTCATAATTTGTGTCATGTTGTATCGGATGTTAAAAATTTTGGTGATTTAACTACTCTAACTGCTTATCCCTTTGAAAACTTCCTAGGAGTTATGAAACGTTTACTACGACAAGGAAATCGGCCACTAGACCAGCTATCTAAAAGAATTAGTGAACTGGGTAAAATTAGTGCCACTAAGCAAATGATTGAAATTAATTTTCCGTATATTCGACATCGACAGAAGAATAAAACAATGTATACGTATTTGTACATAAAATCTGGGATTATGTTGTCGAATGAAAATGATAGAGATAAGTGGTTCTTGAGACGAGGCAATGAAATTGTGGAAATGATTAACGCGGTTACAATTTCAAATTCCATTTCTATATCAGGTAGAAGCATTAGAAGAAAATAAAATTATTTTAAATCTCCATTTTCATCAGCAAACATCAATATTTATTCTAGTTTCGGTGAACAAAATAGCGAAGATACATACAATTTAAATTCAATAAAATGTAAGTTGATATCACTAAAATATAAAAATGAGTTGGTTTTTATGCCATTGCTACATACTTTGGACCTACTGAAATTTAATAACAAAAATGAATAAACATATGATATACGTATTTTATGTATTTATTAAAGTTACCGTTTATAAAATTCATTTTATTAATAAAATACATATAAAAAAAATATAATCACATATTTCATCACATAGTTCATTTATGTTAAGCAATACAATTCAAAAATAAATATTGGCGTCTATTAATTTTCGTATAGGTATTAACCTGATAAATCTGCGTTGCAGCGATAGACTGGGGTCGCAATACAATCATCAATTTGATTCGAATTTTCCTCACATTCATCATTATCTTGAACTAGTGTTATAAATCTGAGATGGGATAGCAATGTTAGAATTTTTTTCTGTATTCATATCGGTCTCATCAATTTGGTTCATAGGTTCCTCCACCCCGCTATCATTATGAAGAAAAGTCTTGCTTGTTTTCAATGCATTTTTCTCTTTTTTTCTATTTTGACGACTTGCTCGAATTCCACTGTATTTTAGCATAGTGTAAATAAAGAAGTTTTTATTGTCCATGTGAGTATATTTGTGGTTTGCCAAACGCACAACATCGAAATATATTTGTATTATACGTGAATATTTTAGAAATGCCACTTTAGTGGTTCCTTTTGCAGCTTTTCCAGTCCATGTAAATTCTCTTAGCAGCTCTTGTTTAAATAGAGTTTCAGAAATACTATTAGCGACTTTGAAAGCATCGTTGTCACCATTTATTCCCCCAATTGCAGTTAATCGTTTCATCTAAAATAAATATTATATTACATATGTTGTTGTACGTATAATTATACAAGAGCAAAATAGGACTTACTATTTGTGATCTGAACGTATTGTCGCCAAGCTTAGCTTCAAAATTATCAACCTGATCTACCGTGCTGAATGGACAGTTAATGGTTTCAAGATTAAACAAAGTTTCCAGTGAAGTAGATGCACGAGAACTAGAGTTTGATACGACAACGCCTTAAATTTCCTGTAGCATCACTTGCATTTTGGCAATCTCTTCTCCTTGAATATCTAATTTTACGTTTATGGAATCAATTTTGGCTTTCAACAGTTGAAGTTCTGCTGCATCTGGAAAATATAAAGTACACCAAGTAATTTAAATTTGAGAAAAGTTTAACAGTTATATACCATTTGAATTATTATTTTCCAGTTCAACAACTTGTAAACTATTGTTGCAGTTAGTTTCGTACGAAGAACCATCATCTGCATTAATATACATTATACTTTGTCCCTCAGAGGCTAGAGATTCATTTGCTGATATGTACATCTCTGCAGTCTGTCCACTTTCAGCTAACATTGGATTTTGTACACTGTTGTTAGATTCCAAATTGTCATGGCTGTCTTTCAAATTATTTGTTAACGATTTTGTGTCTCCCACAAATTCATTCGCCAACGATGGTATGTTTTCAATTACTACAACTTTCGGTTCCTTGAAGAAACCATCGTGGGCATCGTAACGTTTTTTTATTGAATGTTGTGATTTCATAACACATCGGCGTATTCGTTTATTCATTTCACCATATCTGATAAACCAAAATTAAATATTTATATATTAACTTTTGATATATACAAATTTCACAGACATATCATTTAAAACTTACTTTTCTTCCGCTTCAGTATCCGTCAGACGATCACCATAAAGCTTTTCCAAATCTATGGCTTCTCGATAATTGCTGATATTATTTGCTTTTACAGTACATATATATCGCTCCCAGGTTACCTCTGGTTGAGAATGCTCGTCTTGCTTATATTTCATCAACTTTTTTTCAGTTTTAGGAGGATATAATAATATATTGTTGTTTTCCTATTTACTTGGAACAGCCACAAAACACTTGTCACCGTTTTCAATAGTTTCACATAATGTATAAGGCATTTTTAATTATTATTTTATAAATTTACTCACAAAATTTACACACAAAACTTTATGTAATTATTATTTTTATGTTAAAACACATGGAACCTTTCTCCCCGAAGAGTCGAAAATAAATGTCAACAAAAATGTACGTTCATGTGGTCTAATTTTTAAAGATTTGTCACTCAAATACACACATAAACACATAAAATAATAATGTTTACTTTACGCACACATTTCGATATCATTTTGGGATATTTTGACACAATTTCAACTGATAAGTCCGCATAAAGTCGCAAAATAAGGATTTATTTGATAGTTGATAATTGTAACCGTAAACACACCTTTGAGTATCATTTTATCTGATTTTAAATGATTTATAACTGAAATGTATTCTGAAAGTTGCAAAATACAAATTTCCATCCTAAGCATACATTTCGGTATCATTTTGGTTTTTTGTTAAACAAATGTCACTGGAATGTACGCATAAAGCATAAGATATGATAATCGTTTCAATAATTCTAGATTGTTGCCTAACGCATACATTTCTGTACCATTTAGTGTTATTTTGAAAATACCGTTACTAAAATGTACACGTAAGGTCACGATGATCACCATTAAGGGAATTTTTTAATCGTAAGCGCACATTTAATAAACTTTTAACATTTAATTGTTTGCGTATAAAATCGCCATTTTATTTTGATGTTGTAGCCATATATAGGATAACTAGAGGGTGTCCATCAATTTATTTTATTTTAATTAATATAAATTATTTTTTAAATATTATATAATTATGAAGCCCTTTGTTTTTTTAGAAGTAGAATGTTTACATTTACCATAAATACGAGATTGCATTAATTTCCATAATTATAATTGTTAATTTTTCAGAATATTATTTTAATTATAATATAAGTATTTAATAAAAATACGGACATTGAAAAATGTTTATGTCATTATTTTATTAAACTAACATGCAAATAAATCATATCAATACTTTGCGAGAATATTACGAGCTTACGCACGCAAAAATTCTGAAAAAGTTCACAGAGTGATATTATGGTCGCAATGTTAAAGATGGGTATGCATACAGTGCACGTGCGTTTTCGCTAAATATGTGTCTATAATTACTAAAAGAAACGCTTACAGTTACAGTCACAACTTGGTGACAAATGATGTCTTACGGTTACAAGGTATGTACGCTGTATGCGTTCAGAATTGCACACAATCATTCCCCATCTCGCGTGCATCACGCGATATGCTTGTGAAATGTGTGCACGCATGTGTGTACTTAAAGCAACAAGGTGTGCGCTCATAATGCATACGTTTTCAAATTGTGGCTAGTTGGGTATATATATATATATATATATATATATATATATATATATATATATATATATATATATATATATATATATATATATATATATATATATATATATATATATATATATATATATATATATATATATATATATATATATATATATATATATATATATATATATATATATTAGGGGGGCGAGTAGAAGAGACAGCAGAGACGCAACGATTTCAACAACAACGTCAAGCAACACTACCTACAGTTAGTACAAATTTGGGTGACCGCATGGGAACATGATGATGGAACGAAATCTCGCCCCCGTCACAACCGCCGATGGAACAAATGGTGGAGGGAATAATAATAGTTGTTTACAGCTTTTCAGAAAAAAGAGTTTGCGGCACCAGGAAATTTGTGTTGTCATTGTGTGTCTCTTCTCTTACAGGGTTGGTTGTGTCTCTTCTCTTACAGGTTGGAGCAGTAGAAGAACTTTAAAATTGTATTGTCTTGTGCTAAATTACTAAAAAATATATTACTAACAAATTTACTAACTATCAACTACTTAGGTGTCTGGAACCGGGTTGAGTCTTTGTTGCTAACATTCCTTTCCCATCCCTCGATCTTGTTATATGTAAAAAGGTGTACGACGGCGGCCTGGCCAGGGGCGGATATCATACTATTAGACTTATGTGGTTATCAATGTGAAGCCTTTCTTTACGGGGTTTGGCTTCATGAAGAATGGTGTCGCGACATGGGTGTATAGTGGTGTGGTATTCGCATTTATAATACGGGAGACTTGCTTAATGCTTGATCGTACATCGCAATCAATCAATCAATCAATCATATATATATATATATATATATATATATATATATAATTTTGGATTTCACGTTTAATAAAACATAAAAAAAAATTATTTATACACAAATTTCTTTTTTATTACAAAATTTTATTACACGATTTAACCCGAGTTTATTACAAATTCGAACTTAACGTTTTTAAATCATAATTATAACTAACTACTTTTACTTATATTATCTATTTATAATGATTTTGAAAATGCTTATTCTACATATTTAATGTAAAAAGTGTATGAAGTATTATTATTTATTGTAATTTGGAAAAAGTGCTTATGCTACTGTGTTTATTTATCCTCACATTACATTGATCCATTGGCATCCATTGGCATGGCGTGATCTATTTAAATGATATGCGCGTGGCGATATAGCATCCGGTTAAGCTATGTATTCAGCATATTACGTTATTATAACTCCTCCCGGGGGTGGAGAAAGGGCGTCCGCGTCCTTTGTTCTAATTCCTGCGTCTTTAAGTAGGTCTGAATATGATTTACTTAATTCTTCTGACCATGATTGATTTGCAGTGTCCACTTTTATTGTAGTTGTCTGCTTGTGAATACAAATGTAGAAGATTGAAGCTATTATGCAGAATGATGAGAATGACACTCCTCCTGATAGTGACCATATCCACGTTTGGTGATCTATTTGTCTAAGGTGTACTTTTTGTAACCGCTTCCTATTTTTTATATTTTCCTGAGCGATTTCATCAACATTTAGCTCTGTGATGAGTTGGCGCGTAGCCTCAAGATTGTGGAATACGCCTTGAATCTCCATAGTTTCACTTTTTATCTCGAACGATTGGAATCTTTTGTTTCCAAACGTTATTGTACAATTCTGAAATGATATTAAAAAATTTCCTTCCAACGTTCTGTTGTCGGGACCACAATCTGACGATAGAGTTTCATTTTTAGCATTACTTGTTAACAGTTTGTTTTCAGTCACAAATTGCAATGTTGTTTCTGTTGCTAGTCTTATACATTGCAATGACTTTTTGTACCCATTACTAAAGGTTTGACACAGCTATCTTTAAATTCTTGAACGTCGGAGTGTTTCTGCCCAAAGTTGTGATAATTCGTCGTTGTAAACAATTTCTTGTCTGCTTTGATGAGATGTTGTGGGTATTTACTGATGATCGTGTTGTTGATGATTAATGGCATTATCATTAGTGCTGTTGAGGTTTCGTCCTCTAGTTTTGGAATATGTAGGATGTAAAGAAGGATTTCATCATTCATTGCTATTTTAGGAGTAATATATTGCAGAGCTTCATCGGGTAGGGAGATGTTCACACCTTGGTTGTCATTATATCCTTTTCAAGATGATCTCTTTCAGAGAAAGGATTTTGTTGCTTGGTAATTCCGATTTTGTTCTAATTATTGCTTCTTGGATGTCTTCTAGGACGCTGTTAACCGTATCGATGTTCATTATTGTTGTGATTGACTCGATTTCGTTCAATATTATCTTGTTAGCCATCGTAGTGTTTGCTAGCGCTTTGTTTACAGTATCCGTAATTAACTGTATTCGTTTATTAATTATTTCATTTATTTGGAATTGTTGGTTTTTCTGATTTATTAGATCATCCATTGAACTGTTGATAATTCTTGAATCCTGCGCGTCTGGAGTTCCGGCTATCCACTTCCATTCTTGGGGATATTTTTATATTATATGGCTTTCTATCGTATTTGTGCCTATTACATACCTTACAGGAATTTGTATAGCTTTTTATTTTTTTTACGATATTTGGGAAAAAAATATGACTTTCTGATTTGTTTTTCTATTTCTTGTGTCCCTCTGTGAGCCCTTTCGTGTTCTCTTATTATTATTGAATCTTGCCTAGCTTCGCTTGTTACATTTTCTACTATTTTTGTTACAAATACAAAGTGACCTTTTATTGAAAAGTTTTCTCTAAATGATTCTTGTATGATACCGTATAAGTTTCCTGGGGCTAAGATAGCCGATTGTTTCCCACTATGATCATTTTTCAGAATGTGTGTAATATCTTCTTTGTTAAATGTGGGTTTTGCAATTATTGTCCGATTATATTTTGCGAATATCTTCTCTGTGATAGTTGTTTCGATGTTTGCTATTTTGAACAGAATCTGATTCCTGTAATAATTCACGAGGCGCTCGGATATATGAATAAACTATTCATCGGAGGTATTTGCCGAATGCACAGTATCACTATCACCTGTGGTGTTACCTTGGTTTTGTGGTGAGTTTCCAAAATCGTTTTTATTCGAACTATCTGTCGTTCTGCCAGATTCACGTGAAGTAGTACTGGCTTCTTCATTAAAATTTATCTCTGAGATCCCCTCAACTGCAGGTATTCTACTTAGGGCATCAGCCACGACGTTGGTTTTTCCTTCCTTGTATATTACCTCGTAGTCGAAATTTTCTAGTTCCAAACGCCAATGCAGTATTTTTGAATTTTTTTCTGATGTCTTAATTAAGGTTAAAGGTTTGTGATCGGTGATCAAAGTGAACTTATTACCATATAGGTAGGCTTGGTATTTTTTTACTGCCCAGATAATCGCTAATGCTTCTTTTTCATTAGTTGCGTATCTGCATTCCGTTGAATTAAGCGTTCGTGAAGCAAACGCTATGGGTCTCTCTACTCCTTCCTGCACTTGTGACAATACGGCACCCAGCGCGAAATCTGATGCGTCCGTTGTCAATATTAAATTTTTTGAAAAGTCCGGGTATGCTAGGATTTGGTCTGTGGTAAGAATTCTTTTTAGAGTGTTGAATGCATCCACGTAAGCTGGATCTTTCATATCGATTACTTGGTCTTTTTTCAAGTATTTCGATATTGGTTTTGCGAGTTTAGAATAATCTCTTATGAAACGTCTATAATATCCTGAGAGTCCTAGAAATTGTTTAATTTCTTTCGGGCTTTTAGGTAAAGGCCAATCCAGGCCACTTTTCCGAGATGCTTTATATGGTTGTCCAAATTGTACCCTACTATTATTATATCGTCTAAATATACGTAGCATACATCTCCTACTAGGCCGTTCAATACATGATTCATCGCCCGTTGGAATGTTGCTGGACCATTATTTAATCCAAAGGGCATACGAGTGAACTCGAAATGACCCTTATCTGTGGAAAATGCCGTTTTTTCTTAGTACTTCTCATCCATCTGGATTTGGTGGAATCCTGATTTCAGATCTAGCGTTGAGAAGTATACGGATTTCCCGAGGCTATCAAGGATTTCCTCGATTTGTGGAATCGGAAATTTATCATTTATAGTTTTCTCATTTAACTTCCGATAGTCTATCACCACTCTCATCTTCCGGGTTCCTGATGCGTCAGGTTTTTTTGGCACTACCCAAATTGGAGATGAATATGGGCTTTTAGAATGGCGTATAATCCCACTATCCAACAATTCTTGGATATGATCGGTCACATCCTTTTTATAGTGGTATGGATATCTATATGTTTTTGTGTATACTGGGCTGTTATCTGTGGTTACTATTTTATGCTTAATTACTGTTGTGGAGGACAGTTTCTCATCTTCTCGCAACAGTACTTTTTGATTGTTGTAAATGGTGTCAATTAATTGGTCTTTCTCTGTTTTATTTAAATGATCTATTCTAATTAGGTTTTCTATGGTGCTTTTGTTGATTGTTGAATTCAATTTAACCGGAATTGGTTGTATTGATTCGAAATTATTTATTATCAGAGCTAATTTAGGTAATTGAATGGGTGGTTCAGGACTACTTGTTAGTATATTCACTGTTGACCTATTGTTTTCAGCTTTATAGATTCCTGGACTCAGAGTGATTTCTTCGTTTAATTTTTTGTGCTTAATTACTGTTGTGGAGGACAGTTTCTCATCTTCTCGCAACAGTACTTTTTGATTGTTGTAAATGGTGTCAATTAATTGGTCTTTCTCTGTTTTATTTAAATGATCTATTCTAATTAGGTTTTCTATGGTGCTTTTGTTGATTGTTGAATTCAATTTAACCGGAATTGGTTGTATTGATTCGAAATTATTTATTATCAGAGCTAATTTAGGTAATTGAATGGGTGGTTCAGGACTACTTGTTAGTATATTCACTGTTGACCTATTGTTTTCAGCTTTATAGATTCCTGGACTCAGAGTGATTTCTTCGTTTAATTTTTTGTACTCGAACACTACCCAGTCTCCATCTGTTTTTGTTTCAAATGTTATTACGTGATGGTAAAAGCTATCCGTTGGATAATATCGATAGAATTTAATTTCTTTATCGTTTAAACGTATTGTGCTATTGTCATAATCTATTTTAGCGTTCATTTCCGCCATAGATTCTGACCCTAATATACCGTCGAAAAATTTATGGAAATCGAATTCATAATAGTATAATCTTGGTAAATCATGACCAAGAAAATTAAATTTTCCCACTTTTGATACAGTTTGTGTTCCCAATATATTCCTAATTGAGGTATTTTTTGTCTCTAGAAGACTGATTGGTATTACGTTAGGCTTTATGATGTTTTTATTCGCCCCTGTGTCTATAAGTAATTTTATTTTTTTCTTTGATATTTTGTTTTGGCAGATTAGATACGGGAGAAAATTTAATCTTCCGTATCTGAGTCTTAAACTGTTTGAAAATTTTCCGAGTATCTTGTTCCTCCTGGAAATTTTCCACATTTGTTGGTTCAATATCACCCTTTTCAACGACTACTTCATGATTGTTCACGAGTTTCTTATTGAATGTACTTCATGATCTTGCTGAAGGATCGACTTCCATTGGTGTTTCTTGTGTTGACCAATTGCGATTATTTTTTTCTTTATTTTCTTTGGGTTTTATTTGATATTGATTGAATCTCGACTGCATTGGGCCAACCTGGTTGGTCCTTTGTGAATTAAAATTAGTATAATTAGGTTATTTGAAATACATTCATTCGTACTAAATTTACAGAGAAAGGCGTAAGCTTCCTCTGTCCTCTTTGGTTTCGCCGCCTGGGCGAAACCGAAATGTGGCTTCCTTAAGCCTGAAATAAAAGCGGCTAATGCGTCTTCTTCGATAAATGTCAGGATCGCTTGCCAAGAATTATAATATATGGGATTTTGTTTTGATAATCCTTTAATGTTTTGGACTATCTCTTTCGTTTTATTGTAGTAGCTATGAACCGACATGTTCTCGGTTTGCTGTTCGCCCAAAGTTGGGATTTATAAAATGATAATTCTTGTTTATCGCCCAAGGCGCCTAACAAGATCTGTTTTATTTCTGGGAAGGTCTCCGGATCACCGGCTAGACATAATATGTCCCGTGCCCTCCCCTCTATTTTATTTCTAACGGCCTGTATTTACATTTGAAATTGTTGCTGTGCCACCAGCAGTTGAAATATTTTTAACGTTTCTTCAGCTGTTTTCAGCCAAGATGTTACTTGCTTTCGATTACCGTCAAAAGATGGAATTGCTTTTATTGGATCTGGGATCCTAAAAAGGTCTAATGCTTGCCTAGCTTCCATTATTTCTTCTTTTGGGGCCTCATTCCGTGCCTCAGTTTTTTGTTTTAGGCTTGCAATTTGTTTTAGGCTTAGCTGCTTTAATTGCTCCGCTATCGCCCCTAATTGACCCATGACCTGATCCATTTCTGACATTTCAGTTGGATCTGACTTTATACCCCTATTAGCTATAAAGTTTTTGATCAGTTTCTCTTTCCTTTGATGGAAAATCTTGTGGTTATCTTGTAACTCACAGATATAGCTTACTGATCTATAAACATATTATTTTTTTTTGTTTTTTTTTTTTGAATACCGTGCCTATCTTGTAGTACACAAGTATTATATATGGGTAAAAGAGAAAAAAAAAAAATAATAATAATTTCTTACCTTGTACGGGGTTGAATTTTACGTCTATCCTGTAGTGCGTAAACTCAATTCGTAATGCTGTCGTTGAGAGCTGGTTTTGAGTGCTTATATAATGTTGCGCGGCGGAATCAGCCCTCTATTGAACGGTTAAAAACCCTTAGTTCTAGATGTTTCACGACCACTCCGATAAAAAATTCTGCTTCTCTGATCTTGAACTGAACCCGTTTCTTCACATTTATCAATGATAAGTTTAATAGCATGGTTTGTCAGACCATTTTCTCTACCGTATTTTGAACGAAATTTTCCTTCAACTTCTGAATAACTGTCACCATTTTAACAATAAGCTTTAATAATGAAAACACGTTGTTCACTCGTGTAGCGATCCATTTTACCTAACTGAATTATTTGTACTTGTCATCTGTCAAATAACATATGGTACTCTAGTACCAAAAATATAAATGGCGGAATATTTAAAAAGATACCTCAAATTTGAACAGCCCGGTGAAAAATACGTCAAATCACAAATTTTTGGAAGTCATGTTTTAATTTTATGATTTTTATGTTTTGAATTTGTAGTCTTGATTAAAAAAAAAAAAATTTGTAGAACGTGATTTTTTTGTTGTTGTTGTTGTTTCAACATTAAATTTCTTCATTTTCAAATTTCCCACCAAAATTTTATTTTTGAATTTTCTCAATGATCGTCCAATTTTTTTTTCTTTTTTTTTTTTTAATTTTACGTTCTTTAATTCTATTGAACATACTAAAAACTTGCTCTAGTAATATTTTTCGTTTTCGTGCAAAATATAATTTCACTATTTGAATATTTTTTACATTTTAAGTAGCCTTCTGTTGAAGGTAAAACTGCATGAAAATCGCGAGTCCCTTTTATTGTTTTCAAGTTCTCGAATCTACTGCCTAGTTCGATTTGTTTCAATTTATATTCAGTATCTGAACAAAATTCAAAAACCATATCAGTTTTCAACGTTTCAGTCCATTTGAAAAGTTACTCCGCATTGGTTATGTCACCATCATATTCTTTGGGAATACTGGCTCTAAATGCCATTCTCTTAACAGTACTTCCTACTCCATCGCACGGTCCCTTTCCGTGAGCAGTTGCGTGAAAATGCCACTCACAATCAACTCCAAAATCCTCTTTGTGTTTAGTTATATTCATAAAATTGTTTTATTTTTATAATGTGTTACTGCACCATCTGTGACGTAACAAATTTTAGATAAATCCGGAATTTTTGTTTTTAAAAACTGCAATAATTTTTCTATGAACAAGTGAACTGCTAAAGCGTCATGATGAAGACAATCGGATATTACAATGAAGCTGCAGTGCTGCAATATCCCTCCCTCAGTTTTGTAAATTACAAATGGATGAATAGTTGCTTGTTTGTTGTTCCAATGAAAACCCTGTGCTGCATTTTGCATGATAAACGCATAATTTTCTGCAAAATCACAAGAAACAAGTACCTCTGTTGGCTCCAGAGTTAGCTTTTTATTTTTTATGAAATCGGATTGTGTTAGTGATATAAATCAATGAGGAATCAAATTTTTCAGCTTAATTATGAAGTATTCCAGAAATTCGTCTAATGGTTTTGAATATTTTTCCAAGTTGCATCGGTCAGTTGAAACCCACTGACTAAACGATAATTCAGCATCCAGACAATTATTGTCCAAAAATGCGTTTTTCAAATATTCGCGAAATTGCAGAAGATAACATGTTGATATTGGATCTTTACATAGTATTAATGAAATGCAGTCCTGGTATCGCGAAATTTTTCCATTGGTGACAGTTTCCATCCTAGTTCCATGAATAATTAGTTTAACATTTTGATGTATTATAGAAACGCAAACTGTATGCGTTCCGCTGCTTCCTGGTTGAACACAGGTTTTAAGACGTAGCAGAGAAAATTTAGAAAAACTAATTTTTTTTTATTCATCATCCTCAAATTTCAACTTGTAGCCCTCATAGCACTCCTCTAATGTGCACATCATTAGACGTTTCTGAACTTTAACTTTATCAATAGTTAAACAATCGTTTTTCCTAGGCATTATACGACTAACATCATCATCGTTATAATATTCTAGCACTGAATGACTGAGTTCATCACTGGAAGGAGGATTCTCAAATCGACAAATAGCTGAAAAAATTGGTAGAGGCAAAACCGTTATTGGACCCTTTATCAATAATATTAAAAATTATGGTAAAAATAGAGAAGGACGCATTGCGGAGGCTACAACGCCCACGGATAAACGGACGATCATTCGATCAGCTACAAATTCATGCTTATCAGCGTAAAAAAATAAGGCAAAAGCCGGAGTCAAAGCTAGCTTACCAACGGTTCGACGTGTGATTAACAATGCTACGCATCTTAAATTGAAAAAACTCCAAAAGAAACCTCCTTTGAATGCATCACGCATAGCAAACTGATTGGAATTTGCCAAAAATCATATGTCATGGAAGCAATAATGGAACCGGGTTGCATTTTCAGACTCATGGAAATGAAACTGATGCCCGTCAGAACCATCCAAATTAATTTTTTTTTTTTCGTTTATGTTAGTAATTTATTTTTATTTAATTTATTTTTGATATTCAATTACATTTACTTACCACATATTTTAAAAAATGTGCATATGTCATACAAATTGAAAAGTCGTCGAAAAGTAACCTAATAAACTGCCTTTATGAGGAAATAGCGAAAGCTTCAAAATTTTAAAAGTTTAGTTTGAAAAGTCTTCTGAGGCACACAGCATTAGAACCTCATTAAACCGAATACGCTGTGTGCAATTAGCATAACAAAAGGCCATCATGAAGAGAATTAAAAATGTTAGTAAATTATCCTCAGAACCCAATCCAGAGGGTCAATTCTCGTTCTATGAAAAAACCTAATGAAAAAAAAATTTTCATTTCGTCATCAAGTCTTTTTCATTTATAACATTTCACACAACGACAATAAGCGATTGTCGATGTCCAAATTAAAAAGAATCATGAAAAAACGCAGAATAAGTTATTTTCGTAGTAAGCTACACTGTAAACAGACATTTTATCGAGTTTTATATAGATTTCCGCTAGATGATACAGAAATTGGTTTAAATATTAGCTAAATAAATGATCAAGTAGATTTAGTTAATCAGTTTTCGTCATTACCAGTCCAAATATAAAATAAATTATAAAAATGACCAAATGATTTTTAAAACTTAACTAAATTATTTATTTGGAGGCTTTTCTTAAATAAACGGAATAGATTTTAATAGATTTACTTATTAGTTAAGTTTAAAGTGAATCATATTATTGTTTCAATGCACATTTAATGCTAAAAATACAAATTTAGTTTTTATAGAATTTTATTTCCATATTTATGATGTTCTTACCCGCCAAAATGGTCGGTGAAAAAGTTTTATTCATATGAAAAGATTTTGACGTCATTTTTTCCTTTTCAAGGAATGTGAATTGGAAATGAGTATTGGAATGTAAAATGTAAATGGTTGGTTTCGTGACGTATAAAGAATTTCTTATAAGATGACGATTTGTGGGAAAAGTGTCGTCCGCGGAGTCGAATAGACCTATTTTTTTTTCTTTTTTTGGTACTTTCAAATTTCTATAGAAAATTCAATTAGAGAAACCGTACAATGTGTATTAAAACATGGGATAAATATGACACATGCAGGTAAATTATGGGGAAGGTGGTACAATTTAAATTGGGGTCACATTTAAAAAGCATTACACACAATATAAATTCAATTTTTTTAATAAATGGTGGAGGAATATTTTGTAAACGTATCGTATTATGAGTCAATTTAAAGTTAAAAGCTTTAACAATCTGATAATCTACATACTATATGTTTCCATTATTTTATAGCTAAAATTAATCAAAAATATGTTGTCCTATATTTGGTATTTTGTCCTATACTGACTACCCGAATCCGACCAGAGCTTGGATGCGTTTTAATTATTTTGCCTAAAATCCAATTTCTAGGGGAATATTATCTTCATGCAAAAGAACTAACGCGCCGATTTTGTAATTATAATTGGAAGATTTTAGATTCCAGAATTCCTGAAATATCATCTAGATCAGTTGGTATAGTGATAACCTGTTTATATTAAGATCTATAGCAATGCTGGTTCTGATAACGTCAACAGTGGTGACCCAATCATAAAGTGACTTGGGTAAGAGCGGAACAATCGTTTGAATCATTCGAAATTGAAATTAGAGGCCTTGAATTTAGGCAAGCTTTAATTTGGCAGTTTAAGGTGTGGTATTCCTCTAAAGATAAAGAACGTGTGCCAATAACTCGTTTCATATGCCACCACCAATAAAATTAGTCTCTTTATCTAAATATATTTTCTTCAAACAGTACCCTCGGTACTCCTCCCAAGGTTGATTCCAACTATGGAAAATGGTCTAGACTGATTAATGCGATCAACAGGTAGATCGCCTATTATTTGGTGTGACAATTTTAGTTTGTTACGAAAGGAATGAATATACTAATTGACAGCCTGTTTGCACAAATTACGACCTACAATAGCCCAATTCTGTAACCTCAAATTATCTAATAAAGTTTGAGTCCCAATTGGGTGCTTACTATTATAATTAAGCCTCGAATTATTAAGACAACCACCAAAACGAAGAATTTCTCTTTCATCGAGAAATGGTACTAATAACTTTAAGTTGCTGGACTTTGGCACAGCAGAATGTTTCCTCAAATACTGAATATCATTAGAATATTCAGATAGGTGAACTATTTTTAAAAGACAGTTTAATGACGTTTTTAATTCAGTTGAACTTACCTCACCTGTTAGCTTAAGTTCACCTACCGCTTTAGAATTACTAATAAATCGCTGCATGTAAGCCATTATGCGACGAAGCTTTGTGAAGAATTGCACACCTTGCTTGAAAAGGTTTGATGAAATTTTAAGTTCAATAAATCTGAACTAATTTTTAAATTCACTTCGCATTAAACCTCGTGATACGAAGTCAGCTTGGGACGTTGGTACGTAGCACCAACTTTGTATTGGCGATTATTCTTGAATTAAACTGATTCGGTTGGCTACGAATGTGGCATATTTAGATGACTCCGATTTGATACGAAGAAGAGTTATCTCTGAGGCTGAATAAAGACTGATTTTGTTGCACTCTAATCTAGAGCCACTCTAGATTTTGATCAAACTAGTTTCAACATAATTTTTATTATCCTACTCTGTGATTCTCATGTAAATTACACATCCAAAACATTTCTTAGATACATCTGAGAAACCGTGAATTTGTATTAACATATCTGTTGGTGCTAAAATACATCGAGGAATTGTTATTTTACTTGAGTTTTGAATTGGATCCATTGAACTTTAAATTGTTGTGGAATTTGGGTATCCCGCAGGCCGCAGCCCATGTTACTAATCGTCCAAATATTTTGATTAGAACAAACATTTACAAAGGATCGAATAATTTACATATCTCTGAAATACGTTTCTCTTAGTACAAAGAATTTTATAGGAGAATTTAGAGAAATTCATTTAGAGTTCATTACGCAACCTATTCCAGGACAGACCAAGTACTAAAGATACATTTGACGAAGATTCAGATGTTAAAGAATCCACCCTTTTCTAATAATAATCATCAACGTAAAAATCGGAAATTAAAATTTTTAATCTTTATTTTTATCTTTATTTGATATCTACTTCATAGATATCAGCCATAATTGGAAGACTTTCAATTAAACTAAATCCATCCCCAAGTCATTACCATCATGCATTTGGCTTAGTATGGCGCCAGCGCCATATTCACTGGCATCTGTCGTAAGGATAAACATTTTATCAAAATCTGGGTACTGGAGTATTGGAGTGGTGATGAGTTTACTTTTAAGACAGTCGAACGCAGTTTGGCACTTCTGGGAACATTCAAACTTATTTATTTTCCTGGTTAACTGGTGCAGAGGTTCTGCAATTGTGGAGAAAGATGGTATAAACTTCCTAAAGTAACTTGCCAGGCCTAGGAAGCTCTTGGTCTCTCGCATGTTCCGTCGAACTGGAAAATTTACTATTGCTTCTACCGTCTTTAGACTAGGTTTTATACCTTCAGGAGTTATGATGTGTCCTAAGTATTGGATTTCTTTACTTAGAAATTGACACTTCTCCGTTTGGATCTTTAGATTGTTCCTCCTGAACGCTTCAAAAATGTCCTTTAATTTATTGTTGTGATCTCTCAAGTTTCTCCCATAAAAAATGACATCGTCTAAATACACAAAGCATTTTAGACCCTGTTGCCCAAGCAACACACTGTTGATCATTCTTTGGAATGTGCTTTATGAATTTTTCATTCCAAATGGATTCTAAGAAACTCAAAGTGGCCGCAGTCTGTGCTAAACGCTGTCTTATGCCTATCACGGGGATCCATCTCTATTTAATGGTACGCGCTGGCTATGTCTAATGTCGAGAAATATTGAGAGTGCCCCAGCTGGTCAAAAATGTCATTTATTAATGGAAGTGAATAAGAGTCGCCTATCGTCGCCTCATTGACTCTTCTAAAGTCAACCACCACTCTCCATTTTATTTTTCCATTTTTGTCTTGCTTCTTCGGCACCACTAGTAAAGGACTATTGAATGGACTGGTGCTGTGGGTGACAATATTATCATCCAGCATCTTTTGCACCTGGGTATCAATCTCTTTCTTCAGTACTTGTAGAATTCTGTACTGCCTGGTATTAATTGGGGGTGTATTATCGTGAAGATGTACTTGGTGTTTGACACCAGGAACGTTTGAAAGTTTGTCGCCCTCGACAAAGAAAATGTCTGAGTATTTCTTGATTAATTCAAGGAGTAAGGTGGATTCTTCAACATTTAGATCTTTATCTAAAGTTGGAATAATTTTTCCTATTACAAGATCATCTCTAGTCTCGAGATGCTGATCTTTCCCTGTCTCAGAGCAAGATTTGAATTGAAGAACGTTATATTGACCCAGAGAATTTTAAGATATGGGGGAATATCTACGTGTGTAGACACACACCCTAGAGTAGTTGTGGCTTCTTTACCAATTACCTTTAGTATGGACCTCTCCCTCCGGTCTATCGATTTGATGTCTTTAATCATTTTTTTTTTTTTATTAATGACATTTAAGCACCAGAGCCTATTAGAAAAGTTGACTCGTCTCTAGATGCTGTTAATTTTAATTTTACCACATCTTGGGTAAATTTGTGTTTTGATCGTGGGTAAATTTGTGTTTTGAGCAACGGTGATGAATGGTTCCGTTGGTGGCCAAACCTCCTCTGTTCCTTTCGGTTCAGTGGGAGTTCTAACTGTTTTGTTTGATGGCAGTTCCGAGGCAGAACTCTGGTACTTGCCATGAATTGATGAGGTGGAACTCATAGGAACTACCGAGACGGAACTCTGGTAGTTATTTTTAGAGTACGAGACAGAACTCGTAGGAACTACCGAGGCGGAACTCTGGCAGTTATTATACTGGTACGAGATGGAACTCGTAGGAACTACCGAGGCGGAACTCTGGCAGTTATTACAAAGTTACGAGACGGAACTCGTAGGAACTACCGAGGCGGAACTCTGGCAGTTATTATAAAGGTACGAGACGGAACTCTTAGGAACTACCGAGGCGGAACTCTGGTAGTTATTATAAAGGTATGAGTCTGAGCTCGGTGTCATGGCCGAGACAGAACCTGATTTACTTACATTACTATTATTAATGTTTGTCTTTTCGGGAAGTGGACTCGTCTGAACTACAGCTGGTGTTGCTGATGCTCGACGAGTCCTTCTTCGTTTCCCTGGTGATGAATTGAATTTTCGTCGACGCTTTCTATGTAGCTAATATTCATTCTCTGCAAACCGTTCTTTAATTGGTTGATGTCCTGATTTCTCCGATAACTCTGTTGACCCCTGTTAAGGTAAGTCGGTTGCCTTACTGGAGGTTGATAAGGATTCTGTTTGATTGGACTGTTGTGTGTGTGTTCCTACGTGGCTCGAGATTGTGCTGGACCCTATTTGGCTGATAATTTCGTGTTCCATTATTTTGTTGGTAATTTTGTCGATTTCTGTTTGGATACTGATTCTTAATTGCAAACTGTGGCTCGTAGAGTTGCGCTCCGGACTGTAACTGTTGGTACCTTAGATTTGCGGCATTTCTGGCGGCACAGTTCTCCAAGATATGGCCGAAACGTTTGCAATACCTCCATGTTATGGTTGGTACCACAACTTTCTTCCGTGCATGTGTCAAGGTATTGGTTCGGCATGTCTTCGCACTGTGGCCTGCCTTGTCACAATATATGCCCTACCACGAAGTCTAAATAGAATCTCGTCCAATAAGGTTAGCAGCTATTCTGGATTACCTAAAAGTTGTTTCTCGACGCGTTTGCACGCGTCTAAGAAGAAATAAACCTCGCTGGGATCGACCTCAGCTTGGCCATAGAAAACAGGAACACGTTTTTCCACTAATTCTTGTACTTCTGCCAAATTAGCCATTTTTCTTTCAAAAATCTCGGCGTATGTTGAAACGGGCGGAATGAAATATTTGGAATGAATGATTTTTTTTATTTTTTACTCTGTTCCTATATATATATATATATATATATATATATATATATATATATATATATATATATATATATATATATATATATATATATATAAGTTAAGTTTATACTTGTAGTTTAAACTAAAAGAATATTTTTTAGGACTATGTCCGCTTTATTTTATAACCAACTTATATCTAACTAGTCTACATTTTTGCTTTACTTTATATAGTAATAAAAATATGCAAGTGTATTATGTTTAATACACGTGCATTTACATATTTGATGATTTGACTTAATTAATAAAATATGCAAATGTATCATGTTAGTACACGCGCATTTATATATTTGATGATACGGCTTAATTTATGTTAGCCGTAACTTGAACCTTTGATATATGCGCATTCCATATTTTGCTGATGTGATTTCCCATAGAATGCAATGGCATAATTTGATGACATGGCTCTATCTTGTACTTAACTCCTCCCCCTTTAAAAATCCTCGTCTCGTGGATTAAAAGTTTAGTTGAATTGGTTGTATCCCTAGTGGTGTCGTTGTCTGATTTGCAGTGCCTTCTTTTGGAAGCCATACCATTTTCTTCCGTTTTTTGTATCCAATTCGTGCAATGAAGATGATAATTGCCATTGTAATTGCTGTTATGATCCCTATATCTGTTGCGTTATTGTTCCGGTAATCTACGGCGAGTTTGTCTAGTAGACCTATGTTCTTTTGATGTAGATTGTGTAGATACTCCAGGTTAAGTTTCACCCCTCTTTGTGTGATATTTGTTTGCAACATAGGTGGAAGAATTTGTGATGTTTTTATCTCCTTGTTGGTGAAGGTCCATCCTTTTATTTCTAATGTTTCATTTTGATACTGAATCAAGAAGTTTCCTTCTAGATGTTTGTCCGAACTATTGTGTGTTATCGTACCGTTGAAATTGTTTAAAAATATGGTGTTTTCGTTTACAGATTCGATTATTTCTTTCTCATTAAATGAGAACTCACATCCTGCATTGAACCCTTTCATTAGCTGGTTTATACAGTGGTCTTCTTTTAATTCTTGTATCTGGTTAAGCCCACATATTGTGACTTCTCTTCTATTTTTGCATTTGTCAATCATGCCATATACTTTATGTTGATTTATTAGAATTTCGTTATATTCTAAGTGAATCTGTTTATTGTACTTGATGGTAGACCTTAATTTTACATGGTGAAATTCCTCTCCGTTTGTTTTTGGTATGGAGATGACGTATAGGATTATCGTGTTCCTCATTAGCATAGCTGGTTCCGCGTGTTCTATGGCTTCAATCTCATTATAATATGGTAGGGTTTCTATTTCACTCACTAATCGACTGATTTCTTCTTTATCCAACAGATTTGAATTAATTATACCTCCCTTGGCCAGTTGTGCTGCTCTTACTATTTCCTTCACTTCTTCTTTTAGTAATTGAAGGCGGTTAAACATTGTTTGTTGGAATACTTCATTTGTACTTTCATCTAGGTGTAGCTGGATTTCGTTGTGTTGTTTGAGGATTTGTTGAATCTTCTGGGTAATGGCTGTGTTTATTTTATATTGCTCGTTGTTGTTCTCTACTATCCTATTTTGACTGTTGAGTATGGTATCCCAGTCAGTTGCATCTGGTGAACCTGCAATCCATTTCCACGCTGAGCCAATCCAATTGATTGAACGCTTGGTTTTTTGTTTGTGGTTCTTAAGTTCTCCTAGTAGTTTATTGATTTCGTTAATCTGATATGTTAACTGCGGTTTAAAGATGCTTGCAGGGCTGATGTCTTTTATTTCTGATTGTATTCTGGACAGGATATCTTCGTAACAGCTAAGATCAATTTGGTGGATTATCTTGAAATTGCCACTGATTATGTTTCCATTCCCTTCTCTTATAGAAATTATTGGGGTGTCGTAGTGATAGATATTTAAGGACGTTACCGTAGTCCAAAGGCTCAAGCTGGAAAGAAATGAGCTTTACTTAGTTATGTTTTTTATATGTGTTTTGTGTATTCTTCTTCCGGAGTTGGTAGTCACTGTAACTTTATTGTCTTTTGCTACAGTTTCCTTTTTAAATTTAGGTTTATTTTGCCTTGGATTTGTTCTCGTTGCAAGTTTCGCACTCCTTTGTGTATTTTTTTATTAAACTTGCCATCTGTGGGAAGTAGTATTTTTCGAGAATCTGTTCTTTATTCTCTTTCCAATTTCGATGAGCTCTTCTGTGTTCCTCCTCGATAATTCTGAATTTGTTTTCCTCGTTATTTATGTCTTCCACTATTCTTCGCGTTAATCGTATCTTGTAGTTAACGAAGTCTTGTTGGTAGATTTCCTGAAGCATTTGCATATATTCTTCCGGGATTTTTATACCATTTAGTAGTGTCGGGTGTAATTTTTTCTTCAAAATTTTCCTTAATATATCCTTGTTTATGTCGGGTAATGCGATGTAGTGCCGATGGTAGTTACTGTGAGGTTCTTCGTAGATGTACATATCGTCGCCTCTCGTGAATATTATTTGAGTTTTAAAAACGTTTATTGGCGATTCGCAGTGTTGGATCAGCTGCGTTCCATCTTCTTCCGCACTGTGTATGGTATCGCTACTTGATGATGAAATGGTGTTCACCTCCAATTTTAGCCTTGATAAAGCATCTGCAACCTTGTTAGTGATGCCCGGTTTATACACTATTGCGCCCGTATCTATGAGGAATTTTAGTGTTTTATTATTGTGGCACTGGTACTCTAGGTAAGGTAGGCTAGAGAGGCCTCCTCTATAAAATTTACTTCATCATCTGCATCTGAGTCTTCGTCCTCATTGTCATCGTAGTTTCTGATATATTCTTCGTACGGCTCTTCATCTTTCTCTTGTATCAGGTGAAATATTCTTTGTTGTTTCTGAGTTCTTGCGTTTATATCAGAGCTTTGTTCCCTCTTGTAGCTTGGGTTTGGATAATTATCTGGTCGGTTCATGTAATTGATCTTCTTGGTTTTCATTGATTCATCCACATCCATCGGTGTTGGTGGCTTTGGATGTTGCGGCCTTTGTGGTGTTCTAATATCTTGTTGTTGTTGATTTATACCGTATCCAATGTTCTTTTGTTGCAGGGATAATCTGGGAAGCGGCTTTGGTGCTTCTTGATGGTGTTTATTTTGTGAATACATTTGGTTAACAGGTATTGTGACCATGTTATTGAAATTTCTGTTGTGTATTGATAGGTTTCGGAAATTGAGATTTTGGATTTCTAAACAGGACGAATACGCTTCAGGTAGAGTTGCCGGTCTTTGGATAGTGAGCATTCTTGACAATTCGGCTGATAACCCTCTTATAAACACGTCTAATGCACGGTTTCTATACATCTCGGTTAGTACTCTCATTGTGTCCATGTTGTAATTTTCTGTTTTCACCTTGTTTATTATAAGTGACAATTGATGATTTACGTTTGCATAAAATTCATCTATGCTTCTATTTCCCTGCGTTAATTTGCTAAGCTGATGTTCCAGCGTACGTTGGTCTCTCTTATCTGCATAATGGAGTGACAGGCAGTTCTTAATTTCATTCCAATTTCCATTGAAGATGTTATATGAAATAAGCGCCGAGTCTGCGGTCCCTCTTATTTTCTGACGTATACTGTGGAGGATGGCGCGATATATAGGTTTCTCCTTTACTACTTCATAATCCTCTAGTATGCTTTCTACACTGTTTATCCAGGATACGTAGTGTAGTGGATTGCCGTCAAAAATCTGTAGCTCCTTCACGCAATCGGGGAGTTTGCTAATTTCCTTTAAGTCGTTTTCGTTTTTTGGCGCACTTGGTGCAATATTGTTAACGATGGGTTGTTCCCGGGCTTCTAGGCGTTCCAATCTTTTTTCCATTTTGCTCATTAAATCAATGTGGGCATTGACTGCTCCGGTCAATTGAACAACGTTGGCTTGTAGTTGGTCGAGCGTAATCATTGTGGCGTTATTATTTATCGGGTATATTTTAGATTATTTATGAGTTTTTGTATTATGTTTGGATTATGATTGATATTTATTAGTTTTAATAAATTTGTATTAAAATTAGAGTATTCAGGAATTTTTTATTATTAAATGTTTATTTTTTTAAACAAATTTTATGATTATTATTATTTATCGGTTTTTATAATTTTGTATTATATTTCGTACAAGTATTATAATATATTTATTGAATTTTTCACTTACAGTATTATGATTTTCATTGGTGAGGATTTTTCCTATGGTAGAAATGATGCAGGGATTTGAGTTTCCCTGGAGATATAAGCTGGAGTGTACACTATTTTTTGGTTCGGATGATTCGCAGGTTTCCTTTTTGGCTACAAACGTTGATTCTTGCCCGTGGCCTACTAATGGTGCGATTTCACTCACGTTACTCTATATATCACTTTTTATTATAAAATTACTATAGGGATAGTAATTTCTATGTCACTTTTTTATTAATTTATTATGATCTACTGTTAATAATAAATTTTTTATTGTGATAAAAAGGATTTTTTATAAAATTATTATGATCGACTGTTAATAATAATTATTAGTTACACTTTTTTTTATTATGATAAAATTATTATGATCGACTGTTAATAATAATTATTCTGTATAATTAGTTATACTTTTTTTTTATAAAATTACTATGGGGATAGCAATTTCCATGACACTTTTTTATTAATTTATTATGATCCACTGTTAATAATAAATTGTTTTATTATGATAAAAAGGATTTAATTATTATGATCGACTGTTAATAATAATTATTATGGTTACACTTTTTATTATAAGATTACTATGGAGATAGTAATTTTTATGTCACTTTTTTATTAATTTATTATGATCCACTGTTAATAATAAATTGTTTTATTATGATAAAAAGGATTTAATTATTATGATCGACTGTTAATAATAATTATTATGTTTACACTTTTTATTATAAGATTACTTACTATGGAGATAGTAATTTTGATGTCACTTTTTTATTAATTTTATTATGATCTACTGTTAATAATAAACTTAATTTTACTGTGACACTTTTTTAGGATAGCTTTAAATTTGTTTCGGCGCCAGTTAAGTTTATACTTGTAGTTTAAACTAAAAGAATATTTTTTAGGACTATGTCCGCTTTATTTTATAACCAACTTATATCTAACTAGTCTACATTTTTGCTTTACTTTATATAGTAATAAAAATATGCAAGTGTATTATGTTTAATACACGTGCATTTACATATTTGATGATTTGACTTAATTAATAAAATATGCAAATGTATCATGTTAGTACACGCGCATTTATATATTTGATGATACGGCTTAATTTATGTTAGCCGTAACTTGAACCTTTGATATATGCGCATTCCATATTTTGCTGATGTGATTTCCCATAGAATGCAATGGCATAATTTGATGACATGGCTCTATCTTGTACTTAACTTATATATATATATATATATATATATATATATATATATATATATATATATATATATATATATATATATATATATATATATATATATATTATAAATTTTAGTAGAGATGTTACAATCTCTAGGTGCTTACCTCCTTATATTATTCTTTCACAAGCACTACACTTACACTATAAATTATAAAGATTTGGATACAAAGTTTGATTGGTTTATTATTTTGTTCTAGTTTATTCCTTACAATCTCTGATTACACTTAAGATTTTTACAATTGGATTTTTACTTGTATCTAACAAATTTTCATTCTCAAAGAGTTCAAATATCTAGGATCACTGATCACGGGGCAAAATTCCGTCTCTGTGGACATTCTGTAGATCGCAGCAGGCAACTGAGCATTTTTATGCATGCATGAAAACCTCCAAATCTCCTCACATATCGTAATGTTACCATACGGAACTTTTTTCCGTTACCGAACAGAATTCTAAATTCCTAATTCAGATAATTAATTAAGATTTAGAATGACCAAAAACAAAACTGGCTAATTTCCTTTAAACTCGATCCCCTTAAAATCTCTTTTATATTCTGTTTCCCGAATTATGTGTGGAACAATACGCAAACAAAAACATCCTTATATACAATAAAACCTTTTAAGAGTTTCCGCCGATGACATCGTTTAAATATATTGTAGCATGATAAGAAATGAAAATCGATTTTCTAAGTTTAAAGAAATTTCATATTTTCTCAACTTCCGTCGACGACGAACCAAAATATGGAATACACAAAAACAAAAAATACAAAATTGAAAATTGTTTATCAATTTCAGTAACATTTTTATGATTCCCTCCATCAGAAACACTATACATTCCTATATCCATCTACCCACAAAAACGTTGAAGTGGGACCAATTTTCCGTTTTTATTTTTGCCCAAAATTATTTTCGTGCGAGCACAGCAGATATCAAATTCTAAAGAATAAATTTGTTTGCCTATCAAATCGCTGATAACAACATTGACAGCCCGATTTGATTTTGATTTTTCGACAAATTTAATTCAAAATCGATATTCGTTTATCGTGGTATCTCTGAGTTTGTTGTCGCATATTAGTTGAATTGTATTGAGATTTACCCCGTTGTACCTACTTTATAGTAATGTCATTATTTGTTTTGTTTATCATAAATTTTAATACCCGTACATAATTCCAGCAAATCGATGTTTTCCGTTTATGCCTGAAGCGTTTCATTTCATGTTGGTGTGTATATGCTAAGTTACTTGTATTAGTCAGAAAATTTACAAAAAAACATTTTCAAAGAATGTTAAATTAATTTTTCAAATAAATTATGACTTTTTTCTGTTCTTTTACATATTTTACAGATAGGCAAATCAGCAGCGTATCCGGTATTTCCCGAGAAAATATTAGTATTCGTGAAATCAACGACTTCAAGTAATGAAAAACATAAAATATTTGGTTTTCCATTCCAAAAATTCATTAAAAAATTAATTTAGAATCTCAGTTAGTTGACCATATTCCAGAATTTTATCTAAAAATCATTTTATAACCACACTTCCATCGTACATGCCAAGTTTCATAATAACCGATTAAGAAATTACGACACAGAACTTATAAAATCGAATAAAAGATAAAAAATAGCCAAATTCAGTGGAAAGCTGTATTACAAAATAATACAAATCTTGCATTAAAAAGCATTATAAAATTATATTAAATTTTAATACAATATTCCATTAGAATGTGTAAAGCAAGTTGTAAAAGAACCGTCAATCAACTACATTAAAATTTATCAAAGACTGCATTAATAAAATATTTTAGAAGTATTAAATTTTAAAGCAAGTTGCATCAAAAGTTCCGCAGGTTTAGCCCTTTTTGCCTGGGGTTTGGTTATTTGGTCTTTGTTTTTGGTGCCTTGAGGGTCGAAATCTCAGAGAACAGTTTACTTTAAAAAGCCAAACATTCATCCTTCCATTGGCGGGCTACTTCACATTATAGTCGCCTAAGGTAATAAATTATAAATTAAGCACTGAAAAGCTTACCTTTAACTTGATAGACATTTTCGAATTCAGAAAACCCAATTATTTTATTTGTCATTTAGTCGGTTTGATTTAGCGAATTTTGTATCACTAAAGCAAAACACGTGCATGAATTTATTATTCATATGTACATTTATGTACGTCCGCTTATTTTAGCAAATTTTATGTTGGTATAATATTTCAATTTGAGCAAATACTGCTTAAGAAATCTTCATAATTTCGTTAAAATTCATTTTAATTCAATCATTACTTTACAATTTAATAATAACTTGTCTTACTCGTACATGAGTCATAATGAAAGGCTTGCATTAAAAATTAAAGTTATTTTTTCAACTTTCTTGATCAATATCATCATAATTCGTTATGAAAATGCCGAAGTACTTCCTGATTAACCATCCAACGTTTTACTACATTTAACAAATTAATTTACTAAATCGCTTTACAAAACAATGAAAAAAACTAACATTCATAGCCTATAACCTTTCAGAATCCCGAGTTTCATTAAAATTGGCCCAGTGGTTCTGAACTCTATAATATTACTAGCTAAAATTCCACGCATTACTGGGGTGTGGAAACTTATTATTAATAACAAGTATTTTGGAGAAAAAAAGAGAGAGAGAGATACAAATAAGTACAAATTGAAAGAATTTATTATTTCATGGAAACGAAAAAGATTAGCACCGCCATCTTACTAAGTTAACGAATCTCTTAATTCGGATTATCACTGTCATTTTATGACCAAGTTAACCCGAACTAAGAGATTCGTAAATTCTCTCAATTTGCCCAAATTTCATCATGAATCCGTTAAATATAAATTCATTTTCAATTGTTTTAAACATTTCACATGAATTTATTTGCCTCGCTCTAGTTTTTGTTTTGTATAACGTTCTCTAATCCTGCTACTTTCTTTGAGTTAAGATAAATTAAGAAATTTAACGAAACCTTTAACGAGTTAATCCGACTCTCTCTGTATTGTGAGAGGGAAAAGCAGAATAATGGTATGTCGTAAGACGTACGTGTCAATTAAGTAAAACCATAAAATGTTTCACTAAATTAGTCAGTTTTAATCTACCTATCTCTGTTAGGTAGAAACATTTAAAACGCTTATATTTATGGTCAATCAGCAGTAATATCTATAATAAGCATCTGTCTGATTCTGCTTGTTTGATTTTTTTGCATATATATGGCTATTTTCCCATGTCCTGTTAATACTGTTACGTTTTTGCCTTGTCAAATAAGGTTCGTATCACTGGATTGCGAATAATACAAACTCAATTCAATTTATCACCAACGAATTTATTTATTTCACAAAATTTATTACAACACAGTTTATCAATAAAAATTCACAAAATCACTTTAAATAATTTTTACACAATTTTACTATTCACTTATAATTTTTATTTCGCACTATAACACTTTTAAAATCACTTTTTAATTCCTTTTAATCTTTATACTATCGCTTACCAAATATTACTAATAATCTTACAAGTTTCCTCTATCGCGTTCCAAATACGAATAATCCAATTCGATCTTGTTCGCCTTTTTATATACACAAACCAAGCTTCTCGAAAGTTCACGACTTTTCCAGTTGGAATAGCGTAGAAATATTACGTAATAATTTTTATCATGGAAAATTCCATTTAGTACAGTAAAGCATTGAGCTATTAGTTTTACTTATTCTATTATACACTAGGTGTCACCGTCACAATACAATATTTGCGTAAATTATGCGCTTGTGCTATGTGCGTCAGGGTCGAATTTTTTGGCTAAATTGTACATTTCCCTTAATATTGTGAGGGTGACACCTAGGGTGTAATAGAATAACTTAATTTAATAGCTCAATGTTTTACTGTACTAAAATGGAATTTTCCATGGTGAAACTGTTCTAAATGTTTTGTTTCTACACTATTCTTACTGCAAACGTCATGAACTTTCTAGAAGTTTGGTTTGTGCATATAAAAAGGCGAACGAAGTCGAATTGGATGATTAGTTTTTGGTAAGCGAAAGGATAAGAATATGGGTGCGTTCGAAATGCGAATTTAAATGTAGCTAAAAATTATATTATACTTCATTAAAATCATGATATAATTAAAAATGGGCAACATTAAATTAATAAATCGATAAATAGGATTAATTAAAATATAAATTGACATCAAACCACATGTTAAAAATGCTCATAAAAGCTACATCTCATGTAGTTTATTGAAAAGTGTCTTCGCTAAATTTGCATTTTCCATTTGGGGCGCAACCACTAGGTGGAAATGGAAAATAATGATGATTATAATATTAGATTTTTGCCTTGTCAATCAAGGTTCGAATCACTGGATTGTGAATAAAACAAATCACTTCAATTTTATCACAAATGAATTTATTTATTTAGCACAATAATTATTACAACACAATTATTTTAATAATTCACAAAATCACTTGTTTTAATATTCGCACAATTTTACTAATCATTTCTAATTTTTATATTGCACTAATTCACTTTTTAAATCACTCGGTTTAATCTTCACACTATCGCATTCCAAATACGAATAATCCAATTCGATCTCATTCGCCTTTTTATATACTGAAACCAAACTTCTACAAATTTCATGCTCTTACCATGAATAAGAATATTTATTACAATGTGAATGTTTTAGCATGGAAAATTTCCATTTTAGTACAATAAACAAATTATTGTGACAGTGACACCTAGATTGTAACATAACAAGTTAAATTAATAGCTCAATGTTTTACTGTACTAAAATGGAATTTTCCATGATAAAATTATTCTAACTGTTTCTACACTATTCTTACTGGAAAAGTCATGAACTTTCTAGAAGTTTGGTTTGTGTATATAAAAAGACGAAAGAGATCGAATTGGATTATTCGTAATTGGTAAGCGATAGTGTGACGATTAAAAAGGAATTAAAAAGTGAGTTTAAAAGAGTTTTAGTACAAAATAAAAAGTAAAAGTGATCAGTAAAATTGTGCGAATACTTTATATAAAGTGATTTTGTGAATTATTATTAATAAATTGTCTTGTAATAATTTTTGTGTGAAATGAATAAATTCGTTGCTGATAAATTGAATTGATTTTGATTCACAATCTAGTGATACGAACCTTGATTGACAAGGAAAAAACGTAACAATACTCTATCCTAGGTGTCACCCTAACAATAATAAATTTAATTTAATTCATTAATGCTCATTCGGACGCACCCATGGTGAGCCTGACTTTTCATTTTGTAAATTTCGGCTTTCGAAAGTTACTGAATGTTATTGCTATTTGAATACTATAATCATTCTGCATGAAATTTCGACTATGTTTTGTGTTATGTGAGTTTGCCTGCAACCAAAAAACTACTGAACATATTGGATTTGAACTAAATTTTAAAATTTTTCGATACACCTCGTCCATAAAATGTTAGTAATTTACAAAAACCGGGATAAAATTTTCAAAGACCGGAGAAATTTTTATTCAGTCTATTTACCATTTCAACGCACGAAAGGATTGACCCTTTAACGTTTACAAATTTTAAAAATTTACTGTCAAGTCAGTATTTAATTAGAGCAACTTTTAGTGCTTTATGATATTTTCGACGAATTAAACGTTCTATTCGTTGTTTTTTTGGTAAATTTGAAACCGATTTTACTTTACACCATAGAAAACATAGCGTAAAAGAAAACGTTAGGGAGTATAACCAAAATTGTCAATTCTCAAGAATTGAATGTCTCCTAACGAGAAGAAACAGAGAAACAATGAGATTTTTCTCGTTTATGCACAAAATCTACTTAAATTCAGAATTTCAGCCTAAAGAAACTGTTTCTTAGGTTTTACCGTTTGTTGCCCAATATTTTAAATTGCCTTTGAAATTGTAATTTATTATGATCTTATATATAATCAAGGTTGAATACAATTATCTATGTTGAATTATAAGAGGTTAAGAGGTCAGCAGGAAAAAGCGAGCCACTTTCTCCTTACAATTGCTTTCAGTATTCTTTCCTATTTTGTTATACTTCTATTGTGAAGTTGAAACCATTTGCGATTTCTTGAAACATATTCCTAATTCGGGAAAAGATTTGATAAAATGGTCATTAGGGTAATAATTATCCTGCTTCTCTAGTCGAAAAGCAAAAACGAAAAATTTAATTAAACAATTTGTAATATGCACAAATGTTGTTGATAAATAATAACTGCGTGATCATCAATTACTACGTAGTAGATTATTGCTGTGCACATGGCTCGAGCTCACCCTAGAAGTATGTTAGAAAAAGTAATTTGAATTTATTGTAGTAAGCAGATATGTAATATGAAGTAAATAAATGAACCTAGGCCGTAAAACCATTTTTCATTTATTCAGTTGCAAGTAATCTCAAGGGCGGCCCAAAACGACGTTGATCTTGCAGTAGTTCCTTGATATATTTCCTCTATTCTTTTGCAAGGTAGAAGTCTGGCTCATGTTGGCAGACGTTTAAAGTAATAAATATTTCAAAAGTCTATATAGTAGCAAGATTACCTCCAGAATGTCTCTTGAATATTTCTCTATTTGAATCTAACATGAATTATAGTGACTAGTGACAACCCGTTTGTCGGAAATGTATGATGGTGATTTATTTTGGATCAATAAATACACACCGGAATCCGTGTAGATCAAATAAAATATTAATTATTTTATTTTGGATAAATAATCCGGTTTCACTGGATCAAACACAGTGTTGAAAATTTTGTAAATGTGATGATGAATTCCTTAGGGCAAGAAATTCACGCTGGCTTCACTCTTACGATTAAATAGAAACAATATTGTGACGGTGACACCTAGTGTGTAATAGAATAAGTAAAACTAATAGCTCAATGTTTTACTGTACTAAATGGAATTTTCCATGATAAAAATTGTTACGTAATGTTTCTACGCTATTCCAACTGGAAAAGTCGTGAACTTTCGAGAAGCTTGGTTTGTGTATATAAAAAGGCGAACAAGATCGAATTGGATTATTAGTATTTGGAACGCGATAGTGTAAAGTTGTAAGAATAAGTAATTTTTGGTAAGCGAAAGAGTAAAGATTAAAAAGGAATTAAAAAGTGAATTAAAAAGGGTTTTTGTGGAAATAAAAATTATAAGTGAACAGTAAAATTTGAGAATAATTTATATAAAGTGATTTTGTGAATTTGTATTAATAAACTGTGTTGTAATAATTCTTGTGTGAAATAAATAAATTCGTTGGTGATAAATTAAATTGAATTGGTTTTATTCACAATCCAGTGATACGAACCTTGTTTGACAAGGCAAAAACGTAACATTTGGTGACAGCGGTGGGATTGTGAATAAAAAGATAAAGAAAATGATTCTCAACGAATTAAAAGTTCCAGAATTAAAGAGCGAACTTGAGAAACGGGGTTTGGCTACTGATGGTGGTAAAGCAGCTTTACAAGCGCGACTACGTGATGCCATGGAGAAAGAAGGGCTGGACGCGGAACATCATGATTTTGGAGAGAAAGTAACGGATGCGGCAACCGTAGAGCAGAAAGCAGAAGATAAACAACCGTTGGTCGAAAAGACACAAGAACATTCTGGAAGTTTCGATTTGTCGCAGTTAATAGCTGCTATGAACCAGATGACGGGACAGATGAGTCTAATGAAACAACAAAACGAACGACAGCTAGGAGAAATTAAAAATCAAATGGCGCAACAAGCAGTGCAGTCAAACCAAGAAATTAAGAATGAAATGGAACAACAAAATGTGCGGCAGTTGGAGACTATAAACCAGTCAAACGAAGAAATAAAACGACAGTTGGAACAACAAAATCAGTCTAACCAAGAAATGAAACAACAAATGGAGACTATAAATCAGTCAAACCAATAAATGAAACAACAAGGAGAGGAAATTAAAGACCAAATTATAGATGGTCAAAAGAGAATGGACGAGAAACTTCTCGAATTATCTACTAACATTCACGGCGAAGTGGAGAAGCTGCAAATGGAGATTCAAAAGGTTGACGAAAAATTTGAAACGAAGGTTCAGCAGGTCGAAGAAAAATTACAAGCAGAGGTTCAACGTCTCGGGAAAGAGCTAACTGATATCAAGGCAAGTGGAACAACAACACAAGTGGTACAAACCATTCAATCAGTTAAGTTAAAACCACCAAACTTCGACGGTACAACATCTTTCGGCATTTTCAAATTTCAATTTGAAACGGCAGCTAATCAAAACCGTTGGAATGATGAACATCTTGTCGCAGCGTTAATAGTGGCCCTTAAAGGCGAAGCAGCGGAGGCCTTACAAACAATTCCGGAAAAAGATCGCAACAGTTATCTCGAAATTATGAAGGCGCTGGATAGGAAGTACGGCAGTGACCACAAGCGTGAAATCTATCGAATGGAATTGAAAAGCCGCTACCAAAAGGGAGGAGAATCACTTCAGGAATTTTCATCGGCAATCGAGCGATTAGTACATCTAGCACATACCAGTACGTCGGCCGATTATATGGAAAGGCTTAAAATTGACGCATTTATTGACGGCATTCGAGATCCAGAGACACGCAGGGCGGTGATGTTGTCACCTAAAGCGACGTTCGCGGAAACCGTTGCGTTTGCGTTAACGATCGAGGCCGTGCAGAACTTCACCAGACCGTCATTAGTTAGGCGCCAAATGAACTCAGACAAGAACGGCACCATGGAGCGAATGGTACCGACAGTCGGAAGAGGCAGGCTTAGGTGTTGGAAATGTGACAAGTTGGGTCACATCTCAATG
Organism: Tipula vernalis; assembly: GCA_958295665.1. NCBI lineage: Eukaryota > Metazoa > Arthropoda > Insecta > Diptera > Tipulidae > Tipula > Tipula vernalis. Next base: position 105,122,429 of record OY282560.1, read on the forward strand.
GACTGTCGGAAAGTAATACATGGAGAGAGAAGATCGCCACCTTTTATGCGGGCAAAAACGGAACGGTCGGGACAAAGGTCTAGAAGCAGCGAGCGAAGATGTTGGGTATGTAACAGGATTGGCCACATTTCGCGAGATTGTTTGGTAGCAAGGGGAAAGCGGCACGGATCACCAACTTCTGTGGAAAGAGCACTAAGAGGAGAGCAGGGATCGGATGAACGGATGGCAACAGTCGGTAAAGTGGAAAGGTTAGAAGTCAGTTTGAAGGAACCGAAGCTGGCTTCGCCGTCTGGTTGCCCCATAACATCCATCCCTGTTACGAGTGAAGCACGAGGCGGAAGCAGCGTCACAGTTGGGGGCGGTGTTGATGGAAGGAGGTGTATTATTACGCTGGATACCGGAGCAACCCACACAATTGTTCGGAAAGATTTGATCGCAGGAGCAGTGCAGCTGATTGATGGGTTAAAACTAAGAATGGCAAATGGGGAGAGTGCAATGATTAAAGGGAAAAAGATCGTGAGCATAAGGATCGGCGAAACCCTTTTCCCACACGAGGTTCTTGTCGCAGACATTGTGGACGAGGTTATTTTGGGAACGGACTTCATGAGGATGAATGGCTTTGTGTTGGACTTTGGACGGGGAATATTGAGTAGCGATAACATCAAGCTGAAACTTAAATTTTACGGTACGGATGCGACAGTAAGGCGAGTAACAATCAGTCATTGCGAGGAGCTGCCATCGAAATCTGAAACAATTGTTGAGGAAACGAATGAACACCAGGTTAAGCAGACATTGGATAAGAAGGGCCGAGTTGTGCGAGGTAGAGTGCGAGTGTCGGGCGACTGGATGAGAACTCGATGTGCCATACGGGTAAATGGCCAGGGATTACACGAGGGGCAATTGGTGTGGCTTCACAACTCGCAACAAAAGAAGGGGGATTTATCGGCGAAAGTGCAGCCTTTATGGACGGCACCCTACAGGACAAGAAAAGGACAAGGAGGTAAACCAATGGCGGTACATTTAGAGAGGCTGGCCCTCTACCGAAGAGGTAATTTCGGTCCTGTTCGGGACGAACAGGCTTAGGTGAGGGGTAGTGTGACGGTGACACCTAGTGTGTAATAGAATAAGTAAAACTAATAGCTCAATGTTTTACTGTACTAAATGGAATTTTCCATGATAAAAATTGTTACGTAATGTTTCTACGCTATTCCAACTGGAAAAGTCGTGAACTTTCGAGAAGCTTGGTTTGTGTATATAAAAAGGCGAACAAGATCGAATTGGATTATTAGTATTTGGAACGCGATAGTGTAAAGTTGTAAGAATAAGTAATTTTTGGTAAGCGAAAGAGTAAAGATTAAAAAGGAATTAAAAAGTGAATTAAAAAGGGTTTTTGTGGAAATAAAAATTATAAGTGAACAGTAAAATTTGAGAATAATTTATATAAAGTGATTTTGTGAATTTGTATTAATAAACTGTGTTGTAATAATTCTTGTGTGAAATAAATAAATTCGTTGGTGATAAATTAAATTGAATTGGTTTTATTCACAATCCAGTGATACGAACCTTATTTGACAAGGCAAAAACGTAACAATATTTTTACGGAAAATACTTCGAGTAAATATGGTGAATTTAATAACAATTTTTTATTTAATAAATTATAATTTTCTTTTAGGTTAATGTTCACTCTACACGGTTTCTTTGACACGACTGTCACTTTGAAAGGTAAATTATACAATGCAATATTTTACGGAAAATTTCCAATTTATATACAAAGTGTCACCTGTTGATAGACATTATAAACTTATTTGAGCAATTACAATTTTAGTACAAATTTTGAACGTGTAACATCATACCTAATATAATATTCCACGGCTTGTACCCAAATTGGAACTGTCAAAACAAAGGTAAACAATTAAATTGGTAAGTTAAATGATTCTATATAAAACTAAAGCTAAACTAAATATTATTTTAACAATTTCAGCCAACAAATTATAGGAACAAGAGAAGCGTCTGATGGACAAATAATTCAGATAAGTATAAATGGTAATTATTTTAGTGATCAAATGATTCTCTGTGTTCTCTTTTGTTTTTAGGTTATAATACTGGATGTCAAGTTACGTGATGGAAAAATTATGGATTACAATACAAACTGTATGGGAAAAATTATGGATTATAATTGGGATTCAATATGAGTTTGTATACAAATTATTCTAAAAATTATTATAAAGTTAAATGATTTAATATTTATGTTTTAGCGGCTGCTTTATGATGTTCAGGTGTGGATTAAATCCGCCCAGCAAATGAGATGTATGTAGGTGGTTTATTTTCAGGTTCGTTTTTAAATTTCAGGTTGCATTTCTGAACATATCGCCGCGGTTGACTCCTTAGAGTCAAAACTTGGTAGAAGACTAATTTTGGTTATTGGTCGTTTCAGTAGTTTGCCATTTGGAAGTTTGACGGTAATAACCCGAATTAGGTTATCCTTTCCAGGATGTACATCATAAATCCGTGCTAATGGCCATTTTGATGGGGTTACGTGTTGATCACGGAGAAGCACTAGATTTCCAATTTTTATTTGGTGGTTCGGTGTGTGCCATTTATTTAATTTGTTTAACGAAGTCATATATTCCAATGACCATCGGTTCGAAAAGCCCTGTAATAGGGACTGAAGTAATTGCCATCTGCTTAACCGATTGATTTTTATTGTTGTGACATCTGGTTCTGGTAATAGAGTCATTGGTTGACCAATTAGGAAGTGGCTGGGAGTTAAAGGGTTGTAATCGCCATCATGAAGATCCTCTAGAGGCCGGGAATTAAGAAGGGCCTCAATCTGCTTAAGAAAAGTAATGTACTCTTCGTAGGTGAGTATGGATTCTCCAATCACGCGACGTAGATGGAACTTGGTAGCTTTTACTGCGGCTTCCCACAATCCACCAAATGTAGGAGCCGCTGGGGGAATAAAATGCCATTGTATTTTTTGATCGGTGCACCAACTAAGTATGTTTGATTTTGCTGCTTGGGTTAGGTACTCCGTATAGAATCTGGTTAATTCCCTTTTTGCTCCAACTAGGTTTGTGCCGTTGTCACAATACAAATCGGTAGGTATTCCACGAACGGCACAAAATCGTTTTAAGGCTGCCAGGAAACTGTCAGTGCTCATGTCTGTTACTAAATCTAGAGTTGTGGCCTTAGTTGCCATACAAACGAAGATAACTACGTATGACTTGTACGTTTTACTTCCTCGGGAACGATGTGTTTTTAGGGTGAAGGGGCCAGCCAAATCGATGCCAGTTTGCACGAACGCTCTTGCGGTAGGATTTACTCTGCAAGATGGCAGTTGACCCATGAGTTGCTGTTGAATTTCAGCCCGATGTCGCCGACAAATTATGCATTGGTGGATTATGCGCCTTATTAGATTCCTGGCGCGGGGAATCATGAATCTTTGGGCAATGCTGCTCATAAGTAACTTCGGTCCGCTATGCAGATGCTTGATGTGTAATTCCCTTACCATTTGCTCGACTATTGCATGACATGCTGGTAATATCACAGGGTGTTTCATATCATATGATACATTTGAGTGATCCAATCTGCCGCCAACTCGTAGCAGCCCGTGGCCGTCCAAAAATGGAAAAAAAGAAATCAGATTAGAATTAATTGGTAATGGTTTTGACGTTTTTAAGGATCGGATTTCGTTAGTATAAATCCCTTCCTGGATATCGCGAAATATTGTAAACTCTGCCTCGCGTATCTCGGATACTCTCAATGAATCTAATGCGCGGCGATGAGGGCTTAGTTTTAAGTTTCTGCTGAATCTTAACAGTAATGATATTATTCTTGTTAGTTTTCGATAGTTTGCTCTCCCTTCCATTATCTCCTCAATAATGGATTCACGTTTCGGTGTCGCGGAGAGCTTGCAGCTGAATTCTCGATTGTTGTAAGAAGGTAGTTGAAGCCTTATCTTTTCACCCGGAGGACTAAAGGAGTGATTAAGTAGGAATTCGGGACCCTTAAACCAGGACTTCTGGTGACGGAATTCTTTCGGTAACATACCTCTCGTCGCGCAATCCGCAGGATTTTCCTTGGACGAGACATGATGCCATTGGTTTCGGTTCGTACATGTAAGAATTTTGGATGTGCGATTTGCTATGAATGTTTTCCATGTGTTAGGAGGCTTAGATAACCAATCCAGCGTGATTGTGGAATCTGTGTACAAATAGATTTTGGGATGATTGGACAAGCGCAATGATTTTTGGACAGATTCTAAAAGACGAACTAATAAAGCAGCAGCGTTTAGCTCCAGACGTGGGATCGAAACAACCTTAACTGGGGCTACCTTAGTTTTGGCTGCAATTAAATTGGTGTGCACAGTCGTACCCTCTATTACTCGTGCGTATATTAACGCTGCATATGCCTCCTTCGAGGCGTCCGCGAATCCATGGAATTCTAGCCCTTTAGTTGCATGTATGTATCGTGGAAACCTTAAATTGGTTAATTCGGTAAGTTGATCTCGAATGAAACACCATTCCTCTGAAATATCTCGAGGGAGCTCATCGTCCCAGCCAATGCCCTTCACCCACAGCGACTGGAACATAATCTTTAACCGGATTGTTACAGGTGACAATAGACCTAACGGGTCAAAGATTCGAGCGGTCTCCGATAAAAATGACCTCTTGGTGAATTTGATTGTATTTGGTAAAGACAATCGGAAAAAGAAATTATCGTGGATAGGGTCATAATTTACGCCGAGTACTGATATGGTTTTGCATTCATCGGATATTTCCCAAGAGGTAAGTTCTCGGTTTTCAATTGGAATGGATTCCAATAAGGTGGGATGGTTTGCGGACCACTTTCGTAATTTAAAGCCTCCTTGATTGAGCAAGTTTATTATTTCCCCTTGCAGTTGTAATGTTGCTTCTAAAGTTTCTCCGCCAGACATTAGGTCGTCCATGTAAAAGTCTTGCTTTAGAATATCGGAGCCAATTGGATATTCGGCACTGAATTTATCTGCAAGATAATGGAGTGTTTGAGTGGCCAGAAACGGCGCGGGACTAGTACCATAAGTGACTGTGGATAAGCGGTAGTGTTGGATTGCTGACTGCGGATTTTCACGCCAAATGATTCTCTGGTAATCTCGATCATTTGGATGGATACGAATTTGCCTGAACATCTTTTCGATGTCAGCTGACACAACAAATTTATGCTTACGGAATCGGATGAGTAAGTCAGATAGATTATCCTGGATAGTAGGGCCTACTATTAGATTATTGTTCAATGACTCGCCGGAGGTGGACTTGGCGGACGCATCGAACACTACTCGGACCTTGGTAGTGCTGCTAGTGGTTCTGATTACTGCATGGTGTGGAAGGTAGAATAGTTGGTGAGATTTTTTCGCGATTTCATTATCTGGTATAACTTCCATATGTCCCAAAGCTAGGTATTCCTTCATAAAGCTAACGTAGGCTTCTCTGAGCGGCGGATCCGAATTCAATTTTTTCTCAAGCAAGTCGAATCTTCGTTGTGCTTGCATAAGACTGTCACCAAGGTTTGGTGGTCGTTGAATGAACGGCAGCGGTAATGATACACGATTTCCCTCAAATTTGACATGCTCATTAAAAAATTTCACAGATTTAAACTCTTCTTCGGTTAAGCTTGGCTTGGTGTTGACCTCCTCCGTTTCCCAAAACCTTTGAAGTAATTTCTCTATACCGGACCATTCCAAGGAGTCGTCCTTTAACTGAATATGCAATACACTTAACTGACCCTTATTCGGGGTAGTTGGCTCATCTGACCTAAAACTTCCGCCAATAATCCAGCCAAATCGGCTGTTTCGTGCTATCAAAGTGTCCTTATGGGCTACTCTGCCGTCAGTCAATGCGTGGAACAAGTGTTCACAGCCAAGCAAAATATCGATGTGAGTCGGCGCAGTAAAATTGGGGTCAGCTAATGGTTTGAGATGTCTGAAATGGGACTTAATTTCGTCGATATACTCTACTGGCACCCTAGGGCAAATTGAAGGAAGGATATATGCTCTGGTACTGACAATGTAGTCGTGATCTACGCATGAACGGATTTTCAAAATTGATACTCCCTTTGATGATCCAGCCTGTGAATTATTTAATGTATCAATTGACACGTTCGCCTTTGATCTTGGCACCTTTAAATGGTTAACACACGATTCCGTCACAAATGAATGGGTTGACCCCGAATCAAGCAAGGCTCTAAATTTCGTCCAATTCCCGAAACTATCTTCAATTTCGATTTCGGCTGTCGGAAGAATGGGTACTACGCGTCGGTTTTGCTCAACGTAATTGGCTACCATGGTTTGGGAATTGGTCGGCTCAACCGAAATTTCTGGTAACGACAATTTAGTTCGGTGTGGGGTGCCCGATTCGGAATAGGCGGGTTGCGAAACCATACATGATGTAGTACTGGTTTGAGGAGTACTGGCTTGAGGAATGTGTAATAGCGAATTATGCCTCTTATTACATTTTTGGCAGCTTTTAGTGTTCTTGCATTGGGATACGATATGTTCATCGCTCAGGCAATTAAAGCACCGATTCAACCTTTTAATCAGTTCTCGTCGGGCGTCAATGTCTTGGTTGCGGAATTTAGAGCAAGTAAATAATTTATGGTGTTCGTTAGTGCATAACGGACAACGTGGTTGCGGATTTACATAGAATGATCTGGACGTGCTGGGTAAGCTCGGCGGATTGTAGCTACGTTTCGCACCAGATTCTCCTATTGCATCACTTCTTTTGGATAAGAATGCTAACAGTTCGTCAGTGGTAGGAAATTCGTTTTCTGATGTCTCGTATTTCCAGATCCGTTTTGATTCTTCGTCGAGTTTCTCTGTAGCCAAATAAATGATCCAAGGATCCCGTTCAACTACCTTCGGGCCAAGCGACTTCAATCCTCGGACGGTCTCATCTATTTTGTCAAAAAGTTTCAATACGTTTGCAGAAGAAGGATTCGTACCGATTTTGGGTTGCGACAAAAATTCTCGTATATAGGTTTCGACAATTGCTTTCTTTCTGTCGTATTTCTTTATGAGACGTTTCAACGCTTCGACGTAGTTCGCATCATCTATACGGAAATGACAGACAGACTCGTACGCTGGTCCCCGTAACTGACCCAACAGATATTTAAACTTTTGCGCGGGTGACAACGATGTGTTTTCATGGACCGTTGAAATGAAAATGTCATGGAATGATTGCCAATACTTATAATTGCCGTCAAATATCGGGAGCGATAGTCTTGGTAATTTGAATACGGATTTAAAATTGTTGCCGTGCACAGAATGGTCGACGCTATCATCCAATTTGGGAACTGGCTGAAGGTTAATTGAACGGATCAATGATTGGATTTTCGAAACAAGCGGAAAGAACTGGTCATCCAACTCCTCCATTTCTGATTCCGTCTCGGGCTTTAATTGGAATAATATTTCTTCGACCGAAATAAATTGGTTGTATAATTCGTTTACCTTGGACAAGCGGGTATTTAATTCGTCATAACTGCAATTCACACCCTTACTATCAACGAAATTAAAGATTTTAGTTAATTGGCCTTTAATCACGGACTTACGTTTTATTAGCGCACTACGACGATCTAAACCGTCATCGAGAGGCATTTTATCGAAAAAAAAATTAAAAAAGAAAACTTCACTCAAATCACGAAAAGCCTGGATTAAATTCGGAAGGAATGGAAAAAAAAATAAATGGATGTAAAACGGTTACCTGAATATTGGTAGATGCTTTCTTCTTTGGATGGTGAATCGATAAAACTCCCACAATCTTCTTGGTTGATAATCACGTGTCTCTCTTCTTTTTAGGTTAGATTCGCCTCGTGTCGCATCCGGCTCGAAGGACCATTAAAAAATGTCGGAAATGTATGATGGTGATTTATTTTGGATCAATAAATACACACCGGAATCCGTGTAGATCAAATAAAATATTAATTATTTTATTTTGGATAAATAATCCGGTTTCACTGGATCAAACACAATGTTGAAAATTTTGTAAATGTGATGATGAATTCCTTAGGGTAAGAAATTCACGCTGGCTTCACTCTTACGATTAAATAGAAACAATATTTTTACGGAAAATACTTCGAGTAAATATGGTGAATTTAATAACAATTTTTTATTTAATAAATTATAATTTTCTTTTAGGTTAATGTTCACTCTACACGGTTTCTTTGACACGACTGTCACTTTGAAAGGTAAATTATACAATGCAATATTTTACGGAAAATTTCCAATTTATATACAAAGTGTCATCTGTTGATAGACATTATAAACTTATTTGAGCAATTACAATTTTAGTACAAATTTTGAACGTGTAACATCATACCTAATATAATATTCCACGGCTTGTACCCAAATTGGAACTGTCAAAACAAAGGTAAACAATTAAATTGGTAAGTTAAATGATTCTATATAAAACTAAAGTTAAACTAAATATTATTTTAACAATTTCAGCCAACAAATTATAGGAACAAGAGAAGCGTCTGATGGACAAATAATTCAGATAAGTATAAATGGTAATTATTTTAGTGATCAAATGATTCTCTGTGTTCTCTTTTGTTTTTAGGTTATAATACTGGATGTCAAGTTACGTGATGGAAAAATTATCGATTACAATACAAACTGTATGGGAAAAATTATGGATTATAATTGGGATTCAATATGAGTTTGTATACAAATTATTCTAAAAATTATTATAAAGTTAAATGATTTAATATTTATGTTTTAGCGGCTGCTTTATGATGTTCAGGTGTGAATTAAATCCGTCCAGCAAATGAGATGTATGTAGGTGGTTTATTTTCAGGTTCGTTTTTAAATTTCAGGTTGCATTTCTGAACACCGTTCAAAAATTACGGAATCTTTTTTCGTTTGAATCATCAACATATATAATTACTTTTAAGAAAATCTCCTTGATAATCAGTATTTTTAATTAACACTTTTAAATTTTCATTATATCTTCGTCCATGAACGGAAACTGGCTCAGGAAGATAACCGACATGGTCAAAAGACTGGCCTTGACTCTTGTTGATTGTTATTGCAAAAGCCAACATCACTGGGAACTGTCAACGCTTTATTCTAAATGGCAAAGTACTCTCGCTTAATAATTTCTGCTTTTATGTAGTTTCGATGTAGACTACTACTGACTATCAATCGAGTGCCATTCAACAAACCCTTGTGGGTGGTGTCATTCCGGACGGACTTTGCGCGTGTAAAAATCCAACTCACTTGATTATTCGGCATTTTTTATAGACAAATATATTAATTGTTCATGGCAATCCCAATATTTTCGATTTGGTAAATCAGAAAAATACAGAGGCCAATCGCTCATAACATATCTACTGAAAAAAAGTAGAAATAGCTTCCCCCCCTCCCCGTTGGTATAACACTTTGGGCCTTCAGCCAAAATTACGGGGAGGGGAGAAGATATTTCTACTTTTTTTAAGTAGATATGTTATGAGCGATTGGCCTCTGTATTTTTCTGATTTACCAAATCGAAAATATTGGGATTGCCATGAACAATTAATATATTTGTCAATAAAAAATGCCGAAAAATCAACTTTATTACAGACAGACAAATTAAATGAGGTTTCTCCATAGGTTTTTGATATTTAATGTAGTGAATAATAATTCGCTATGTCAGTGCGTTCTGGCCAGATACTTAATGTATGTGACAAGAGTGGAATTTTTTGTAGTTTGGTCGTAACTGCCTGCAGAGTAGACCATACTTTTCAGTACGAAACCAAACTACCAACAGAAAGAACTCATGGAGGGTTCTCATTTTTGCAGAGTGGTACGTTGGTATAATGGGGAAACCAGCGAGTCAGTAACAACTTTAAGTAAGAATGCGATATACAGAAAGTGCATGTTACTGACTGACCAGCGGATCTTTAAGAACTTCTCGTTCAGTTCAGCCGTCACTTAAGAGAGCACAAATTAACGCGCCAACTGCAGAATATGTCAAAATACATCAAAATTTTCACAGCACACTTTTCTAAAAAAAAAAAATTTTGCCATTTACATTACAATTTTAATACTGTATTTGTCAGTTGTTACGAGTTCGGTGGCCGATATGTCAAATATTCTGTAAGGAAATAATTTCGTCAAATTCGTTAAGCATTCTTACTGATTTCGCGTTAAGCATTCTTACTGATTACTTGCGCCTTTACTCTTTGGGCCTTGAGCCAAAATTACGGGGAGCGGGGAAGATATTTCTACTTTTTTTCACCAAACCGAAAATATTGGGATTGCCATGAACAATTATGTGGTTTTCCTGTTGCAACAAAAATCAGATTCGGAGTCGAATCCGAGTTGAAAAATGACAGTTTTTTGACGTTTTAACTGGAACAGCCAAAAATCCGGATTCTGCGATTTTTTGTTTTTTATATGGTTGTGTGAATATACGTATTGATTGTCAAATTCTATTTTTATAATTAGATTGATAATATTGATGAAATTTTCCGTAAATTAATAAATAATTTATTGTAATCATGTTATTTGATGTATTATTTGTTAATTATTTTACTGTTTTTTAAATATATTTTTCCGCAAATTTATTTTGATGTTTAAATGACATTTCGATGACATTTAAATGTAATCGTGTTAGTAATCGCTCCGAAAAATTTTACCGAGCGACGAATGACAGCTGCTGTCACTCGAGTTTCGCTCCGAATCTGTTTTTTGTTGCAACAGGAAAACGACATTAATATATTTGTCTATAAAAAATGCCGAAAAATCAACTGATTACAGACCGACAAATTAAATTCTTAATAAAAATTCAACTGGAAAATCGATAGAATAGTAGGCAGTTTCAGAAACTTCACCGGGGCTTGATGTTCTCATTGAGCTGTCAAATATTGAGTTAATAATCTGTTCCTTTTCCACCATTACATAACAAATTTCAACCAATTTTGGATCCAAATCCTATTACTCGAAGTGAATGAGTGGAGAGCATAGATGCTTTGTCGATTATCAGCAGGGATGCATCCTTTAATTTGTTAGACTTAAGTGATGGAATGTTCATATTTGAAACAGATGTTTCTTTTGCCGAAAGTGGAAGTTTGAATCCACTGTTCCGCTGCAATTCCTGTGGTTGCAAATGCTTGAACTTTTTGAATATTAGTGCATTTTCTCTCCAATCTCACCAAATATCTGTGGCTTAAGAGGATTGAGTGTAGCGATTAGACGATTTGCTCTCTCTCTCTCTCTCTGCTTGTTTGGCAACATCGAAAACATGTTCGACATTGTCGATCGGACCGGGTTCGGACAAATTGAAGTTACTACATTTCATGCCATGCATTTGCAGTACTGAACCAATCAGTAAAACCATCATATTTTCTGATGTAATCGGCCAGTCAGAACGCCTTATACTTTTCAAATAGATCAACTGGATGTTGTGGCGAATTGAAAACACATATCAGTGCAATTGTCAATCGGATTTGTGGTGGCATACGAACACTGCAAGCTTCACCCAATCACCTCTCCCATTCAGTAACATATTCAAACAGATTTAGATTTATAGCAGCCGCTTTAAATGTTTCTTCAACAATTCCGTTTACTGTTTTAAGGTCAGCAAAGCTTTGCGCACCTCGAATATGGTGCAAAAGTAATCTAAGATAGAAACGTTCTTGGTCTTTGGGACTAGCGGAATAAATACGGTTGATTATAGGTTCGTTCCAAGGAACGATATTTATTGAGTCTAAAATATTAATCAATCTTTTTATAAATCTTTTACACATCTGCATATTTATAAACTTACTTTAAAATATGGATTATATAGATTGATTTTTATACTTAAATAAAAGCTAATTCTGCAAGAGAGAAAAATACGTGTAATCAATCTAAAAAGTAAACAAATTTATCTTAGTATCCATACAAACTAACAAACAGACAGATGATGGTAATTGTATATATTGATGATGATGATAAAAATAGAAACAAACAAATCAAAAAGAACACACTGCACACTGCAATTATTTGGTTAAATCTGCGTACATCTAACACCTACTCTCCACCTGCCATTAAAATCGAGTTATACCATTAAAATTCGAACAGTTGCTAGTGGAAACATGAAATTGCAACGACTTGCCATATGGCATAAAATCATTTGCTGCCAAGAAGGCATAACTTGATTGTATACCAAAATTTTACATTTCTTGGCTGGATTAAAAAACTTGGTTGCCAGTTTCAAATGGAAGTTTTCTAATTTGTAGTTAGAAACTTTTTTTACAAAAATTTGTTGTGGCACAAAAAAAAATGAATTTTTGTTGAGATATTTTTAAATACATACTGAATGTACTTAAAAATATGGAAGCTAAAAAAGAATCATTAAAATACATATGCGTGTGACAATCTTTTTTGCAAAAATGTTTGCACAATTTCTTTAAAATATCAAAGCGCAAATGATTTCTAACCGTTAAATTTATTGTATGTTTTCCTCACCCGACGCCATTTTTTATATTTTTGTTACAAGATATGGTAATTGTAATGGTAAAATTTATGTCAGGTGGAGTAGCCGGGTAACGCAACATAACGTTAAAGTTAAAATAACAGAAATTTTTACCGAAACTATTTACTTTGAACACAACTGAAAAACCAACTAATTTTTTTTTTTTTTTTTTGTCAGAAATACAAATCACAGCACACACAGAAATGTTCATGTCATCCAAACAACGAAACAAAAATATGCACAAATGTACATAAAAGAAAAACGCGACTACTGGGATAGTTTTTTGTGTTTTATATATTTTTATAGTTCACTCCACAGCGATCGCAGCGCCATTTAACCATTTAAATATGGAGTTATATCCATACAAACAAACAGACGGCGGTAATTATATATTTTGATAATTTAAGAGTGGAGGTGGCCTTTGAAGATACTCCTTTAGTCATCATTTTTGTTTTTGGAACAAAAACCAAATTTTACCCATTCCTACGATTTATGACGTGAATCTTTAATCTCTTGATTTAGAAAGCTGGAGAAAGAAAGATGAAGCAACAGGAGCTAGCTCCTTTTTACTGTACTTCTACTCCTTTTTATGCGGTGTGATTTATACAAGAGTTATGACTAAACATGAATTGGTGCCTGTTCGTTTATTAACATCGAAGATCAAGGTAGCTCCATTAATCCAGGTAACCCTCCCACGACTGGAGTTGTGTGATGTATTGTTATTCAGTCAGCTCATGAGTCAAGTGATTGAATAATTCGAAACTAAAAATCTCAATGTGTTTGTCTGGACTGATTCTACGATAGTGTTGGCGTGGCTATCAGATATCGCTAGGAAATGGAAATCATACTGTATCTACATGTGTCTTCATCGAACAATTTACTACGAATATTTCATATTTGAGAAGAAAATATATAATCAGCTTAAGGTATAAATAAAACAATGTCAATCAGCTGATGGAAACGCTTCCCAAATTTCACGTGAATGCAGCAAAAAAGTTTTCCAAGGTTGCAGTCGACTATGCCGGACCGATCTAAGCGCGGCCGTGGCGCGAAAACAATGAAAGGTTAGATTTGCCTATTTTAAGACATGCTGATAAAAGCCGCCCATTTGGAGACAGTTTCAGATCTGACAGCGGAGGCCTTTATTATGGCATTAAAGAGATTCAAGGATCGACGAAACACTAAGGAGCGGTCTCAGATTACTTAGCCACAAACAAAGTTTAGTGGGATTTTAACCGCTAGTAATTACTCAAGGCTACTTCTTTATGTGCTAGTAATTACTCCAGGCTACTTCTTAACCATGGGCGAATTAAATACGCTACCAGAATACCTTACAACACTGCAACAACGCCACAAACGGTATACGAAACAACCAAACCTAGCTGGCTGTAGAGGCAGTAACCATAAGAACGTCAAACTCAACATTAACAACGACTCATATCTATACCAACCCCACACTAGCACTTTCACCCTCACACGAACACACACCCACGCTAGTATCCGCACAAACACCTATACATACAAATATGTACATCATCAACCAAAACCAGAATTTGAACAAACTCGGTTCTTTCGTTCCAATTAACTAACCAACTAAGTACGATTTTGTACTCTGCAAACTTTTTACATAATATGCAGATCTCAAATGAATATTAACTTAACTATTTGTCAAACCTGAATGTATAAACATCAGGATATGAACATAAACATTTAAGGTATTTTCATAAACATTTCTCATTTTAATTTTTCTCTTCATTAAGGACATATCATTTAAATCTATCTGTCCAAATTAAAATCGGCTAGCAAGTCAAAATTGTGATGATCAATCAAAGGAGCTTATAATTGAAATAGTAATCTTCACCGTTGAACAAGAAGTTGATCGAAGGCTACACAGTAGAGCGATTCACCTTCAATAGGGTACTCTGCCTTCTTTTTCTTTAATCCAATTTTACTAGTTGCTAGAAAGAAGTTTGATCCAGAGGGGTCACAACTACAATAGTATTAGTTAGATCAGGTGAGTTATTTGGAAAACATTTTTTTAAATTTTACCGGTAATATTACCAACAAGAATATTACTATTTACATCACTAGACTACAATACGTTTACAAAAACCACTTGTGTTCAGTACACTATGTTATATATATTATTATGTTCCACAGAAATGTTTTCTATCGATTCATTGACATCATCGCAGTCCGATTACAATGTGGGCGATGTCATCTCAATTTATTGTAAAGCTAAAGGAAACCCGATTCCAGTAATTACGTTTTCAGGACCAAAACTTAGTACCAACTCTGAACCGACAGTTAAAATATTAACAAATGGAACAAACTACTTTCAACAGCAAAATGAAACGTTTTATATGAATAAGCAAAGAAAAATTATTGACGTAAAAGATTTAGCGAAAGAAGCTCAATACAACATTATTACCTACGAATTTCGTGACGGTCAATTTGTTGCAACTTTAAATCATCGAATTAAATCAGCCACAAACGATCACCAGGGAAACTATATTTGTTCAGTATTTGATAGAAACAGTAAAGCGAACAAAATCAGGGAAAAAATTACGATCAATATATTACGTAAATTTTACCAATAATCATTTAGAATTTTGTATTCATTAAAATTTTACATTTCTGTGTTTTAGAACCACCATACGTCGAGGAATCAACAGCCAAAAGTGTATACTTTATTGAGGAAAACGTTAAAGAATTTGCAATTGATTGCCCAATAAAGGGTACGCCAACTCCCCCAGTTGAATGGTTTTGCGGTACTAGAAAATTATCAAAAAGTAGCACATTTAATCCAAAAGGAAATCAACTCCGAATCGAAAGACCGTCAACAACTAAAACTGGAGAATACTCTTGTAAACATGTTACCACGTCGCTCGAATATAAATTCAGATAATACAAAGCAAGGTTGATTTAACAAAAGCAAATCTTAAAAATTTTAAACAGAAAAATATTTTCATTGAAAAAGGTGAAACTAAACAGCTCAATTGCACGTTCGGTGGCACGAATATTTTTTGGAATGAAATTTCCGATAAAAATAATAAACGCGAAGCGTATCAACTTGTCGTTAATTCAGTATATGTAAGTACTCGTATTATACAATTTATCAGAAAATGTTGAATATTTTGGTATAATCATCATTATTTGTCATACTCAGACTATTGTCGGCGATTTACCCAGAACATTAATGTGCACTAATAAAAACGAGTCAACCTATGGTGAATTGTTTAATATTACTGTACTGGGCAAACCAAAAATTGTCGCTACTGATGACAATCTGAAAATAAAGTTGGGCACAAACTTTACTTTAAACTGCGAAGCGATTGGTAACCCAGAACCAACAACAAATTGGTACAAGAACGTTCCACATAATCGCCAGTTTCCGTCTTTCTTTTTTTGCAATATGGAGCGGACTTGCCCAATTGCTCTTCGAGGGTCGGCATACTCCTTGTGCTGTCCAAGCTTCAATCTCAGCTTTTGCGATTTTCATCTTATCCGCATTCAACCGACGTACTTTTGCATGGTATGGTTGATCGGATGTCTCGATACAATGCGTGATGTTGTGCTTCACAGTATTTAGATTTGTCGATTCACGAGTTACTGTCTTGAATTCGTGTAGTAGTTCCAGAATCTCGGGAAGTGTTGAATCGGACTTTATTGTTGTAATGCCGTATGAAGGAATTTGAATTGGCTCTCCTTTGATGTCGAGGTTCGTGTTGGGGTCGATGAGCTTGTTATTTTTAATGTCGACCAATAAACCGAAATGTGATAGGAAGTCAGCTCCAAGAATACACGGATCGACTTTTGCTATGATGAATTTCCATGTCAATGGTCTATGAAGACCTATGTTGAGGGTGAGGTTTTTGCAACCGTATGTATCAATCGTTGTAGCGTTCGCCGCGAACAATTTAAATGTGGACGAATTGGACTTTTCGGGCTTTGTTGGTGGTATTACTGAAACCTCGGCGACTGTGTCGATCAAGAATTGTAGCTTGTTTTGTAAATCGACTATGATTAGGCGGCTGTTTGAGATTTGGCTACCGTCACTTGCCGCGTGAAGTGCGGTGCCTACCGGTTTTCCGGATTCATTGTCGGTTGGCTCGCTTCGTTGAAATAGCATGGTTTTAGACACCTTCGAGCTTGAAAACCGTATTTGTGATGATACATTGTGTTGTTCCATTTCACTGTTTCTGGATCGAGAGCTGTAATAAGATGTCCGTATTTGGTGGAATCGGCTGAAATAGCACCAATTTCAAATTGTGCTTCCAACTGTGTAAACCAAATTTCTGGGTCGTCTCGATTGAAAGGTGCGTATTTTATTGACACCTTGTAGACGTTAGTTGTCCCAACTAATTTGGGTTTCACCGCACCGTTGTTTTCGTCGTCACTCATTTGGGAATCGTTAAAACAATTAAAAAAATATTTAAATCCGAACTGGTAATAGGCGTAATTATTATTGTTCTGCGAATGATTTTATTGTTTGATCACGTCGGGGTCACCAATGTGAGTGTGTTGATGTGAGTTTTAATGTTATGTGTTCTCTCTATTAGGTTAGGTTAGGTTTGACTGGCGGTCCACTAGGACCAGGCATAAACTCAAAAATGGTCCGTAGCCATACCACTAATAATTGTTTCCTCCAACTCATTGGAACCATTTTGAGCTGTTAACAAAGCGCTGGATACTCCTGGCGTCCATTCTACAGAGGTTCGTCAGGTCTTTGAAGAGGGGTGCCCCTAGAAACTGTAGTCTGTTTCGTGCCAGACGAGGGCAGATGCAAAGAAGATGAAATACTGTCGTTTCCTCCTCTTCGTACGAGTTTTTATCGCGTCTCCGTGTCATGTCAGTCCTCGTTATTTTCTTCAGTATTATCCACCATTGTTAAGTTTTCTAATTTCCTTTTACCGGTGTGAAGTTCGGCATCCTAAAACCCAAGGAAAGTCGACTTCATCGTTATTGGAGTTTGAAGTGTTTTGCATTTTCAAAAAAAAATTTCCGCGTTGGTGACCACCATCTTTGTTATCTTCTGACAATGTGCTGTCTATTTTTGACTATGAGACGGTGATATATTTTATTTTATTATTTATTTTTTTTAATTGTTAGGCAACTATTTAATCACTAATGTAATCACTAATCACTATTTTATTATTTGTTTTGTTTTTCACTTGACACTTATTTTATTTTTGTGGTGTTGCTCCTACAGAAGTTGAAACACCAATGAATTCAAATATTATTGATAAAATAATACCACATTTACATTATACGTACCTAATAAGTATGTACTTTTTTGCTATTTAATTATTTTTCCGCTGGAGTTCACACTAGTGTTGTCGCCTTTGACTTTCACGTCAGTGGACGTGTTTTTTTCTGGATTTTTTTTTGTTCGCTAAACTAAAATTTATGTAAACGCTCGAGCCATACAAGTAGTATCCCGAAAACGAACAGAAACGTTGATGTCATGATGTCAGATGAAGATGTTATTCTAAGCCTATTTTCTCACGATTTTGATGAAGTTTGTAGGTCAAGAGCAAAGATCTAGCGAAACCAAAAGAAAAACTGATGCCTTGACTGTTTCAAGCAAAGACTCAAGTTATGCTGGGATTTGGAGATGCTACTGGGTGAAATTGTTTTTTTGGTACACCCTATTATGAATGAGCTGATTCTCAAAATAGGGTGTGCCGAAAACGATGTAAATTAAATGTGCACAATAAATAAATAAATAAAGATTTGTAGTGTGAACGCATACTATAAAAGTTTGTTGTTTTGACAGATAGGCTTCTGTATTCAATTCAGTTTATGTGTTGTGAATTGGCAATGGTTGTGAAAATACATCATGTCTTTGAAAATGGAAGGATTGGGAGAAAGGTGGCGGTTTCTGGCAAGAAACACATTTTAGCATGGTTGCAGACCCAATTTAGCAAAATTTTTGTTTGAAATTCTTTGAGGTCGGATCTAAATATGTAATATTCCAGCGAGTCGTTCGATGGAAAAGCTGAAAAAATTCCGGTGGCGTCTGATGTTTCATTGGGGTTTCGTACAACTTTAGATGATACTTAATGCATAACCTATTTATTTAAAAACTGATGGATAGTGGTATTGACAATAATTTTTTTCGTCTAAATACAAATTATAAATCTGGCTACGAGAACTGGAAGAAGCACTGTATTTATGTTTTATCTCTTCATTTTATTTGCTAACTCTATAATGTTATATATTTTACCGCCCATATCATACTCGAGTGGACAACCCCATACCTATAAAACTACGATACAACTTTTAGTATTCTATACACGTTTTACAAATATTTGAGTAAATTTGATTGTATCCAAGAGTTGAAAATAAATTCATGATTTTACACATGGGAATTTCCTATTATTGTCGTTTTGGCCTTTGCTTGTTGTTGCCATTGTTGTCACTGTTATTTTTTATACTATTGTTATACAAAAGGATTTCGTCCTTTAAGGATATACATAAGTATATATGTTGTACATAGATTTATATGGTGCGAGGGATGAGAAGAATAACATTTGCAAAAAGATTGCTGTTTATCTATATGTTATGGAACTTGTGCTGTGGGAATTGGTAATTGGTGTTTAGACAAATGGTATGTGTGATTGCTTTCGATTTAATTAAATCGAAATTTAATTTAATTTTATGTTTGTTTTTAGGAATAAATGAATTTAAATTGGTTTCTTGGTGGACGTATTTAAAAATAAATCAATGTATTGACCGATTTGCAGACAATTTCGATTGCAGACGCCCAAGTTTGCCCCAACTAGAACATGCTTATTGTAAAAAATGTTATTATGTAATTTATTAATTTTGTATCGATTTCAGGGAAATATTATCTTGGAAAGTTTGTCCACCTAAAAGTAGATCAACTGTTACTTCCGATTAGACTTTTTTGAACACAACTAAGACTCCAAATTCCAGAAATTAAACCTTCCTATAGATGGTTTCCTGGTGCTCCAGATCACCGGTTAATTAAGCAATTAACGATTTTGCATAATCCCAAGATAAAGGAGATTTCAATCTTCAAATATTCTGTTTTAAGGTGATCTCGTCCAGTTCATTCCATAATAGAGCGGTCCGTAAAAAAATCGAATTTTTCAACTTATTAGTGGCAAATTTCATCTCAAGGTTGTAACGGTGATCTGGTCCACTTAGAGTTCTTAAAAACCTACCTGTGCCAGGCATTCCGTCTGTGAGAAAAGGAGTCAAGGAATGAAGAGAGGCTAATATTCGAAACAGTTGAAGTAAAATAAAATTTACAACGGCGTAAATATCCCTAGGATTTGGCAGCACTCACTGCTTCCATGTATATTTATTCGGGACAAGAGATCTTCCTGGTGATAGCCATACCTAGAATCTCTAATAAATTTGAGTTGTCAACACTAAAACCATTTAACGTAAAAGATGGAGAAAAGTTGTCGGTTTTACCAGAGAACACGCCGGTTTAAAATATCGATAATATGGATGCGCCCTTGACAATTGCAAAGTAAGATTAAACTCTGTTGAACAAAAATGTAAAACCACCAAATTGGGACGACCTGTGTTGGATTATGTAGGAATTAGACGAGTTTCGAAGAGTACGATTATTTGCGGCATTGGGTCTTTGTAAATTGAGTTCTCGAAACTTGTAGCTCGAAAAACGAAAGATACCTACATATTTGGCACTCAGATGTTACCCGTGAAGGTGAAATTAAAATGTGAGGATTATAGTAACTGGCAATTTGCTTGTTGATTATAGTTCTCTTTCTCTGAATGTGGTGAGGTTTCTCTTTGAACTTCTAATTTGACAGATCAGGTGATGCCTTTGATGTGTTTGAAGTTTATAACCAATTGGCAATCATCTGCAAGGTCTGACAATGTGACGTTGTCATCTGATTCGACTTTTGATAATAGTCTTGTGCGGATGTCTGAATCGCGGGATGAGCGCAGACCACTTATAAAAAATACGCATTTGAATTGTTCCAAGGTTAATTTGGATAGTTGTGATTGTTCGCACTGTTTATTTATTCTGGCAGCATAAGATAAAAAATCTTCCGTAGTAGACTTTTCCATTTAGAAACACTCGAATCTGGTTCGGAAAAGAGACTTTTGAGGATCAAAAAATTTCTTCAATTTTTTTATGGATTCTTCGAAAGTGAATTCATATGGTGTCTTCGGCAAAATGTAGTTCGCATATTTTTCCAAATTAGCTGTGTGTAATTTCTGCAGAAGAAGTCTCACCCTCGTT
The DNA here is from genome assembly GCA_958295665.1 of Tipula vernalis. Lineage (NCBI taxonomy): Eukaryota > Metazoa > Arthropoda > Insecta > Diptera > Tipulidae > Tipula > Tipula vernalis. Next base: position 105,143,144 of record OY282560.1, read on the forward strand.
TTTCACAAAAAAGGACACAACCGCATTCATCAAATGCACCACCAAGAAACCCGTGCTGGCAGTGTGGTGGCATGCATTCAAAAATCATAAATGTCAGCAGTGTGGCAAAACCGGTCACAAGGAAGGGTACACAAATTGTTCCGCTTCCCAAAAGACATCCAAAGAACAGATAAGTACCAAAAATCCTTCTAACTGTAATAAGCGATACTCTAAAGGAATTTTTTCCATTAACAGCATTGATGCGGTTTCGAAACGTAAATTCGTAAGCGTCAGCATTAATGATATTCCTGTAAAGCTTCAAATAGATACTGCTTCAGACATTACCATCATATCACAGGATACATGGAATACGATAGGTAAACCTGTTTTATCTCCAACTGTGCACACAGCTCACAAGGCGTCAGGTCAACCAATGGAACTTGTAGCACAATTTCGCTACAAAATGGCGTTCCAAAACGATGTTAAAGAAGGGCTTTGCTACGTATCAACCTGTCCAAATTTGAACATCTTGGGTATAGAATGGATTGAAGAGTTCAACTTGTGGGACATTCCAATCAAAAGCGTATGCATGCAGGTTCAACCAACCACATTCAGCACTGACGAGCTTTGGAGACGGTTTCCGGATGTATTCAGCGATATATTGGGATGTTGCAAGAAAACGCAGATCATCCTTTACAGGAAGCCAAATGCCATTCAAGTATTCAAGGCAAAGCGGCCAGTTGCTTTTTCTGCTCTAACAAAGATCGAAAATGAATTGCGGCAGCACCCATTGTTGTCGTGAATCACACAATTTTCCTCTACCACTACCCGAGGACATTTTCGCAAAGATTGCCAATGGCGTAATGTTCAGTCAGTTGGATTTGTCCGACGCATTTTTGCAAGTCGAGGACTGTTTCGTTATAATCGACTATCACCCGGTATTAAATCAGCTCCCGGCGGGTTCCAGTAAATCATGAGTGCTATGGTCGATGACATTGATGGTACAGCCGCATATCTGGACGATGTTATCGTTTGGGAAAAACCGTTGCCGAACATAATCAAAACTTGTGAAAGGTTTTAGAACGAGTACAAGAGTTCGGATTTCATCTGAAAATCAAGAAAAGCAATTTGTACATGGCATCAATAAAATATCTGGGACATATCATAGATAAGAATGGGTTGCGACCAGATCCAACAAAAGTACATGCAATTTCCTATATGCCACCACCCAAAGATGTTCCAACCCTACAATCTTACGTGGCTGCCATCAATTACTACGGGAAATTTATAAAGCATATGCATGAATTACGAAAACCATTGGATGCATTACTGGTTCAAGGCAATTCATTCAACTGGAGTCGAGAATGTCAAGATTCATTCAACTCATTCAAAGATATTCTCAAATCGGATTTAATGCTCACACATTACAAGCCCAAACTAGATATAATAGTTGCGGCAGATGCATGTAATACCGGCATCGGCGCATGCATTCTTCACAAGTTTCCAGACGGAACAATGAAAGCCATCAGTCACGCATCGCGCACACTCACGATAGCAGAAAAAAATTATAGCCAAATAGAAAAGGAGGCATTGGGTCTAATCTTCGTAGTAACAAAGTTCCATCGAATGATATTTGGTCGTCATTTCATACTACAGACCGCGACCATAAGCCATTAGCCAGCCGATTGCAGAGATGGACATTGACTCTGTTACGATACGATTTCGATATCGAATATATGGTATATCTACAACTAAATTTGGACATGCGGATATATTATCACGATTGATCGATTTACACGTCAAACCAGACGAGGACTACATTATTGCAACCATTCAAATAGAGGAAGACATAAACCACCACCACCGAAACTGCAAAGTGTAGGATTCTACAAGAAGTTATAAATTACGTTCAGTGCGGATGGCCCGATACTATGAAAGGAATCAGCAACGACAAGGTTAAAGTATTTTATGCAAGACAACAGAGTATGTCGGTTGTGAACAATTGTCTCATGTTTGGTGAAAGAATTGTTGCACCTCAAATTTTTCACAAAAAAGTTTTACGTCAGCTTCATCAGAGTCACCAAGGAATGGAGAGGATGAAATCCATTGCTAGAAGCTACGTATACTGGCCAAACATCGACAGTGACATCAAATAACTTGTTTCTGGATATAGTTCATGCATGAGTGTGGCAAGATCACCAAGCAAAGCAAAATTTGAAGCATGGCCGATTTCAAAAGGTACATGGCAACGACTGCATATAGACTATGCTGGACCATATGAAGATCAATACTTCTTGGTTATTGTCGACGCGTATTCCAAATGGCCAGAAGTTTACCGAACAAAATCAACAAACGCTTCCGTTTCAGTCAACATGATCAACAAATCATGTGCTCAATTTGGATTGCCAAAAATTATTGTATCGGATAATGGCACACAATTTGTGTCTAGCTTCTTTCAAGAATTTTGTCTGTCAAACGGTATCCAGCATATCTGCACCTTATCATCCGCAGTCGAACGGACAGGCAGGGCGGTTCGTCGATACCTTGAAGAGAGCACTAAAAAAATCTGTTGAGGGGGAAAAGATGGAAGATACATTGCAACAATTTCTTCAAAACTACCGAGCAACACCTAACCGTAATGCACCAGAGGGTAGGTTTCCAGCTGAAGTCATGCTTGGGAGAAAGATGAGGATTCACTTAGATTTAATGAAACAACAACCAGCCACATCATCTCACCACCGCCAAATATGGTGGGTGGTTGTTCAAAGAGAAAATCAAAGCAAACAATTTGACAAAAAACATTCAGCACGCTCACCAAGTTTTGATGTCAACGTTTGGGTATACGCTAAGGTTCATCGCCGTAATCATTATTATTGGGGTCCTGGAGAAGTTATCGAGTACATGGGTAAAGTTTTGTATAAAATTCTACTAAATGATGATCGGGTACATCGAGCACACATTAACCAGCTCAGACCGCGATCATCGGAACAAAAGAAACCGTCGCAAAACGTTATAGTTGATGCTTTCTGTTTTGTCCCAGTATCGAGTCAAGATGGTTTAGGATCCCTTACACCAACAACAACCGATGATACAATATGCGAACCAATTGCATTGCCAGATGAACCACCAACAACAACAACAGTTCCAGCTCCTCTTACATCAAACTAAAATGAAGTCAGTCCGATTCAATCAACTAGTGGAACCACCACATCAAAGAAACGAATAGTTCCTTATCGCTTCAAAGACTATACCAACTCTACTAAAAAGGGAAATGTTGGCATCTCCTACACTGTACAACGATGCTAACCCGAAGTGTAACTTCGCTCGAGTAAAACTAGAAAGAATTTTCTCTTTCTTCTATTTTCGTTTTTTCGATGGTGTACACGTCTGGAGTTTGGATCGACATTACCTAAAAATATAAATCATTTTATTTGTGTAATAATTATAACTTATAATAAACTATAAGTTTAATAATTTTTTTTTTTTTTTTTTCTTCTGTAGGTGCAAAAAAATCTTCAAAAGACTTTCGTCGAACTGCGATGGACGCCGCACGACAGTGTGAGATTTGACAGCTGCTCCTGTCACCTACTCACTAAAAAATCACCTACAGCCCACGGGAAAACCGGACCGGAACCACTTACGTATTACTTCAGTCTGTCCCGTGCTGCCAGCCCTGTCAGGGCCCCTCGATTACTTCTCGCCTAGAAATCCACTAAGCACCGCTCTTCCCTCTTTCCCCGTAGCGTAGATTCGACGTAGAGTGCAATTGCATCCCACGCCTCCTCCGACCGTAGCATCACCTTCACGATGGTGTCAGGTGTAACCACCCCCACCACTGAGGTGAGCCGGTTTCTTTCTTCATTGAATTGAGAGCACCCAAAGAAAGTATGACAAGCGTCATCACTTTCTTCAGGGCAGTACCGGCAATAAGGGGTCCTCAGCTTTCCCATTCGGTACAAGTAGGCTCCAAAGTAACCATGCCCCGTCAGGAACTGGCAAACAAAGAAGTTAACTTCCCCGTGTCTCCGATTGATCCAGGTACTAAGTACCTTTACCAACCTGGCCGTCCATCAACCGCTACTCTCCTCGTCCCACCGTTGCTGCCATGCTACGAGCGTGCCACTGCGGGTTCTCATCGCAGAATCACTCCTTCCAAATTCGGCACTCAACCGGTATATCTCTCGACGCTCGAGCGCCATCAGGTCTATCGGGATGACTCCAGCGACAACTAAGGCCGCAGCTCCGGACACCGTGCGATAAGCGCATGTAATTCTTAGTGCCCCGCGTCTCTGTATTGACAACATTCTCGTGCGGTACTTCCTTACTTCCATTGCACCAGCCCAGATCTCAGCTCCATACAGCAGGACCGACTGCACCGTTGACATCAGGAGTCTTCGCTTGCTAGAGCGAGGGCCGCCCACATTTGCCATCAGTCTTCCGAGTGACACTGTTACAACTGATGCCCGGTCACAAACCCTGCGAATATGCTCCCAGTAGGTTAGTCGACTGTCTAAAACAACCCCCAGATATTTCGTCGCACCTTTTGTCATCACCTCTTCTCTTCCAATCTGCATAGGGATGACTGTTGGAATCCTCCGTTTTGTAAGCATTACGATTTCAGTTTTTGAGATTGCCAACTGTAGACCGTGCTCATCCATCCAAACGTTGACTCTTCTCATCACCTGATTCAGCCTGTATTGAGCTAAAGCTGTGCTTCTGGATGTTATTACAACGGCAACATCATCCGCATATCCAACCAGGAATACTTCCTCCGGCATCTCAAGTCGCAACAGGCCATCATACATAGCATTCCACAGATCGGGACCAAGAATTGACCCCTGGGCTACTCCAGCAGTGATTTCCTTCATCTTTTTGCCGTCTTTCGTCTCGTATACCAGTCTACGATTCCTCAAGTAGTCTCGAACTATTTGTAGAAGATAGTTCGGGACAGCGAAAGATCGTTGCAAAGCCTCAATCATGTCTTCCCATCTGGCCGAGTTGAAGGCGTTTCGCACATCCAGAGTCACTAGAAATACTAAAGGCCTCGCCGCGTGGCAGGCAGTTTCAGCTCTTTCAACTGCGCTAATTACCTTCTTTATTGCATCTACAGTTGACCGCCCCTTCCGAAAGCCATATTGTCTTGGAGACAAATCACCAGCAATAGATATGGCATCTTCCAGCCTAGGCTTTAATAGTTTTTCCAGCAGCTTCCCCATTGTTTCCAACATACAGAGAGGTCTGTATGATGACGGGGAGTTGGGATCGCCACCTTTCCCTTTGTTTGTTAATACTAGACGGGCCGTCTTCCACCGTGAAGGAAATACTCCTGCTATTAAGCAAGCATTATACAGTTTTAGTAACAGGTGCGGGTATCTACTAACAGCCACCTTCAACGCCTCCACTGGTATGCCATCCTGTCCTGGTGCCTTCTTATTTTTTAGGCTGGTCACCGCATATACCAACTCCTCCTCTGTGAATGCGTGAATTTCTCCAACTTGGATTTCAGCATCGTCTTCTACCCTCGGCAAGTGTGTTGGAAAGAGAGCATCAACAATATTTGTCATCGTTTCTGCATCCAGCGCGACGTGCGTACTGAACAGCCGCAGCTTTCGAGTGGCAAGTTTGTATCCTCTGCCCCATGGATCGCTATCCACCTCGTTACATATGGTTCTCCAGCATTGCGCTTTACTCGCACGAATGGCTATGCCGAGCTCTTTTTTTGCGGCTTTGTGCTGAGCTGACTTAGCAATTGCTTCTTCTCCGCCCTGTGCTCGTTGCGCCCTTCGCCTAAGCTGCAGAGCTTTCCTTCTCAGCTCTGCGATCTCATTTGTCCACCAATAAGCCTGTTTCCTTCCACTCCACTGTTTTCTCCGGGGCATAGAAGAGTCGCAAGCTTGTTGAACTATCCGTGTAATGCTTTCAACAGCCGCCTCAATCTCGGCTCTATTCGTAATCTCCTGTAAAACCGATTGGTTATTAGTGAGGCTCATCTCGACAGATGTAAGGAGCTTTTCGCTGTCCAGCTTGGTGGTGTTCCAGCTCAGTAAACTAGGTATGGAGCTGCCGAAACCTGGCCTTCGGTATGTTGGCGTAGATCCCTGGTTTAGCACGCATAAATCCAGTCTTGCGACCATCTCCAGTATATGTCTCCCCCTTGTATTTTGGTGTGGCATACCCCATTCTAGTGCGCGTGCATTGAAGTCACCAGCTAGCACTAGTGCCCCTGTTACATCACGAGCCGAATCTTCCAGTCCATTCAATTTGGATTGAAACTCCAGAATTGTATCGTTCGGTGACAGATACACACTATAAAGCATAGTGTTTCGGCTTCTCAGCCAGACGTAGCCAATTCCAGATCCATGGGCATCAATGCGTACTCCATGGGTGTCGACCACCCATATTGCCGCAGACCCCGAGGGATCTGAGAACCAGTTTGGACGATTATCGTTCTGATATTGCTCGCAAATAACTGCTATCTGGACCTCTGCTTCACAGACAAGCTGCGCCAAGAGATCCTGCGCAGCTCTACATCCATTCAGGTTTCTTTGAAGGACCTTCATCTACGTTTATTTTCCTTCGCTCGCCGCAAAAGCCCCTGGAAAGTCTCGCAGCTGCCCGATCCCTGTACGTGGTTGTTGCCACCGGGTTTCCCAACGCATATATGATATTTCGCTTGCAGCTCGCACGCCGCAGCCTTATGCCCACTTTCGCCACACTTCGAACAGCTATTGCTGCGGTCAGGACCTGCGCAGTTACTCCTGATATACCCATATGCTTGGCACTTGAAGCATTTTTGTACCTCGGCCCTCACTCTAATGCGCCCGAAGACCCAGCCAATCTTGATACGCCCTTGGTCAAGCAGTTTTTTAGCAGCTAGATCATCTAGTTCGATGACCGCTTTTTTCTGTTCCCGCTTATCTGCTTTGAATAGCGTTACTTTGACGTCACCTGCCACATCACCAGAATCGCGCTTGATTGCCGCTGTCACTTCTTCTTCGGTGGTAAAGCTGTCCAAATCAGTAACTTCGACTTTCGACCGAGGTATCAGGCCGCGAACCACTCCGATCTATCCTACCGCCGCTTGGATAGTATCCCTAAGCTTTCCGGGATTTACACCGCGGCCCAGTTCAAGGAGCACTCCTCCATCCGTGGTCTTCCTTATTGACCTGATTTCATGTTCCGGATTATCCGGACACACGTGTTGTCAAATAGCACCAAGGACCTCGGCGTACGTTTTTTTCTTGGCCGGTTTGACGACCACCGCGTTATTTTTCGTTCGCTTGCTTGGCCGCCTTCTTTTTCTCTGTCTCTTCCTCCTACCTTAACCTTCCCCACCGGGCCTTGTGCCAACAACAGTATCCCCTTGCGGCGATGCTGTATTGCTTTTCTCGTCAGAACGCTTATTGACCTGCCTTTGTTGTTTATTGACGACCGATTGCCATCCCTCGTTCTTTCCCAAAGGTAACTCCATTTTGGTTCTAACCTCTCGTTCAGATTCTTCGGTAGATGCTTCCCTTCCTCGTTTCCTGCCTCCTCGGGAGTTGGTTTCTACAGTGCTCTCTGCAGTTGGTTTCTACAGTGCTCACCGCTTCTGCCTTCTTCCATTTGTCTCGGTATGTGGCTACCACTTCCAGTATTTCCTCCAGTTCTTTCAAGCCGTTCTTAACAATCATATTGGTGTTTGGCTGCCTCCTGACCGCCTTTCCCATTTGTTTCAAGAGGTCCCACCCCTTACTTAAGGTGATATCCTCCTGTTCCCTTATCTCTCTGATGTACTCTCTCATTTCTGAGGTTTCCTGGAGTCTATCCTCTTCATTATGTCTCTTTTTCTGTTTGAGGTTACCGTCCCTGCTATGATGCGCCTGAGCCACCTCAACCTCAACCATCTCCTCCATATTAGCATCCCTTGTGGCTTCATCTGAGTTCGAGTGACTCACCTCCAGGTCATTGCGTGTTACATTATCTGCTCTCATCGTAACAGCCGTGAGCTGTTCGTCATCTGTTTGTTTTCCTGTTGATTTTTCTGTTATATCTTTATTCATTTCTGTTCCCACAAGTAGCACGAGAAAAAACGGTCACCTATGACAGAGCTCTGCATTATCATAGGAAGGCTATGATTTAAACCGATTGTCGCCAAAACCGGAGTTCACATACTAGCGACTAAGCATCCCCTTAGCCATGCAGCTATCGGCGTATGTAGTGCCACCTTAGCTTGGGTGTGCTAGCTTTTGGTCCACCCCGGGTATTTGATTTCCCCGGTACCTGCCATATCTGGCGGGCGATCCCCTATCCGCCACCTGGGGAGGCACCCGATGGGGGAGCTAGCCAACCCCACACGGGATAAGTTTAATAATATATATGTTGTATATTTAGTTATTTTGGTATATTGACCACCTCGAAAACACAACATTTACTTCACAAGATGTAATAAAATTCTTGGTAAAGATCGATAGTTTAACCAAAAAGTTTAGATTACTTGGTTAACCTTAACCGGTTGTGATTTCCCTATCCTAGATGCTAAATAAAAGGCTAAAAACGAAAGATGCTTTCAGCCTTTAATTAATTAATTAGCTTGCTCACCAACTTAAGAAATGTAAAAGTCTCCACTTATGGACAAACGAAAAGCTGACCACCCCGACCAGGTGTATCATTTAGGTTAACACAACTGAATTTCTAGTAAAAATAAAGCACAAAAAGGACTATAAAACTGCAAAGCTCGTTGTTTGTTGAAGGCCATTTTTAATGCCATTTGGAGGTTATTTTTTATGTTTTCTTTGTTTAATGTTTATTTAAAATTATCCAAATTTTCCACAATCGTTATACACAAACTTCAATGCAAATGTATGCAGTTATGTACATTACTTTAAAATACTCAGATTTTTGTGGATAATGCTTTAACCAAAAACACAAAAAGAATTCGATTCGACAGATTTAGAACCAAATTGGACATTCACCCAATTACATATTGATAATTTCTATTTCGAGCTTGGCACAATACTGGAAAGTTAAGACATAAGGATTGGATGCATGTGCAGCTAAAGATATGCGGGTATAATTTCTAAACCCTTGGATGAGGCCTGGGCCAAGAATAGATTAGTTCCATTTCTACTTCGACGAAGTCCCGGGATGAGGTGATAGTATATTTGATGGTACAAACATTTAAATTCAGAAACAACCAACAAAATGGCGAGAGGAACCACCGCAAAAGGAATTTGAAGTTATTTCAATTTTTATAAAAGCCAGGAGATAAAACCAATAATTACCACACTATTACGGGACAAGCCCAATATTATTTGACTAATCCCAAAATTACCAAACTAGGGCATATCCTTTAATCAAATTTTATTTAATCACCGTTAGAAACCGTTAAAGACTGTTGGCTTCTGATCCTGATATTGATATTGTTTAAGACTATTTTCTTTAAATGTCACTTTTCGGCCAAAACGTTTGGCTCTTAACTGATATACTTCATTTATTATACTTAACCGGTCCACCCTACTAATTTATCAAAACCGTTCACCCTACCTAAATATTACTGAGATATATTGATTAAAATTGTAAACTACTAAAAGTAAGCCACAGATAAATACAATCAGACATGTATCGCGCTCGCAAACCTGTTATGCACTTCACATGAAAAGGACATACATACGAGTATGTATTATCTCTTTCCAAAAAAAATTTGTTAATTTTATTTACCTAACGTAAAATAAAAATAACTTTAATGTTTCGGAAGAGATTACCTCCATTTTCCATTCGCATAAGCCATATCTACATAATATGTGATTCTTCTTATCTGTGATGATAAAAATGTAAAATTGGAAATTTATATAAAAATGATTTGCATAATTCACTTGGCTAAGTATTATTATAATCGACAGATATTCAAAAATATTTTCTTATGTAATGGATTTACCTTTCTTGCATCATAAGACGTAACTTAGGATTTTCATAAACTTTATCAAAGGTTTTCTCGGAAAACCAATCATACATTTCTTAAAATTATTATTTAACCAGTTTTATTTTTGTGCAGGTACTTTTATTATTTTCCTTTATGGTTGTTCAAATAAATGAATTCTTCTTAAATTTTAAGTACTCTCGCTGTCATCTTAATGGTTAATTTTATTTGACTCATGAAAACCATCGTTCTATGAAGAAAAAACTTTGAATCAATATTCTGTTATGTAAAATACTCAACGAAATATAATAAAAGCCATTGCCGTCCTATAGTATATCAACAAAATAATTTACAAGGTCGGACTCGATTGAAGAGCGACTGTTGTGACCTGAATCCCTTTTAAATACTAACAAGTATCAATAATTCCAATCGATTCATATGTCGTGTCATTTCTTAAAAAGAGCGGGTAATGAAGTTGTTTTCCATTCATCAGGCGTACTCATCGCCATGCTGATCAATTATTTCAATTAAAAAATAGTTGGTTCGATTAAATTGGTTTATTACTTTAACTATCACCCTTAAAAGTATTATTCAATACTGTTTACTGCAATACAAAACTTTTTTGGTGAAAAAGAATAGAAAGATCTGAGAATGATGAACTGGTTTATCTTTTTTCGTAAAAGTTCCACCATGTTGCGTCATTTTAAAGCGGTGATGCTATCACTAAAGGCAACATTCACAGAGATATTGCTTAAAGGACAATCCAAAGAGACCAAGATTCGGGAGCGTCGGGCTGAGGCGTTGGGAATGTCACCAATTGGATGAAATCTTGATGGTGGAGGAAACAAAGAACACCACGTCAAACGGATTTTGTGTGAGATGTAACGGTTTGTGTGAAGAGGGTTGCGTGTGTTGGGTGACAGGATTGGGGTTCGTCAAGAAAGCGAACAAACCACGAAAGATTTGCGAAATGGCGATTTGAACGAGCTCATAATCTACTCTTACTGAAAAAATCATGAATATTCTAGAGGTTTGGTTTGAGTATATAATAAGGCGAATGAAATCAAATTGGATTATTCGTAATAATTGTGTTGAATAAATAAATTAGTGTATGTAAAATTTAAGTGATTCGTTTTATTCACATTCCGGTGATTCAAACCTTGATTGACAAGTCCAAAAACGTAATGTAACGGTGACACCTAGTGTGTAATAGAATAAGTTAAATTAACAGCTCAATGTTTTACTGTACTAAAATGGAATTTTCCATGGTAAAATTGTTCTAAAATGTTTCTACACTATTCTAACTGGAAAAGTCATGAGCTTTCTAGAAGTTTGGTTTGTGTACATAAAAAGGCGAACGAAGTCGAATTGGATTATTCGAATTTGGAATGCGATAGAGTAAACTTGTATGAATTAGTAGTATTTGGTAAGCGACAGTGTGAAGATTAAAAATGAATTAAAAAGTAATTTAAAAAGTGTTTTTGTGCGAAATAAAAATTATAAGTGTACAGTAAAATTTGAGAATAATTTATATGAAGTGATTTTGTGAATTTTTATTAATAAATTGTACTGAAATTGTGTTGTAATAATTCTTGTGCTAAATAAATAAATTCGTTGGTGATAAATTAAATTGATTTTGTATTATTCACAATCCAGTGATACGAACCTTAATTGACAATTCAAAAACTAAACAATTGGTGACAGCGGTGGGATTGTGAATAATAAGATAAAGAAAATGATTATCAACGAATTAAAAGTTCTAGAATTAAAGAAGGAATTTGAGAAATGGGGTTTGGCTACTGATGGTAGTAAAGCAGCTTTACAAGCACGACTACATGAGGCCATGGAGATCGAAGGGCCGGATGCAGAGCATCATGATTTTGGAGAGTAAGTAACGGGTGCGGCAACCGTAGAGCAGAAAGAAGGAGATAATAATGGATGTTTCGATTTGTCGCAGTTAATCGCTGCTATGAACCAGATGATGGGACAAATGAGTGTAATGAGACAACAAAATGAACACCAGATGGAACAACAAAATCAGTCTAACCAAGAAATTAAACACGAAATGAATCAACAGTTGGGCGAAATTAGGCAGTCAAACCAAATTATAGAGCGTCATATGGGGTAAATTGCCGAAGGTCAAAAGAAAATGGACGAGAAAATTTTAGAACTGTCTACAAATGTTGATGGTGAAATAGAGAAATTGCAGACGGAATTACAATCAGAAATTAAACATGTTAGAGCTGAATTTAAGACGGAGATTCAGCAGGTTGAAGAAAAGTTTCAACGCCTCGAGAAAGAGCTGATTGATGTCAAGGCAAGTGAAAGAACGACGCAAGTGGTACAGACCGTCCAGTCGATTAAGTTAAAGCCACCAAAATTCGACGGAACAACATCTTTCAGCATTTTCAAATTTCAATTTGAAACGGCAGCCAATCAAAACCGTTGGAACGATGAACATCGTGTTGCAGCTTTAATAGTGGCTCTCAAAGGCGAAGCAGCAGAGGCTTTACAAACCATCCCGGAACAAGAGCGCAACAGTTATCTCGAAATTATGAAGGCACTGGATAAGAAGTGCGGCAGTGACCACAAGCGGGAAATCTATCGAATAGAATTGAAAAGCCGCTACCAAAAGGGAGGAGCATCGTTACAGGAATTTTAATCGTCAGCCGATTATATGGAAAGGTTAAAAATTGACGCATTCATAGACGGCTTTCGAGATCCAGAGACACGCAAGGCAGTGATGTTGTCACCTAAAGCAACGTTCGCAAACCATTACGTTTACATTAACGATCGAGGCTGTGCAGAACTTCACCAGACCATCATTATTTAGGCGCCAAATGAATTTAGACGCTAAAGGATGCGGACAGTACCAAAATTTAGAAACGGCTAGCTTAGGTGTTGGGAATATGACAAGTTGGGTCACATCTCAAAGGATTGTCGGAATGTTTTACAGAGAAAGAGAAGATCGCCACCTTTTCTGCCTAGAGGCAGCGAGCTAAGATGTTGAGTATGTAACAAGATTGGACACATCTCGTGAGATTGTTGGGAAGCAAGAGGAAAACGGCACGGATCACCAACTTCTGTGGAAATAGCACTAAGAGGAGAGCAGGTATTGGATGAACGGATGGCAACAGTCGGTAAAGTGGAAAAGTTTGAAGTCAGTTTGAAGGAACCGAAGCTGGCATCGCCGTCTGGTTGCCCCATAACATTCATCCCTATTACGAGTGAAGCACGAGGTGGAAGCAGCGTAATAATTATGGGCAATGTTGATGGGAGGAAGTGTATCATTATGCTGGATACCGGAGCAACCCACACAATTGTCAGGAAAGACTTGATCGAAAGAGCTGTCCAGCTGGCTGATGGGCTGAAATTAAGAATGGCAAATGGAGAGAGTGCAAATGATAAAAGGAAAAAAGATCGTGAGCATAAGGATCGGTGAAACTCTTTTCCCACACGAAGTTCTGATCGCAGACATTGTGGACGAGGTCATTTTGGGAACGGACTTCATGAGGATGAATGGGTTTGTGTTGGATTTTGGACGAGGAATATTGAGTAGCGATAACACCGAGCTGAAACTTAAATTTAACGGTATGGATGCGACAGTAAGGCGAGTAACAATCAGCCATTGTGAGGAGCAGCCATGGAAATCTGAAACAATTGTTGAGGAAATCAATGAGCATCAGGTTAAACTGATATTGAGTAAGAAGTGTCGGGTTGTGCGAAGAGGAGTGCTAGTGTCCGGTGACTAGATGAGGGGTCGTTATGGCAAACAAGCCAACGGCGGAAGATTTGATGAAAAGCGACTGAAACGGAACCGCGTTCTACAATGGAAGAAGGATTCCGTGGAGGACAAGAAAGGGACTCCTTGTGGTGGTGCATTTGGAGAGGCTAGCCCTGTACAGAGGAGGTGATTTGGCTCCTGTTTGGGGACGAACAGGCTTAGGTGAGGGGTAGTGTGACGGTGACATCTATGGTATAATAGAATAAGTTAAATTAATAGCTCAATGTTTTACCGTACTAAAATGGAATTTTCCGTGATAAAATTGTTCTAAATGTTTCTACACTATTCTTACTAGAAAAGTCATGAACTTTCGAGAAGTTTGGTTTGTGTATATAAAAAGGCGAACGAAGTCAAATTGGATTATTCGAATTTGGAACGCGATAGTGTAAACTTGTAAGATTATTATTAGTATTTGGTAAGCGATAGTGTGAAGATTAAAAATGAATTAAAAAGTGATTTAAAAAGTGTTGTAGTGCGATTTTAAAATTAAAAGCGATCAGTAAAATTGTGTAAAAATTAAATAAATTCATTTTGTTAATTATCGTTAATAAATTGTGTTGTAATAATTTTTGTGCTAAATAAATAAATCCGTTCGTGATAAATTAAATTGATTTTGTTTTTATTCACAATTCCGTGATTCGAACCTTGATTGACAAGGCCAAAAACGTAATAATATTTCTAATAGCGTAAGTTATACTACAGCTACGGGACACCTAGGTTAAGGTGTATTACACCCCAATTCCCATAGTCGTATCATATCCTTTTTCATGACTGTAGTCACGTCATATTAATTTTCCTATTCTCTTGGTCGTTTGTCACCGACATATTTTAGTTACAGTCGTGTCACTTGAATCGACTTCAAGAATATCAATTTTCATGTGACGTGACGTTACATAAGTCACATCGCCTGAAATGACATGACTATGAGAATTGGGGTGTTAGTTACTATTGTGTACTAAAAAATTGTCCATGCTAAATTGTCCTCGGATATTCTTATTGGAAGATCGCGATTATTCTTGAATTGATTTGGGCCTATAAAAAGACGAATACGTGAATATATGGACGAATATGTATATGGGTGGTCGCAACACCGACCGTTGGGTGCAAAGATAGTCAACTTGCCTGGGAGAGGCCCGTTTGTCTTTAAAGTATATGTTCAGACATATCATCGCACGTCCCATTTGCAGCCAGTAAAAAATCAAGCTTCACAGTTCGCTCAATTTTACGTGCTTGATAAGCTACGAACATCAAAGAATAACATGCGGCCAACAATCAATGTTGACGAGATAGTTTAGACAAGATTTATCGCATTCGAGAGGTTAAAGCCCCCGAATCAGATAGGTTACAACGCACCGATATACAAATAAGTGGCGATGGTGTTCATCAAGGCGGGTGGGGAACTACCGTTCGAACGCGAAATTAGCATTTATCCAAAAAAAACACAAGATCCAAACCAACAGTTTATCAACTTTCATATTTTAAGTCGTTACGTGGACCTGATGACGTATGCAATTTTATTCAGCGCACAATTAACTAGAGTTTGCAACAACGTCAGCATGCTCCAATTCAAGGCTGGTCAAACAGCGATCGGAGATGACTTCATGATGAACTCACCAGTGGCTGGTAGATTCGTATCTTCAAATTGAGGACAATAATCTGAAATATATTCAACAGTACCAACAGCAACTTCGGGCAAAACAATATGATGGACTAGCTGATCATGTTGTAAACATGGCGTGGCACCAAATATTGCAGCTGGTGTCGTCAATATTCTACCATCAAGCTTCGAAGGATCGGCGAGAAACGTTTACAGCGGATTAATGGTGGCCAGAAATTATTAGTAACCTTCGACTGGGTGCGCACACTTCAGATATTCCCAGATATTCCCAACTTAGTGGCACAAGTCCACAAGATTAAATTGGACTCACTCATTGACGATGTCATCAAGCATGGTATATTTGAGCAAGCCATAACTTTTTTGAGATGTATGATGCATAGACCATACGGTTCCGACATTCTCAATGCTCCATACATGAATTAACGCGTTGACGGATATCCAATTTACAGTCGCCGTGCTGGAGAAGAAATCGCAGTAAGAAACGTGCTCATGGATAACCGACGTGTCGTTCCATACAATTCATACCTGAGCCTCAAGTACAATATGCATATTAATGTGGATGTCTGCACTTCACTTCGACCAATAAAGTACCCTCTACAAATACATTTTTAAGGGCTTCGACTGTGTGAATATTATCATTTCTTCACGCGGATAACTTGAGCTGCAGTACAATGAAATTTTAAATTTCATCGACTGTCGGTAAGTAAATGCTCCCGAGGCAATGTAGCAATGCATGATCGCTTACATGTGGTCGCAAGACTTTCGGTACATCATCCAAATCAATAGTCTGTCATTTTTGAGGAAGGTAATGAGCAGGAAGCACGCCTGGCAGCATATAGCGGTTGCACAAAGCTTGAATCATGGTTCAAGCTCAATGCCAATAATCCAGATGCGAGGCAGCTCCTTTACACCGAAGTTCCCAATAGTTAGGTTTACATTCGTGGGAAATGGCAAAATAGACAGCGTGTGGAGCCGACTCAAGCTTCCAGTAAAACTACTGGATAGATCTGTATTTTCGATGAGACTGACCTCACCAGAAGCTGAAGTCGTGCGCCACGCTTCCCTTTTCATCTTCGATGAAAACACAATGCTCTAGAAGAATGGACTATGTGTAATCGATAAGCTCTTGCACGAGGTGGCTGGCGACAACCGACCATTCGGGGGCACAGTCTTTGTTGTGGGAGGTGATTTTAGGCAAACGCTTCCAGTGGTAGCAAGGGGAATTCGTACAGACCTCGTGGAGCGCTGTATCAAGAAAAGCCGATTGTGGAATAGTTCCAGCAGCTCATACTCACCACTAACGTGTGCAGCGAAGGACAGAATGAATAATACGGCTCCTGCTGGTCGGCATGGGAAATTTGTCTCCGGCTCCGAAGGCGACACAATTCAGATTCCGAAACAAATGGTGGCGACTCAAGATCATATGACTCTTTGGCAACGTTCTACAGATGTTCGATGAATGCTTGTCGAAGCCAGTCATTGTTGCCCCCACAAGCGCACAGACTCTCGACATGGACTGTAAAATTACCGCATTAATGCCCAGAAGTGGGTGACCCAAAAGTCTACTACAGTGCTGACTCTGTAGTCAATGAGAATCCCAACGACATGCATAATTTCCCGATCGAATGTCGCAACAACCTAACACCATCAGGAATACCTCCTCATGTCCTGCTTTTGAAGAAAGGTGTACTAATAATGTTACTGAAAAATCTCAATCCGAAAAAGATTGTGCAACGATACGCATCTGGTAGTTCAAGAGATTGTCCGAAACTTTATACCCCGAATTGATAACGCTCCGACCGATACGATATGCCAGCATGCCATCACCATTAATAAGGTGCAAGAACAAACATTAGACAATGTCGGAATTGATCTTCAAACTGCTGTCTTCTCGCACGGATGTCACGCTCACGCGATTTGAACCCGGTAAAAGTACGAATCGCACCGAATTCCCAGTAAGGACCGCTGATTGGCGATGATCGGCAATTTACTCGCAACGTTTTGTTTAATGAAGCTTTCCAACTTCAAAAATTAACCGATAAATCAAACATCACGAAATCATAACCAGGTATACCAAGTATACCAACCATGATACGAAATCTTCTATTTATAACCTTAAAGGCATTGATACATGGAAAAATTTGTCCTTAAATGTAAAAAAATAGAGCGCGCTGATTGAAAAAATGTGTATTACCTTACATAACAAACTTTCTCAGGTTTTGACATTTAATAGATTTGACATTTTTGACGTTCTGATTTATCATACATTTTAAAGTTCCCTTTGTTTAAGGTGGAATTCGCTCAATATGGTACAAAATGCGATATTTTAAAACGCGATATTTCAAAACTCGATATGGTACAAAAGCTATATTTTAAAATTATTAATCTTTCTTGATTTCACATATAAAATTTTCCTTCACCTTTAAGACGAAATTGAACATGTTCGATGGAATTAGGATATGCGTTTTGAATTATCGCGTTTTGTACTACATCGCGTTTTTAACCATTTCGCGGTTTGAAATATGGCGTTTTGAAATATCGTGTTTTGCAGCATATCGCGTTTTGTACCGTATCGCGTTTTGAAATATCGCGTTTTGAAATACATGTCGCGTTTTGTCAAATCGTGTTTTAAAATATGGCGTTTCAAATGGGACCCGTATAAGGTATCATCCCCGGCTTTTAAGATGAACTAAATTTAAAAAAAAGGTAAAAGGGACGGCTAACAAATGTAGAATTATTATATTAATTATATCAGAATAATTTTTTTTAAGGTTATGTAATTTTTACATATGACAAAAAAAGTTGCCTTATACAGAATTGGTCAGCGTCTGATTTTATATTTTTGCCTTAAAGATTTTCAAAATGGCCGTTTATTGATTTTTTTCGTTTTTCTAATCCAATAAATGTCATTTAATCATTTTGCATGTTATTTTAAAATTGCGTTGATTTATTACTTCATTTCTTTATCACTTCTGTACAGCTAGTCGAATGAATAATGTGTCTCGGATGACCCGATACAGTGTCATTTAGGGGTATTGTTTGATTTTCATTTTCCATCCTTCTATGAATGAAAATCGTTGAAATTTATATTTCTGTGAAAAGTAAACAGTTATTTAATTCATTTACTAATAGCAAATATTACGTTAATTTATTGAAGTTGTCTGGTTTACACTGAAAATCATGTTTCATTTTTTAATATTTTCCCGTCATTCAGGCGAAATATGAAAATTGTTTTTACATTTCCTCGGCTCCTGGACTAGTACCAAATTTTTCAAATAACCACCGAATTAGTACAAATTCGGTTCTAAAGTATGAGATGCAGTTGCCCACATTCCACATACTATAAAAGTATTACTGTTTCACGAGCCTCATTATACATTTGGAATTTAAATAAACGTCGTATATTAATTCAACCAATTAAGAGACAATTAATTTACGCTAATTTATTACCTTTAAAAATATTTAATTTAAACATAAAATTCTAAAGCATATTTTTATGTTTAAAACCACAATAAATTGTACAGTACAGCAAACTTTATGAAACCAGAATAAATCGCATGTTTAACAACAACATGAAATACAATTTTGTTAGCATAATAAGCCACGTTTTTATGTTAATTGGTAATCAAAAAGTTTGTGATTTTATAATTCAGTACATTAAACCGGGGTCGTAAAATTTCAGTTGATTTATACAAAATGTAGAGAAGGAAAACCATACGATTTTTTTTTAACTCCGATCGATTCCTTTTTCCATTTTTCATCATTGCAGAAGCATAAAAGTATTTATGTATGTAAATCGATTTTATTTTACTACAAATAGCGAAACATAACTATTATTATTGACATGATAAAACAAGAAAAATTAGAAGTTTGAAAAAACAGAATTTATATTTACATGAAAAAGGATGAAACTTTGTTGAATTGCTTCCGGTATTTTGATTAATTTTAAGATGATTTCGAAAACTAGCTAATTTACAAAAATCTACATAAAATACTTTGTATAGTAAGTTGTTGTTTTTTTTAGTACAAATGTCGCTGCATCTAGCTTCGGGGAATACATAGTGATTTTCATTTTATCGTTACAGAATTACAAATAGATATTGATAGACTTATTGTTGGGTGTTTCTTAAGTTCACTAAATATTTTGATCTTATATTGTCTCATATTATGTAAAATAATTGAAATCCCCCTCTTCCCTGGAGCTCCTAGTCGGCCAATTTAAAACTGTAACTTTAAATGTTCTAAAATTTTTTTTGTGGCTTTTGCAGAAAGTAAGGCACATTTCATGCTGAAACCTATTGTTCTCCATACTCCAAAAGGTATTGTACTAAAAAAATTGTCCATATAAAAAGATGAATGATTGCAATTTTAAAAGTGATAATTTAGTCCGATAAAAAGCTATAATTAAATACGTAAATTTTTTTTTTTTACAATCCAGTGATTTCAAACTATTGGTTTGACAAAGCAAAAACGTAACAATAGTTTAAAAAAACTTAAATCAAAAATGTGGGAACAAATTCCTAACGAAACAATTTTATTTTACTAGATACAGATACAGATATCACAATATCTATTTTATGGAAAATACATTTAAAAATACTATCAGTCCTTAAAGTAAAGCACATTCAAATATTTATACATCCATATATTGTAAATGCAAAAACTTTAAAGTTTTCTTTAAATTTATTTTTAGCAAAAAATAGTTTTAACGTAAAATATTAAAAATTCTTGGAAAGCTTTTTTTACGTTTACCTGTTTATAAAAAATGTTTGCTTTGACAATCACACAAAATAGAATATTACATTCACTTTGAAGGTATTTCAATGTTGAAACTAGGAACTGTAAGCATATACATATATGTAGGTATTCGAATTATAAAAACTTATTCTGTTATCATTGCAAAGGGTTGACAAAAAATTCCAATCAATGTTTTGACAAAAAATATTATGTGCGAGCAACGTGAAAATTGGCTGATATAACTCTTTAATCAGTGCTTCAGTCTGGACGGGGCATCGCTGTGGACCATTCGAGTACAAAGCAATAAAACACAAATAACACAAAATCAGAATTAACGTTAATTATGTTTGGTCACCGAAGAGTATATCCTAGAAGGGAGAGCTCCTTTCCCCTTAACCTGCTCCACCCTAAAGGTGTGATATTATTTTAAAGGTGTCTCCTAGTAATTTGCTATTAAAATACCAAAAGAATTTATTACTACTCGGACACGACCTTTTTCTAATCGATGTTTTAGAGTTCTGGTAGCCCAATTTGTCGAGAAATGTGAAAAACTGGAAAAAAATATTTTTCGCGATTTTCAATACTTACCCAATATAACTTCGTTATAGTGGAAAAAGAAAAAATTTAGTGTGAGTAACTGGAACTACAATAGGGAAACTTTTGAATTTAAAACCGAATTAGTGCTCATTGGAACCAATTAGCAGAGGCCGAGAAAATAGGAAACGAATTTTCCTGAAAGATGGTAAAAAATGCAAAAATGAAATCTGGTTTTCAACGGAAATCAGTAAACTAAAATCAACTAATTTAGGAACTTATCGTGAGTTCCGGTAGATTGGAAATTGTTCTTCCACTATAATTTTCGTACTGTAGAAGGTACTCTAGAAACCAGAAAATAATATTTTTAAAGGTAACCTAACGAAACTAACGAATGCACTTAAGTTTCAATCTTTGCGGGGAGCGCTGCGAGGTGAAACCTACAATCTAGTCAAACATATGCCAGTTACGGATGCAAACTACAAGAATGAGTGGAACAAAATCAAGGAACGTTTTTGGAAATACCATAGTAAACGTATGGCAAGGGGACTTAAAATCAGCAAAAACATTGCTGATGAAGTTGTTAGGGGCGTAGAAGCATTAGGCACTGCCGCAGAGACCCGTGGTCCACGGCTTATTCACCTTTTAATGAATAAATTGGATATTGAAACCAGGCAGTCATGGCTAGGAACACGTGATCAATCCATAAAGGCTGTTACCTCTAACAAACCAAAACACACACAGTCATATGTAGTTACAACATCTACTAATTCCAGCAGTGCTTCAAGCCAGTCAAAACTAAAGGGTTATGCTATAATTATTGTCTCAGTCCTAGTCATCCAGTAAGTGTATGCAGGTCTAGATTCAGATGTTTAAATCCAACCGCAAATATCACACATTGCTCCATGGTGAAATTCAATCCAATGATGATGATGATACTATTACAGATTTCAGCAACATTAACTTACATCTTATTTCGTTATCAACTCATAGCCATGGACAATCAATTCTTCCAAATTCCAAGATCAATATTGCTGACTCTAAGGGGATTAATCACAAGTTCAGAGCACTGCTGGATTCAGGATGACACTATTCCTTTATATCGGTATCGTGTGTAAAGCCGTTGCAACTCAAGCGTACTCATGCCAGAATATTTGTGGATTGCAACCAAGAGATTGGTAATCAATGTACGTTTGAAAATCACTAAATAAGTTAACGTCATTACTGCCAGCCATTTCAATAAATCATGAAAGCTTAAGTTTCATTTCTAGGATGGAATTGGCTGATCAGTTTTTCGACCAATCGACGTCATAACTGGAGCAGCTCATTTGGATGACAAATCCTATTTCAGAACGTGTATTAAAAATATTCATGAAAACCTATAAATCGATGAGCCACATGATGCCTCTATCAAAGGAGGAAAAAATCGCAGATGACAATCGAATGTTTTACCTTCCACAACACGGTGTCTTGCAGAAAATATCATCAGTGATATCCTGGTAGTATTCGATGGCTCCAGTAAGAGTTCTACAGGAGTTTCATTGAATCACAAATTAATGGTCGGTCCTACCATTCATTCTACTCTATGGGATATCCTTAATAAGAAGGATGCCAATTTTCACAGAATCCTTTGGAGAGAGGACTCTAGCAAACCATTACAACATTACATGTAAACCACAGTTTCGTATGGTACTTCTGCAGCATAATTTTTGGCAACTATATCGCTGCAGCAACTGGCTTAACAAACAGCTGACAAAGAAAATCAAAATATCTTTGGTAAATTTCTACTAATTTAAAAAATATAAAAATTTCCAAGAATTCCTGAGATAATCTAGAAAAAATTTCAAAACCTCGAATTCTCGATAAATGAAATTGGTCGAGAAACAAAATTTTTGTTTTTTTTGGTAAATTATATTCATTTCATTATAATTTAATAGCCATAATCGTTGAAGTCGGCAATTTCATCATTACTTAAAATGACTTCAATGTCAATCAATTTATCTGTTTTCTCAAAACATGTACATACACTGCGCCAATTAAAAAACGGAACAGAAATTTTCTTCGAAAAAATACCCAGATTTGAACGCTTGTATCTTGCTGAAAAAACACCTTTCAAAAAAAAATTGTTGTTTCTATTTGAAGTAAATTTTGTTTTCTTTTCGATACTGGAAACCGTTTTATTAATTTAATTATACGATTAGTTTATAATTATAACTAAATTCTATTTATTTAATTATATGATTTTAATATGTTCCAAAGATTGTAAGAGAATTCAATCCAGTTTCGAACTGATGAGCTTATGATTATGAAAACATCAATCTTCTCATCAGGCCGCGGCTACTGGACTGATTATACCACAATTTACATTCTATATATATACAGAATGTGCTGTGCGTTAAGTACTAGCGAATCATAACTAATACAGATGAATTCTCTTACAATTTTTCTTCTTCACGATATTCACACAGCTCTGTGTGTAAGCTAATTTTACTTTATTATTTTTTTTTTTGTGATATAATCAGTCCAGTCGCCGCGGCCTGATGAGAAGATTGATGTTTTCATAATCATAAGCTCATCAGTTCGAAACTGGATTAAATTCTCTTACAATCTTCGGAACATATTAACTTATCTTTTTTTTTTTTTTTGTTTTTTATTAAATTTTATTCATCAATTCCTAAAATATTTACAAAATTTTACAATAATAAATTTAAAAATATACATTAATTTCCTTTTACAGTAACAAATAAAATCTTAAAATACATAATTTAAAAGTTATAAAAATCTGTACATTTTTATAAAAAACAAAAAAAAACATTTTGGGAGAGATGACTAGGACGCATTCTTTAGTTAGACGAAAACAACTAGAAGCGAATGATCCCTTAAGTAACATTTATCTATTTAATTAATAGTTATGGGGTTATTAATCTATAATTTAATTATTATTATCTTTTTTTGATTTAAGTATTTCTCTAGTATATTCAAATTACAAAAATACAGTTTAAATTTACAAATGTATTATGCCCGGTTAAAATCATTATGTAATAACTTTAAAGAGACATTCTATTTTTAAAATGTCAATACCGAATAGCCAATCTTCAATGCTCTTTAGATACGCTGACAACTTTTTCGAATCCCGAATGAACTGAGGTAAGGAATTAAATAAAGATGGAGCCGAAACCGAGTAAAAATACAAAAAAATGCTGTTTGTTATGGCTAGGCACAGTAACAAAAGATTTTATGTTCGTTCTA
This sequence comes from Tipula vernalis, assembly GCA_958295665.1. Lineage (NCBI taxonomy): Eukaryota > Metazoa > Arthropoda > Insecta > Diptera > Tipulidae > Tipula > Tipula vernalis. The sequence continues at coordinate 105,166,943 of OY282560.1, forward strand.
CGGTTATATCTGTAAGATCGTTCGGTTTTATCTGTAAGAGAATAGATAAATTACCACTTCTAACAAAAAACATTTTTAGAATCCTGTAAACATATAAATGCCTTAATGAGAGAACACGAAGACTACAAAATAATGGCCAACTACTAGTTAACTTATTTTTACCACATATTATTCGAATTATATGTTTCTGCGCTAACAAAATTGGTTCAACCGTATTAAAATACGTACCTCCCCAACAAACAAACACCATACTGCAATTTAGATTGAACGATACCATGATACACCATCATAAGAATTTTCTGGGAACACAATGACTTCAATTGGTAAATTTTGCGAATTGCGGATATCATATAATTCTGTACCCTATGTGCATGCTCCTTCCAGCTAAGATTCATATCAATAACTAGACCTAAATATTTTAGGGCTTTTATGGATTCAATTTTAAAACCTTTCACAGAGCATTGATAATCTAATCGGTTTTCAATAATACATCGGTCACAATTTTGGGTACTAATTGTATATTTTAAGCAATCTGCTGAATGATAGAAAATATCACAATCGTAAATAGTTGATCCAGTTAGTTTGAAGAAGATCATTTTTGTTTTCTCACTAACAAGTAGCTTGTGCGCGATAAACCATTGCTTCATAACATGGAGATCGTAATCATATCAAGATTTGTTAAAAAATGGTTATCATTGGTATAAGTGAATGCTAAATCGTCGGCGAAAGCAGTAACATTACCATTGAATTTTCGTTTAAAAATTGAGTTAATGAATATTAAAAATATAACGGGACCTAAAACGGAGCCTTGAGGAACGCCTGAAACTACCAACTGTACATCGCTAAATATACCATTCAGTTTAACTTTTTGGTGTCTTTTCATTAAATAACATGAAAACCATTTAAAAGTGTTCCCTCTAAGACCAATAGCATGAAGCTTGTTGAGAAATATTTGATGGTCAACCATATCAAACGCTTTTGTCATGTCCAAAAATATAGCAGCAGTACTTTTATTTGCATTTAAACCATCAAAGACTACTTCACAAAATTTCAATAAAGCCACTTCAGTAGACATATACCCTCTCTAAACCCGAACTGACAATTGCTAAAAAAATTATTTTTATTTAAAAACGATAATATTCGTTTTTTCATGAGTTTTTCAAATAATTTTGCAATCGTGGGAATTAAAGAAATCGGCCTATAGTTGGACATCAATTGTCGGTTCCCTTTCTTAAATATCGGAATAATTTCCGCAGCCTTTAAACTAGCTGGAAAAATGCCAGAATTAACACTTAAATTAAATAAATATGTTAAAACATCAACAATGAAATAAGCATTCTGCTTAATTAGACTATTAGTACATCAGTGTTTATTATCAAGAGATTGAATCATTTTATAAACTTCTATTGCAGTGAAAGATTCAAAGAAGAAACTATTAGGTTGACAAATTTCATAAGTTAACTGTTACATGAGCATGTTTCAGAACGCAATGTTGGTTTTAAATTGGTAGCACAATTAACAAAATAATCATTGAAGTTATTCGCAATATCAACACGGTTTTGAATTATACCGTCATCCATGTCAAATTCAACAATCGTGTTCGATTTAGTGGTTTTATTCAAAATTTTATTAACTGTTGCCCACTAACCCTTTATATTACCGGAACATTTATGAAGCTCACTAGCATAATAATTTTCACGCGTAAACTTAATATCATTCTTGACTTCAGAACATACTTTTTAATACAATTTTCCAAGTTTAACATTCGAAGGATGTTTCTTAAGCTTTTTACGTATCGAATTCTTTTTGTTTATCTTTTTGGGCAATCTAATAGACACCCATGGTTGTAACCGTTTGAGCTGTTTGTTGTTTACGGTGGTTTCGCTCACACACATCCTAAAATGTTGCGAAAATATTCGAAACAGAAGCATCATTTTCGGAATAGACCGATTCCCAAAATTCAAACTTAAGCAATTTAGTGAGTTTTGTAAAGTCAATAGTTTTACGAATAATAAATGGAATTACCATCAGATTTGACCTCAGGTATATTCAGCGATATTTTAATATTGATTATACAATGATCAGTAATGTTATAATCGAGAATTGAACAATCAACTGTTGAATTGTTATTTCTATGGAGGCGAATGAATACATGATCAATATACGTCATTGTGCTCCCTGAAATACGAGTAGCTTAACTTAATTAGGATTAAAGTTTAACAATTTTAGTAATTCAAAGTAGTAATTAATGACTACAAAATAATTAATTAAGTTTTGATTAGATATAGAGATGCTGAGAGCCGGCCAAGGCTTCCAGAGAAACAAGCATCCAATCATGTAGTTAAGTTGTGTTATTATAGTTAAATTGTATCGACTACAAAGGTGCCTGTAACCGGATCGATTCCATCCTTACTAACATTCCTTTCCTATTCTACCTTATATGTTATATGTAATGTAATGTGTGTGTTATATGTAGTGTAAACTTTATTGGGAATAATTTGAAAGATTTTAACATAAGAATTTACATTCCGAACAAGAATTGTCCAGTTTGTGGTAAGAGAACCTCCAGAAAACGGCAAGAATTCAAATTTTGAATGGTCATCGTTGACGTACAACCAATAGATGTATCTACCATATACAAAATACAAGTCAAAAAGATTCAAAGTGAGTTGATCTTGTCTGAAAAATTGAAATTTAATAAAGTTAATATTGAATAGTTACATCCTAATTTTTGTTTTAATTGCACTAGTTGTAGTCACTGGACTTAGCTTTACAATCCAGAGACTACATCTAGTGGGTACTACGGACATTCAAGAAGAATCATTTGACTTTGGGGCTTTTGATTTCTGTTGAACAAATTTCGTCGGCGGAAAATCGTATGACATTTGATGCAAATATTACTTGTTATTTATATGACCGACCCAAGGGACCGGCCACTTGATAACTTTTTCATCAGTTTGTCGCTGGATTGTATTCTGAACAAAAGTTAATAAACTTTTCACTTTTAAAAATGGTAGCATTGTCCGATACCATTACCTTTGGAAATCCATGGTAGGCAAAAATTGATTTTATCTTTTCAATTGTCGTCTTGATTGTAGGGCTACAGTTTGTAATTGCGATTTCTGGCCACTTCGATTTTGCATCAACTACAATTAGAAAAAATTGTCCCTTGTACGGTCCTGCATAATCAAGGTGAATTCGCTCGAAATTTTCTTCCGGTTCTTTCCAGTGGTGTGTTTCTACCCTTCTGGGCGATTTTTGATTTTCGGCACACGCATTGCAACTTTTCTCAAATGACGTAATATCGATGTCGATATTTTTCCATTAGACATATCGGCGAGCCAGGCTTTTCATTTTGCATATGCCTAGATGTGTATGGTGTAATTCTTTCAAAACTTCATTTTGAAGGCTTACTGGAACTACAACTCTGGTCCCTCTGAAGATTGTGCCGCCATGAAGATGGTATTCATCATCATTTCTTTCCCCATTAAGAAGGTTTTCTTTTAGTTTTGATAGAACTGGATCGTTGACTGTTTCTCGCACGATATTTTCACTTGTGAGTGTTAAAGAACTTATTGTATTTATTGTCTGGGCGTTCATAATAATCAGTCAATCGGTCCTCGCGAAAAATAATCAACATTTTGTTGTTTTTCAGCTTCTCGATGTTCTATGGTGTACTGGAATGTCATCGAAGGTAAATTTCTATTCAGTTTGAAAATATGTGTTTACGGTTTGTTGTCCGTTACTAACTTGAACTTCTGACCATATAAGTACATGTACAATCTTTTAATAGTCCAATAAATTGCTAGTGCTTCACGGTCTAACTGGCTATAATTTTGTTCTGCAATAGACAGTGAACGAGATATGAACGTAACCGGGTTTTCTTCCCCTTGAATGACTTGAGATAATATTCGCGCTATTCCGACTAGGCTTGTATCGCATGATACGGTGATGGGTAACGCTGGATCGAGTGGCAGTAAAATTTTATCACTTGCTATTTTTGTTTTTAATCTCATAAATGCTGCTTCACACTTTGCTGTCCATCGAAATTTTACTTTACTATGTAGAAGCAAGCGAAGTGGATGTGTGAGTGTAGCTGCATCTTTAATGAATTTCGAATAATACGTGATTAGTCCAAGAAATTGTTGAACTTCGCGAGTGTTCTTCAGACGTGGTGCTTCCATTACCGCCCTTATTTTCTCTGAAGCCTTTGATATTTTATTTTGTTCGATCTGATATCCCAGATATTTGATTTTCGTTGGAAGAATTTGCATTTTATATGAAGGTTGTATTTTTCCAACCGGTCAAAACAATCAATAAGGCGCTGGTAACACTCGTTGTAATTCGATCCTTGGATTACGATGTCATCGAAGTATGTTGACGTGTCCTCCAGACCTTGAAGCACCTGGTCTAGTATTCGATAAAATTCGCTTGGAGCCGTTTTAATGCCAAACGCTAGTCTGTTGAATTTGTAAGTACCCTTATGTGTGGTTAACGTTTGAATTTTTGCACTATCCTCATCCATTTGGACATGAAGATACGCTTTGAATAAATCTAAAGTACAAAAGTACTTAGCATTTTTTAATTTGTTTAGAATTTCCTATATGCGCGGAATCGGGTAATGTGCGTCTTCGAGTAGTCTGTTTACGCCTACTTTATAGTCCACGCACAATCGAACTTGATTTTCTGGTTTTGGAATACACACTAACTGTGATCCCCATAATCGGATTATTAACCTTCGTAATTATTCCCTCTTGTTCAATAATGTTTAATTCCTTTTCGATTTGTTCTCTTCGTAAAAACGGTACCTCTCTTGCTTTGTGAAATATTGGTTTAGCATCTGGTCTAAGTTTTAGTGAACACTGGACATCTAGAATTTTCCCCACTTTTTGTTCAAAAATTTCACTATATTTTGTCTTGAGTTTGCGAATGTCCTACTCGACATTTTCAGTTGACAGCATTTCATTTACTAATTCACCTTCATTCTTCCCATCTAATTCTTGTAAATTGATGTTGAGATTTCGAATCCATATTCTTCCCAAAATAGCTTGTCGTCCTGTATCAACTATATACATTTCTTCCGTAATTATTTTGTCCTTGTATGTCGCGTTTATCGTTACTACTCCATGAGGTTTAAAAATTTCTTTGAGATATGATCGGAATTCTATGTTTGTCTGTCTCACTGGATTTGAAATATTGAGATTCTCAAAAGTGTCCTTCAGAATCAGAGCGTATCCTGCTCCCGAATCAACTTCGAATTGCTGGTCCTTTCCTTCTGTTCCGATATTTACGTAATATTTCTCTGCTTGATTACTGGATCTTGAATAATTTGTATACACATCATACACATTCTGGATATAATTTTCATTTACTTGCGAATTCACTGTATAGCTCTTTTGTTATTTAATAGAGTCATAATACATACTCTCTCTACATGACCTACTTTCTTGCATTGTTTGCAGTGAAGTCTTTCTCTATTAATCTTGCAATTGCTGGTATCGTGATTGTCGCGCGCACATCGTAAGGAAAGACCCGTTAATCCTAGTTCTTTAAAATTGACTCGACCATGTGGCCTTGAATGATTTCTGTGCCTGGAGTTGTGATTCTGGCTGTTTCGGTTATGGATATGGCTTCTTGATTGTCGATTATTTGTAATTTTGCTCACATCCCTATCACCCTGTTGTTCTAGATTTTGATTTGCAATTTCCTTGCAATCTACCTTTGATGCCTCTGATGCCAACGCCAATTCCACGTTTCCTTTAAATTCCAATTTCCCGGCTTGTAGCAACTTTGTTCTGATTGAGTTGTCACTAATTCCTCTGATGAATTGCGACAGTAAGAATGTATCCGCAATTGACGCGGAACATTCCACAGTTGAGTTTGCATGTTGGTACGAATCCTCGAATGGCTGCTACGTAATCTGCGATTGATTCATTTGGTTTTTGATTTCGTGTTAACAACCGATTTCTTTCCACTAAAAAATTCGGTTCTGGACTTATGTGATTTTTCAATATTTTCACCAAATCATCGTATTCCTCTTCCATTGGTGGTTTTGGTGCAATTAAATTTGACATAATACTGTAACATTCCGGTCCAATACAGTTTAAAAATATTGCCTTGCATTCCTTTGTCTTCTTTTATCTTTTTGAGGTCGAAATATATTTCAAGACGCTGGATAGAGTTGTTTGTTGAAACGGTTCCGTTTTGGTGTCGAAATTGTCGAACACATAATTATTATCACTTCCTTCATGTGTCTTATTTCCCGTTAGAAGAGCTTCGATTAACTGTTTTTGTTGAGCTGCTTGTGTTGCAAGAAATATTTTAAATTATTCTGCATCCATTTTAATTTTTTAATCTGGTTTTTGAATTTTAATGTTGAATTTTGGTTTTACTTTATCAATCTCGTTACTAATTGTTTTTATACTCGTCGCCAATTGTTGTATTTCGTATATAAATATGTATATTTATATACTTATTGAATTAAATAATACACGTTGTTGATTGTTACTTGAATTTTTAGAATGTGCTTTTATTTTTTAGGTTATATATAATATACATTTGACAGATGGTCGAACCCAATAAATATATTGGATATTATCTATCTAATGAGTTTACTCATTAAAAGATTAACCCTAAAAGACGTTGTATGGATATTACATGTCATTATGTAGTATTTAGGTAATCTTCAACAGGATTTTGTGCCATTACACGACCACTAATGACGTATTCGAACACACTAGGGTAAAATGATGTAAGGTTCTCCAAAACTGTAATTTCAGCACCAATAAGTAAATCAATTTTATTTTGCACGTGCAAATAAGAATCGGCCAATGCAATCTCCACTGATAAAAGATTTAAATTGACGTTAACTGAACTTGCTGGCAGATTAGTTGTGATTTTCGAAATCACCAAAAAATCCAAATTTACTGAAAAATCAGATACTCTTGAAGAATTGTCAACGAAACCATTGTATCTATGGCAATTTACTTTCCACCAATACCCGAGATAATTTTCTTAATCGACTGCCTTTTGAGTTTCATTAGGTTAATAATACTTTCAATTACAAAATTCAAGTGTGACGTTAACTAACTCAGTTCCAATGAAAATGTGTTGCACATGGCTTTGCCCGATAAAGCATTTTTTCTCTCAAAATGAAGTAGTGGGCGTTTGATATCATATAGGCGGGCCCAGTGGGCGTTTCATATTATATAGCGCCTTCACATGTACCCTTTGAATTAAAATCGAACTATCGCATCGATCACAAAGTGTTGTCCAAGCAACTTTGTGATTATCAGCGGTCACAGGAAGATTTTCAATAAGACTATATGCTTTGCCCGAACCAATATGCGATATTAAGTAAACGAATTTTAATGTCGAGTCAATGTTAGATTTTTTATGAATCAAGTCTCGAAAAACATCCTGAAATGCCAACCAATCGTTATCCGACCCACTAAATGTCGGTAGTTTCAATTCAGGAAGTTTAATGGACATTGATGAAATGCTTTGCTCGAGTATAGTACTATTGGCTGATGATTCGAAGTTAATCGCTTCCTTTTGTTCATTTTTTTGACGTAGAACTACGTCTATTAGCGAAGTACAATATATAAGTTGCATATAACTTTGTGAGACTGCACTTGAAACTGCATGTTTTGTGACTTGCCATGTCGCTCATAACAGACACTTAAAAATATTGACATCTACAAAAATCTTAATTATTTTTAACTTTAAAGTAAAACCGGTAGGAACTTGAGTTTATGCATGTGAATATATGCTATCTATAACAGCTCATAACCACAAAAATCGTGACGAAAAATATCCAGGTTCAAGAATTATCGTACATCAAAGTTTAAATATGAGTTGAGCAAATATGAAACCTTTACAAATGCATAAAACCCTACAACAGTTAAACATTTTGTTATATTATTTGTCATTTCGTGCGTTGCATACTAGAATGTATTTCTAGTTTTTGTAATATTAAAAACTGCCGAAAACAATTGATGTGCGGAATTATTTAGAATTATGTATTTAATTTAAAACAAAATTTTGACAGTTTTTGAGTTAGTGAATTTTGTTTCAACACAGCAGTGCATAAATAAAAAATTTTTTTTTTTTATATCTATATTATATTATACAAGCGGCTGAACGAGTTTACCGTTATATTAACATAGAACACATAGAAAAACAAAAAATAACAAAAATAAATTCAAAAAACATTTTACGTGTATTTTATCATGGACTCCTATATTCGAAAAACTCTGTAATATTTTTGTCGATATATGTAATGAATTTAATTTTCTATGGAAATTCTTCATTTATTTTAAGAAATGTACTACTTGGAGAATGCACTATATAAAACAAATAAAGGAAAAACCCAAAACTTCATATTCATTGTCTTTTTAAATTCAATATACCGTTTCATGTATTAATAAATTTGATAATACTGAGTCTTCGTTATATAGGAGTCCATGATTATATATGCATGCGTATTTTATTTGTATGAAATGAAGTATGTGTAGTATTATTTACATATATACATACATACAAGTTTATTTCACCCGAATAGGAATAAATTATAAATAAAAAATCAGTTGATGCTTAACTTTTGAAGTAAAAGGTTCGTTTATACGTATTGTAATTTTACATTCTTTTGAGTTGAATATTTGTTTTTCCTTAGCTATTTAATTAAGCTTTGATTTGATTTGAATTTAATTTGATTGATCGCTTTCTGCAAATTTTATTTTACAATTTAATTTTGGTCTTAGGCTTGGCCTTATATAGGCTTTTTATATATACACAATTTGGTTTGATTTGAATTTCTTGATTTATTGATTTTGGTTTTGGTTTTTATTTATATATATAAGCATTTTATATTATAATTTCTATTTCTATAATGGAAAGACGTGAAACAGACCGTCGTTACCGTGAAAAAAACCGTGAGCGTTTAAGAGAACTCCAACGAGCAAGAAATGCGAATCCTAATATACGTGAGTTAAATATGCAACAAAAACGAGCGCGTCTATCAGTTAATTCATTATTTAAAGCAGCTGTTCAGGGTAATTCAAATTTTGTTTACCCCGACTGCTTTAATCTAGGCAATTTAAGTGTCAAATGCTCCTATTGTGATGCAGTTTTTTTTAAAAATGAAAATAAAAGTAGTTGTTGCCACAATGGAAAATTATCGAACTTGCCTACATCAACGGAAAATTTTCCATTTGATATTAAACAACTCTTTGTTGGCACAGACGATAAAAGTAAGAATTTCCGGGAATTTATTAGACAATATAATAATGCGAATGCCTTCTGTTCGATGGGCGCTAACATTGAGCATATGTCGGGAAGTGTATATTCTTTTAAAATATCTGGGGATGTGTATCATCGATCTTCCGTTAATATTCCCATTGATTTTTCCTTGAACTCTAATAATTATCAAGAGCGTGGTGGAGATGTAAGTTATGCTGAATTATTTCTCTACGATACTGATACAGCTGTAAATATTCGAATGAACAATACTGCTAATTCCAAGTGCAAACGTGAAATAATGTCAATAATTTCTATGGTTCTTCAGCATGTTTCCCCATATGCTAGCAGTTATAAAAGACTTCGAGAGATCTACGAAAATGAAATAGCCGATGCTAATCGAAACTGTCGTCCGCTTAATAGTGTCTCACTAATTTTTACCCGAAATCTTCATGACGACCAAAGGGTATATAACGCACCAATAAATTCTGATGATGTTGCATTAGTTTTTGTGTCAGACCATGAAGGAAATATTCCAGCTGATATAGATTTCGCTGTTTACCCCAGTAACAGCAGAACATTGAAACGCATAAACTCCCTTTCAAAACATTTGGATCCTATGGTATTTCCACTTTTCTTTCCCAATGGTGAATTCGGATGGACCACCGATATGCATCACAGCAGCGAACATTCTACTGCTGTACGAAATAAAATTACGACCCTCCAATTTTATTCATATAAAATTGCAGTACGTCGAAATGTTTTTAATCCGCTTCATTATGGTGGCAAACTATTTCAACAATATTTGGTGTTTGCCTACGCTCGAGTTGAAGCTAACCGGTTAAATTTTATACGACATAATCAAAAAGCTCTTCGTGTTGAATCTTACAGAGGACTTTTGGATTACGTAAATAGCGATTGTCTTGAAAATAATACCAGAGTTGGTAATATTTATATTTTACCATCTTCGTTTATCGGTGGTCCAAGGTTCATGTCCAAATTGTACCAGGACAATATGGCTATTGTTAGGAAGTTTGGCCGTCCAGACTTATTTATTACTTTTACGTGTAATCCGGCATGGGAAGAAATAAAGTCTGAACTAAAAACTTTCCAAAATTCTTCAGACCGTCCTGATATCGTAACCCGAGTTTTTAATTTAAAATTAAAGGAATTCCTTAGTGATATCGTAAAAAAGCAAATTTTTGGAAATATCGTATCGTATGTTTATGTTATTGAACATCAGAAACGTGGGTTACCTCATGCACACTGTTTATTTACACTCGCTAAGGAAGACAAATTCAAAACTGGGGACGATATTGATAAAATCATTTCAGCGGAGATTCCTAATTTAAATGATAACAGACAACTTCACGAGGTGGTTCTTAAACACAATGTTCATGGTCCATGTGGAGAATTTAATCGTAATTCTGTTTGTATGGTCAACGGAAAATGTTCAAAGCAATTTCCTAAAGAATTTTTTTTTGAGACAGATATATCTATGGAAAGTTATCCCAAATATAGAAGGCGTCCTCCTTCTAATTTACCAGAACATTTTCCCCGAACGCGAACTAATATTCCTGTTGATAACCGTTTTATAGTTCCATATAATGCCTATTTAAGCTTGAAATATAACGCACATATAAATGTCGAACTATGCTCTACTGTCAAAGCAATTAAATATATCCATAAATACATAACTAAAGGACATGATTGCGCAAGAGTTGGGGTTCAAATTAATTCCTTAAATAATAACTCAAATCAGGTTGAACATGATGAAATATCGCAATATCTAAACTGTCGCTATATAAGCTCACAAGAAGCAGCTTGGAATCTACAAGAATTACCCATTCATGGTAAATCTCACAATACTGTAATGTTATCTGTTCACCTAAAAGATGGACAGTCGGTTTACTTTCAAGAAAATAATATAGAAAGTGCTTTGCGACGACAATCTGCCGCGTGCACCACTTTGACGGCATTTTTTGAGCTTAATCTCATAGACACCGATGCTCATCAATTTTTTTATAGCGACATTCCGAATCATTATGTATTCAAGAACTCGATATGGGAAAAGCGATCAATAAATTCTCATTTTGGTGGAAAAACTATTGGCAGAATAATAGCAGTTTCACCTAGAGATATAGAACGTTACCATCTTCGACTAATTCTTCTCTCTGTTAAAGGTAATGAATCTACATCATTTGAAGCACTAAAAACCTTTAATAATGTAATATACCTAACATATAAAGAAGCAGCAAGAGCAAGGGGATTAATTAATGATAGTAATGAGTGGGAGAACTGTTTATCTGAGGCTCGCGCACATATGTTACCTAAATCTTTGAGATCCTTATTTGTGACTATCCTGACCCATTGCAATCCTGCTGATCCATTAAAACTTTTTAATGAATTCAAAAGTAGTATGATGGAAGATTTTATTCATCAAGGCATGAATGATAGTACAGCTTTTAGTAGTTGTATACTAGACTTAAAAATTCAATGTGAAAAAGTAGGTTTTGATTTTCTTTCAGTAGTAACAATACCAAACATTTCTGAAATTTTGAATATTGCTATTGCTATTATTTTGCCACCTAACATTGCTGACAATAATTTTTGGGAAGCTCTGAATACTGATCAACTTTCAGCAGCATCAGCAGTTTTTTCTTCCGTATTAGAAGTTAATCCACAAAAATATTTTTACCTCGATGGTCCCGGCGGTAGTGGAAAAACATTTTTGTATCTGGCATTGAAGCAGAAGATCTCTGATAGTAATAGAAAAGTAATGTGTGTAGCTTGGACTGGGATTGCTGCAAATTTGCTCCCCGATGGAACGACGTTCCATTCAGCTTTCTCGCTTCCGCTTAACATGGATGTCGTTAAATATCCTCAAATATCCTTAAAAAAAAAACAATTCTTATCATCAATTGACTGCCTTATATGGGATGAAGCACCGATGGCATCAGGTATCGCACTTGAAATTATAGATTTGGTTTTTAGAGATATAATGAACAGCGATTTACCGTTTGGTGGAAAGGTAGTTGTGTTAGGAGGTGATTTTCGGCAAGTTTTGCCAGTAGTAAGAAATGGAAATCGAAGTTCAATAGTGAATGCTACAATTAAGGAATCACGGTTATGGCGGCATTTCCATCCATTATATTTAAAAAGGAATATGAGGGCTATCAGTGATCCTGAATTCAGTGAATGGTTGTTAAATGTCGGCAATGGTAATCAAGTATCTGCCGAATTAAATAAAAAAACACAATATTCGTGTGAAGTGCCAAATAAATACGTCTCACAGGATTTAATTGCTGATGTTTTTGGGGAATCGTTCACAACCAATGATATATCTTCAATATCGCAGTACGCTATATTGTGTCCAAAAAATGATGAAGTCCGAGAGCTCAATGAAGAGGTTCTTGAAAAATTGGTTTCCGAAAAAGCATCCTACTCATCCATTGACACAGTAAAAACTGATGACGGGACATGTGACTCTGACTTGCAAGTTAATTTCCCAGTTGAATACCTAAATTCTTTGAACCCTTCTGGTTTACCTCCCCACATTTTAAATTTAAAGAAAGGTTGCATAGTTATGCTCCTAAGAAATCTTTCCATAAAAAATGGACTATGCAATGGTGTTAGAATGGTCGTGAAGGATTTTAGTCGAAATTGTATTAAAGCGGAAATTATTACTGGGGCACATTCCGGCACAGTTCACTTTATCCCAAGAATTTCACTAAACACAGCTAATGATTTATCTCTACCCTTCAATTTTGAACGTCATCAGTTTCCTGTTCGGCTTTCCTACGCTATGACTATAAATAAATCACAGGGTCAAACTTTCAAAAAAGTCGGCTTATTTCTTCCTCAGCCATGTTTTACTCATGGACAACTATATACAGCATTTTCCAGAGTGACTGATTCTGATGCACTCCGAGTTAAAGTTTCGGAAACCCCAAGACAAGGAAAAACATCGACGGGGGTAGTTGTGACGGATAATGTTGTATATAGTGAAGTGTTCCAGTAGAATGTGTGTTTGTTCACAATTTTAAAATACTAAAAAAAAATAAATAAAAAAAATTTAAATAAAAAAAAAATACAAAAAAATATACAAAATTCAGAAAAAAAAAAAAAAAAAAAAGAATTAAATTGTGATTGAATTTTTGTTCCATATAAATAATAAAAATTGCCGACCAAATGGCTCAGTAGTTAAAGTTACGGGTTACGATCCTGAGGTGCCGGGTTCGAATCCCAATAGAGGAGAGATGCTAAATGGAATTATGATCATCTGATTAAAATCGGTGATGGCGAGGAACACATCTATGACCCTTTGTTGGAGTGCAGAAATCATGGGCCGACGCACAATTCATGTCTGGCATAGCACTGTACAATGTGTGTGCAGGCGGTCTATGTAAAACGGACCAATATCCGTACGTATTCGATTAGGCTACTGCGTAAGGTAGGGCGTCAAGAGTAAACTGAGTTGGGAGTGCCTCGAGCCCCAGAAAAATTGCACAGAAATAAAGAAACAAACAAATAATAAAATTGTGCAATTGCACAGGGGCCCCTAGTTTGAAATATAGTATGTAAGTACAAATCATTCATTTTAATATAACCCTGTCCCCGGATAAATAATTTACATACGTTTTTGTAAAATTAACCAGATTAATCGACATTTTTAAGCACCCAAAAAGACGTTTGACTCATTCCGACCATTGCAAACGCTATCACGATGCCAAACCCCCTCGTCACAATCAGCCCATTGTGACTACCTCTAGTGCACAAGTCGATGGCGCGAAGGAGCCCGATTACGTAAAGCCAACAACTTATGTGAATTGTTATTAACAATGAGTTTGGTCAAGTATACGACGTCTGCGATCGGTTGTGGTTTGCGAATGATTTGCGTTTGATAGATGAGAATAAACAGACAGTTATTCGTAATTTGATTCCCAATATTATGACGACTCACTTTAAAGCGTGCGTTACTTGCAGAACTAATTTAATGAAAAGTCGTTTACCTGCATTGTCGAAATATAACGGCTTCACATACTTGGGTCGTCGTGATCGTCGTGGAGTCACACCACAACATATATTGTACATGGCGATGAAGATATTAAGGTTACGTGTAACGGAAGGACTGTATAAGATGTTCAAGTGCCAGGGATTGACCGCCAACATTACACGCAAGATGATCGAAGACCGATAATTTTTAGAGGAGTGCGTTGAAAAGAATTTGTCTTTTTTGAAGTCGATACCTAACTCGGTACAATATTGGGCTCAGCGTAAGAAAGACCTATTTGCTATGATTAGGCAGTTAGGCAAACCGACTATGTTTCTTACGTTAAGTGTTAATGAAATTCGTTGGCCGCACTTGTTGCGTACGTTACATAGACTTAAAACTTGCATTGGAGCCGACCTATTGGAAGATGACCTATTGGATCCGTTGCAACAATTAAATCCTGCAGCGTACGAACCTTGTCAATGAAGACCCAGTAAATTGCTGTATATACTTCGATCGTCTGCGGAAAACCGTCATGGGCATCTTGTCATCGCACCTAAAGGCTTCAATGCTTTTGGTCGATATCGAGTCGTCGATTATTTCAAGCGCATTGAATTCCAACATCGAGGTAGTCCACATGCTCACATACTTATTCGGCTGGAAAACGATCCCAGAGAAACGGTTAGTGACATCTATTCACTGAGACAGTAAAACTAATTACCGACCTCTGCTCCGTGTCCAATGACGACAGTATGTTGAGCGAGGCACAGTATGCGCGACAAATACACAAGCACACGTTTACATGTTATAAAAAGAATAACAAGTGCTGTCGATTTAATATTCCATACTGGCCAATGGAAAAAACACCTATCACCAAAGGCGACAGTCGGCGGAAAATTTTAGATAAACGCACGCGAAAATTGCGGGAGCTACTGGAACAAAAATCTTATGATACAACGAACATTACCGTATTATTTGGACTGTGTGCGGGCATCGATTAATCGACCATCTGTTATGTTTAAGCGAGGAATGAGACAGCTATGGACAAATTCTTTTAACCCATGGATCGGTAGCGTGTTGAACTCAAACATGGATTTACAATTCATATTAGAGGAGTACTCTTGTGCAGCGTATGTTGTCGAATACGTGATGAACAAAACCAATCGAGGCAATTGATCGAGAACCCCCACCTCGCCAACTAGAACTTACCGAGCAACGACCATCGCCACAACTACGACATCTGATGTTGATAGTAATGAAGGCGATGATGGCGGTGACAATGAGAGCAATAATGCCAATGTAAACGCTATCGAGGAGAATGCTGTTAATGCGCTATACCGAAAACGAGACAAAAGCCGTGTTGTGATTAACTGGAAACGAGAGATTGTGACATTGTATGTTCCATTCCGAAACGAATTGTGTGACTTGCTAGACAGAAACAAGTTTTTGCAGGCATACGATGAACAATTAGACTCGATCATGTCTAAACGTAAAGAATACGAATATGTTGGAATGAATATCGAACAAGCCGTTGAAGAGTATCGCAAGATATGCAATGAAAATGATGACGAAGTAGAGCAAGCCGAGCTGCAACGCCAAGAATTTGTAAGAACAGTTCGTTTTGAAGAATTAAACGACGATGATATCGCGAGTATTCCGGTACGCAGTGCGCTTTCGGCAGTTGTTCGACAGCGATCGAAAGTGATGCCGAAACAAGAATACTGGAAATTGGTACGACTGACTAATGATGAGCAACGTAAGTTAGTGCTGCAGGCAATACATATTTTACATGACAACACTGGTGAGTGTCGACCAATTCAAACCTTCTTCACCGGGCCGCAGGGTGGTACATTCTCTCAAGTGGTATTCCACTACAACAAGTCACAAGATCAGCATTTGGTTTATGTAGCATTATCGAGAGTCATGTCAATTAGTGATAGGCTAAATCGATCTTTTTTGTTAAAAATCATATGAGAAAATAAACAAAACAGAGCAAATAAGATCGATTTAGCACATCACTAATGTCAATCGATGGCCTCTTCTTAACCAACGCCAATGATGATTTTACGTTCTACCACACGGTGGAGAATAACAATCCAAGACTTCGGGATTTGCGATCCGAATTAGCAAGGCTAGACAATCATCGCATGCAAACGTTGGGCGATCAAGTGGTCGAAGTTCTTAATACAAAGGCGCCGACGAATTTATGCTTAATGAGTCACAATGTGCAAAGTCTAGTGGCTCACAGTAAAGACATCGAAACTGACCCTGTCTTAAGTTCAGTGGACATTTTAGCATTGAGCGAAACTTGGATGGGATACACTACTGGTATGGCTATAAGTATCGAGGGCCTCAAATGCGTCTCGCTGCATAAGCGTGAAAAGATAAACGCGGGAGGTGTCGCAATTTACGAGAAAAAGGATGCTGTAACTGCGGCTTCGGCGCA
Organism: Tipula vernalis; assembly: GCA_958295665.1. Classification (NCBI taxonomy): domain Eukaryota; kingdom Metazoa; phylum Arthropoda; class Insecta; order Diptera; family Tipulidae; genus Tipula; species Tipula vernalis. Next base: position 105,183,619 of record OY282560.1, read on the forward strand.
AACACTGCTCAAGTGGAATAATGGCAATACCTCAAATATCGCAGACATCGATGACTTCGGCGATATCTGTGCGATAAGAGCCAACATCAACGGTAAGCAATGCCAAATCATCACTACATATATATTTATCGACACAGATCACATCTAAACAAGCACGAGAGTTTATGCTGCGAAACTTGGCATGTTACACACGCAAGTTTGCACAGATATTTAGTGACCTAGACGGGTTGTGGAATATACCGATAATTCTTACCGGAGATTTCAATATAGACATCAGTAAATCGGACAACCATCGGTTTCTTGAATTTATGCAATCCGAGTTCCATATGAGCTTAGCTACTGATCCGGATGAACACACGACGCTGGGAAGCACGACTATTGACGCGATATTTACGCGTGGCATCCAACTGTTTCATACAGTAACCTATGTATCTTATTTCTTATACCAACGACCGTTATTTGCCATAATTAAGAGCCCATCGACCTCACCAGCAACAATGACTTCAGAAACAGCAGAATGAACAAGGCTGGTCTCTTGGCTGTATAAAATAACTTTATCATGTATGTACACAGAAAATAAAAATAAATAAAAATATGTAAATATAAAAATAATAACATTAACAACATCCATTGCGTATTTTTTGGTGATTCATGAACTTATCAAGAGAAGGTTACGTAGTTCTACGTTTTTGGTTTCTATTTGTAATTCGAGATCTGCTGGTTTTTTTTTTTATTTCGTGAAGCTTATTCAATAATAAGCGCTCAACCAGTTCGTAGTCTTCTTTGAAAGACTTACGATAACCCCTTTTTTACTAATGCCGACCTTTTGAGATGTATCCATGGAAATCGCCCACTTTCTAACCTTTAAAAAGTTGGAAACGCTATATTTTACCAACTGATTGTGAATAAACTAAATTTATCCACTTTTGATATATAATAGCCCGATAACTATGCTGATTTCAAATAAAGAAAATGTAAGATAACCCATTGTTATTGTATAACCCACGCTGCTAGGGGCAACGTGAGTTATATTTGGTATAACAAAATGTTGAGTAGTCATTGGAAAATTATTCGTAGTCAAATTGAATGAAAAACTGTATTCCAAAAATTAGTTAAATTAAAGTGTACCATGACAATTTAAAGAACGGTCACTATGATAAAATATATTTCAAAATTCAATGCTCCACTGTGAAAACACAAAATGGAACTATTTCTTATTAATTTACGAGATTTATTTCAACAAAAGTGGATAAAACGTTGTATGGCACTCGTGAGCAAAGAGATATTATCCACTCGGGATAATGTCCCACTCGGCTATCGCCTCGTGGGACAAACTTATCCCTCATGGATAATATCTCGTTTTGCTCACTAGTACCATAAATAACTATTGTCCACGACTAACGTATAATATACTCATTATACGTTTGTTTCTTCAATTATAATGATATCCATTATTCACTGCTAGTTTATCTAGTAGTCCTTTCTTCCATTATTCACTACTACCAAATAAAAATTTAATTTTTGAAATTTTATCTAGTAGTCTCTTGCCATTTTCATTATTATTAAACTGAGACGTCAAAATGTCGACGGAAATTATTTTAGGTTTTTTAAAGGATTTGATAATAAAACACAATTTTTTATCGGTCGTGGATAAAGTATCGTATTCTACTCGCATATAATGGCTGTTATTCACTCAGATGATTTACGACACTCGCCTATCGGCAAACAGCTATCATTATATGCTTGTTGAATAATATACTATTTTGGACACATATTTGGAAGAGGCCCGGAAATGAAAGCTTCGTAGGACTCGGATTTTCCTTAATCCGTCACTGGATGACCATCGGCTCGAACCAATTTTAATTTAGACTTCGAACTTTTTCAGACTTCGTCCAAGTTTAGCCGTCTTTGATCTGGGCCCGTATTCTTGAAATTCACCGAAAAAATTCGCCGGTGACTTTGGTATGAAACAATTTAAATTTTCGACTGAAATGATGTATTTCACTAGAAAATAATGGGCGACTTTTTTTGATCGAATTTCAAGAATACGGGCCCTGGAGACAAATGCAACAATTTAAACCCGAACCTAAATCATGTGTAAAACGCTATATTTACATGAACCTAAACCACGTACAACACACGATATTTAAATACGTGTGAGGCATTTTAATGGAATATGCACATGCACGAGTAAAATCATAAAAAATAGATAATTCGATACATATGAACGACTTGTGTTGTTGTATCATAAAAATGATTTTATTCAATTTTAATTTATGCATGTGTGCAGCATTTATTACGGACATTGACATTATGACCTGTGTCCAGTTAAATATCCTTCATGTTAATTTCGATTTTTTTTTTTTTTTGTTTTTTAATTTTTAATGTAAAATAGACATTGCACATCGTGATTCAAATAAATTGAATAACAAATCGTATCAAAATGAAATCAATCGATTTAATTGATAATTTGTTGCACACATCCATTAAATGTAAAAACATTTAGGTTGCGTAATCTAGGCTAATGAGACATATTTAGATTAGTATTTAGTAGGTAAGTAATTTAATACCCCATATAGCAGTTAGTTAATATTCTACTGACCATTTTTAAGTAACAGACTATATAATTACACTAATGTCCTATATTGCACACATAATATGTAACAACAAAAAGGATATTACATTTTTTTTTTATAATTCTTGTGTCTGTCGTATTCATTTCAAATTTCATTTATTCATTCGTTTAACGATTGTCACAGTTGTTGCAGTGCTATAAAAAAATTGTATTTAAAAAAAAAAATGAAAAATTTATTTTTAATTTTCATAATTATTTTAGTGTTGTTCAATTGCTTTATAACCGGTTTGCTAAATGATAATATGAAAAGTGATAAGGGTATTATTGCTAAGAAAATTGAAAAGGATAAACCATTTTTTGGATTATTTGCCATTCCATGTAAGTTAATGTGTTGTTGGTTTTTTATAGTGAATGTTGTGTGTGGAGCAGAGTCAGAGCATGTGATCCGGGTATCTGAATAATTTCTTAGAAATACAGTATTTTTTTGTAATCTATAGTGACATTTATTTGGGTTTTAATTTGGATAAGTAACATTGTGTAATCTCTCTTAGGTTGAGAAAGACATATAAAAATTGAAAATTTTAATTAATATTTCGTCAAATCTCCCACCAACTAAATGGAATAAAACAAAACGTTTTTGCCGCATTTATTGAGCGATTTAATTTTTTATATATTGGTAAAACACATGAGGACTTTGGAGGAAAAACCTAGAAATTTGTTTAATGGAACCCCACTGTAATATCTTGTGCTTTTTTATATTTTACACGCGGAAATAAAACATGTATTTCGAAGAATGCTTCTATAAAAACTGATCTTTATTTAGTCTGAAGTTTCATACAATTCTCGTCTATATCTATTTCAATGTTCAACTTAGGGTTGAACAATATATTTTCTCTGACAACTCCGTTCATACATTACACAATTCCCCCTTTAAATTCTTTACTTACTTTAACATACATATTATGTATTTTTTTTTTACCTTTATATAAAACAAAACAACTAAATTGCAATTACATATTATGATTACAAATTCAAACGATCTGGAGGTTTAATATTTCTTTTCGATCTTGGTTGAACAACTAGTTCCTCCAATTTCGACGATGTGCCATGTGTTCTTTCTTCTATGTCAGAATTGAAACTTTTTGCGCCTTCTGAATTCGGCTCTAAATTAGCATCAATTTCATTTTCGTATTCGATATTCTTTGGGACTACGGAACGCTTTAACTTAATTTGTGAATCATTGAGTGTTTTTTCTATAGTATCCCAATTAATGCCCGTTATGTGTCGCACTATTTTCCATTTGACATAAATATGTTCGTTTACCTAAAACTCGAATTATTTTAGCTTTGGTCCAACCTTTTTTGTTGATATTTGTACTATAATCACGAATCATGACAGAGTCGTTGACCAGAAACCCTACATCGCGCTTCCCCTTCGAATTCTTGATCTGGATACGTAAACTCTTATCTATATTTTCTGATACTTTATTGTATAACTCTTGATTACTTTTATCTTTATCAAAAGGCCCCATAATTTCCTCATTAACGCGAGAAGGTCTGATTAAGTCAAATCTTGTCTTGATATACCTACCAAACATTATTTTTTGCTGGAGATTCCCCAGTGGAACAATGCATCGAAAGACGATAGTCAAATAAATATCTGTTTATTATAAGATTAAGTGTTTAAGCTGCGCTAAAGCTTTTTTTAAAACTCTTAACTGCGTTTTCAGCCGCGCCGTTTGAAGCTGGATGTCCGGGAGGAATAGCGATACTATATGAATTCCATTTGCTTTACAAAAATTCTGAAACTCTTTTGACGTAAATTGCGTGTCACAGTCAGTTACTATGGTATCTGGAAGACCAAAACGTGCAAAAACTTCCCTCAACTTACAAATAGTAAATTCTGAAGTTATAGTTTTTGTTGCAAATAATGTAATTATTATATAATAATTATTCTTGCTCGGCCCCGCATAATCTACATGAATACGACTCCAAACTTTGTTGGTATTTTTTCAGGGAATTAGTTCCGTTTTAACTGGATCTGGTCTAACCAGTAAACACACGAGACACAATTTTTAATTCCATTTTCTAAATCTGCATCCATACATGGCCACCACAAATATGAACGCGCTTTGGATTTACATTTCACTATGGCCAAATGAGATTCATGTAGATTTTGCAGCATATTTTTTTGTAATGCTTTGGGTATTACTACGCGGTAACCCCACAATATAATTCCGCCCTGAATATTTAATTCATCTTTTCTCCTCAAAAATGGAGTGTAGCTATCCCCTTTTAAACTTGACGTTTTACCATTTTTGATTGCGTTGTATAACTCCGACAAAATTTTGTCTTCTATGGTTTCTTTTTCAATTAATTTGTGATCAATTTTAAGTCCCATATTATTTATGAACTGAATATAATTCTGTTCTAAATCTTCATTGTCGTTTGCTAGCAATGGTAGGCGTGAAAATGAGTCAGCCTCATTATTAATACCTTTTACGTGTATCAATTTGTATTTAAATGCCGAAAGAATCACCGCCCATCTTTGGATTGTACTGGCTGCCATTTGTGGAAAGCCACGATTTTCGCTAAATAACCCTAAAAAGGGTTTGTGGTCCGTTCTTATGACCAAATCATAACGAATTAAATAGTTGAAAAATTTCAATACTGAGAAAATTATTGCGAGTCCTTCTTTCTCCACTACGCTATAGTTTTGTTCTGCTTTGGACAATGTTCTGCTACAAAAAGCTACAGGTCTTTCCTCATTGTTGGGCAATTTTTGCGATAAAATTCCGGAAATTCCATAACAAGACGCATCCTTTGTCAAAATTATGGGGTTTATCGGATTGAAATGTGCTAACACTACTTCCGTTACTATTTCATCTTTAATTTGTTTAAAAGCAATTTCACATTCTTTATTCCATTTGAATGGCACTTCTTTCTGTAAGAGTCGGTAAATTGGTGACATTTTACTGGATAAGTCGCGCATAAACTTAGCGTAATAGTTTACTAGGTCACAAAACGCTCTGGTCTCAGTTATATTTGAAGGTAAAAAATTTTAATGTTTTATTATCAATTGTCAAATCAATTAGATAATCGGAAAAATTATCCTCCATTACGTCAGAATTTATTACCAAAATGTTATCATTAACAGCTAAACTTACAACACTATGCGTTTCCTCACATAAATCTAAACCTGAATTTACAATAAACTTAACTTTTTTCTTATTTTTGCAAATTGATGCCAAATGCCCTACCTCGCCACATTTATGACAAATCGCACGTATAAATTTGCAATACTTAAGCTGAGTTCATACTTCAATTTGTTCGTTCATTCATTCGTTCAGTAATTTTGTTTTGACGATTCATACTGTGGTAAAATTACAGAACGATTTTGTCGCCATCTACTATTGAAAATTTTTTAATTTTTGTTTTTGTTTGATGGAAAATTCATTGATATTTTATTTTTGATTTTTTCTGTTTGAAAATTTTTCATTTTTGTACCATGTTGTCTCTTTCACTCTTTGTTTGTTCAGTCAAAAAGTTAAAGTTAAACTATCTCTTGTGAAAAAATTCAGAAGAAAAAATTAAACCCGGTGATAAACTTGTTTACCACGTAGCTGTTTAATCCTTTTCCAAACTCACAATTGGATGCTAATCTTTTTAAACGCACTGAATACTCTAATACGGTTTCTGTATCCAATTTTTTTGCGTCCATAAAAATTTTCCTCTCAACAAACGGAACTATCGTTTGTGTATAAAATCCTGTAAGCATTGTACATAGCTCTTTGTATGTTTTAGTAGATGGTGCATCGGGCGTTGAAAGATCACGCATTAATTTGTATGCTTTCGCCCCAATGTAACTCAAAAGATAAACCTTTTTGTCTGTTTCGTCTTCGATTTTTGTAACCGCGAAAATATTTTCGAGTCTTTCTTGGTACATTCATCACTTTCGATTGAAAACTCCGCCATTGCAATAGTATGAGAAGAATTTTTCGCCATTTTCTATTTCGCTTTTTATTTTTATTTTTATATATTAACAAAAACTACCTTAACTTTTAAAGTAATATACGCTATTTGTTTTAACTTTTATTATTTATTTGGTATATATATATATATATATATATATATATATATATATATATATATATATATATATATATATATATATATATATCCTCGCCGCCAATTTAATATCTTGTGCTTTTTTATATTGAGAATGCTTCTATAAAAACTAATCTTTATTTAGTCTGAAATTTCATACAATTCTCGTGTATATCTATTTCGATGTTCAACTTAGGGTTGAACTATATATTTTATCTGACAACTCCGTTCATACTACATTACACCCACAATATGAAAAAAGAAGTTGTATACATATTTTTAGGCTCGAATTATTTTAGAAAGTAAATCGCGAACGAAAATCGCGAGTTGTAAATCGCTGTATTGCAAAAAAACAAGTAAGATTCGAAGAATGTATAGGTTTCACCCCCAAGTGCCTAAGTTTCATTTGTTTTTCCCCTTATCTCCATTTAGGAACATAGGGGTTACTGTAGGCTGGACCACCTCACTCTTTTGGGGGCTATTGTCTGTTCTCCCCATGTTTTCCAAGTTCTTTAGCTTCAGCTTACAGCTCTCCAGTTGCGTTTTCTGAATTCGGTCTCAATTCCTGAACGGAGGAAGGACCGACGCATTCCAGATCTTATGAAGCATATTTGATGTGTTTCATGCTTTGTAGATCCGCTGATTAATTTTATTTGTACAAAAACTGAATTGTTACCGAAAGTTTAGGTCAGTCTCTAGAACGCTAAAGTCGTTAACTTTTGATGTCGAAAGTTTTTTTTTTTTTTTTTTTTTTTTTTTTTTTTCAAACGAGTTTAGCAAATATTGTGTATGCTAATAATCAAATAAATCACAAGTAATTACTTAGACATTGCACTATCTTAAGTTGGCGGCTTCTGATCTAAATGAACACACATGGAATAAATCGATTGGTTTCTTTATTAATTTTAATTTAAACTTTTTAATCAATCCGATTGATCCGATCAATAGATTTGTCTTTTAGTTGGGATACTTCGACTCGAATTTTGATGTTATTTTATGTCATATTACCTACATACAGATACATCGGAATTTTCAAGATATTTTGTGATTTTTCCAGACTTTCAAGTTTACTTCATTTTTGTTTAGCCTTTAGATATTATTCAGAGCTGGGTTTGAAAAGCGGCAAGTTGCTTGATACCTAACTTTTACCTTAACTTAACCCAAACTTATTCAAAATTATCAACATTTTCTAGATTATTCGTGGTTTTCCAGTTATTTTTGGGAGGAAGAGATTTTTCTTTTGAATTATAAGGATACAACGACGGATTAATCCACTGTTTTCGAAAATCCACTGATTTAGCCGAGGTAACTTTTGGTAATTTTAAACGTAGATAGATCCGTGGATTTTTTGTGTCGAAATTTTGAACGAAGCTAAAACCGGCGATTTTCGAAATCAATTTTCGAATTAATAACTGCTTGCTGGGATATTAGGCATTTGTTTTGTTTGTTTTCTAATTTCGTTTTCGATTCATTATCTTCCCCTCTATGGAAAAGCCATCTCAATTTCGGCGTCAATCGAACAAGAACAACTCATTGCTCTTTTATGTTTGTGAGTTATCTGTAAAAATATAAGAAAGTAGAAAATTGCAAATCTAAAATCTAAAAAATTCGTTTTCGAAGCAATGTTGAGATTAATTTAATGACAGCCAAATAACAGAACCAGAATAAACCTACGAACCAGTGGCGAAACTATAAATCCCGGGCCCCCTGCCAAATTTTTCTTGAGCCCCAAAAATAATACTTGTACTTATGAGCAAGTAAAGCTTTTAGATAAAAACTTATTTCTTTCTACTATCGAGCTTCGCATTATTTAAAAGTATTTGATTTCGTGACTAGACGAAAGAGAACGTGCCAATGGCCTTAAATAAAACGAAACATCCAGCAACTATCAGTTCTATGACGTTTTCTAAATATATCGATGAAAAATATAAGGAATATCGAAATAATCTCAAAAATTTAAAATTTTCAAAGTATATACATATCTTGAATATTCCTGAAAGTTCCCAATTATCGAATTATCCGTAAGTATGTAAAACGGAAGACGATCCTCGCCTATAGGGAGAGGTATCGAAATTTTGGCATAACCTCGAAAAATTACTAAATATTGCGATTCAGATTTATGTATATGTGTAATTCTGCCAGTACTCAAACTCAGAGCTAATCGCAGAACATTGTCATCGATTTGCCATACATACATAAATCGAATAAATTTGAAAACCATTAACAATCTCGAAATGTCGGAAAACTTAAAAAATCTAGAATATAACGCAGAACAATCATAGAAAAATTGGAATAATCTCTTTATTTTGTGAATTTCGATTGATTTCGAACAATTTCAATAATACCGAAAAATCTGGATATTAATGAATAATTTCGAAAAGAATGTCAAAATTTAGAAAATCCACGAAAATTTCGAAATATTCCGATAATTCATGTAAATATAATTTAATGTTACTAATACTATTAAGCAAAATGCTACAAAGCAAATTATGGCTAAGCTCGACAAAACGACATGCAATAAGAATGGAACCCTCAAATAGTAACGGATAATTTGTTAAATAACGAAGAAACATATTCTTTGAATAGATTCTAAGATTCCTGAGTAACATCGAACCATACTCGAATAATCTCAAAACATCTCGAATAACCTGACAGTTTCGAAACAAAGAATCACCAATTAAGGCTCGAACATCAAAATTTCATTTCCATGCTAAACTCCAATAATCTCGAGAAATTTTTGAAAAAATAGAAGGTATGAAATCGAGAAGCGACGGAAATTTCCAAAATCGGGAGAACCCCGCCAAAAGTAACCAAAAAAGAACACCAGCACTATAGATACTGACTGGTTTGACTCAAGTATCTGTTAATTCCCTTTCTAAAGACAAAAGCACTCCTAATGAAGGAAACAAGAAAGTTTCAACAGTTTCTTCTTGATGTACATCACAATCTGCTTAGCAGCATTGCTTCCTTTTACAAATCAAATTCAATATTTTCAAATCAAAACTTGATTTATAAAAGGTTAAATTTGAAGTGCAAAAGGGTTAAATTTGGAGTACAAAACGTATTTTACAAATAAATTAACCCAAACACTAAAACCGTTATCCTCTAATGGCGATAGCTTTGATTTCAAACGAGTTTAGCAAATTGCCTTCTAAATCATCACATCTGTCAGAATCTAAAGGCATTTTTATTTCTATGGAGTCATATGGTTCTAGTCGGAACTTTTTCACCATTAGCAATCGAAAAGAAATTATTGCAACAGGAATCATTTCTTATTTCCCTAAAAATTAGACGACCACCTTATCTTACAAAATTCGTTTTGTAAATTTGAAATGGTGGGCTTCCTTAATCTGCGAGCCACAATCAATCTAATCTTGACTTTGAATTAATATTCGGGTGCTTCGGGTACCTACTTACGCCACTGCTACAAACATATTTATGTAAAAGAGGGGTAAATCTACGGAAAACTGGAGATTTCTAAGAGTTCTTCGAACGTTTTTTCTTCAATCGAACAAACTAAAAGCAAAAAAAGCAAATTTTTCGCCTTCTGAATGCTTTTTTCGGCTCGATCGAAAACGACATAAAATAATTCTTTCTCCCTTAAGTTTTCCGTCTTTTCTTGAATTTCATATTCATCGAGTTTCAAATTCTAGATTACGATAATCATGATATGTACGAAACGCAACAAGTCTAAAAGCATTTAAATCGTGTTGTGACATAGACTGAAAAAATAACTACATAATCTCGAATTTGCTACTAGCTAGTTTCAGTCTGTTGGAGTTAGTCTTTATAGTAAATATCGTATATTCCTGTACAAGAAAAAAAAAAATGGAAAACGAGTGGTGCACGTAATATGCGATATCATAAGCGATAATATGCGTCCAAAGGTTCCAGATCTTGTCGGGAGGTGTAGGTTAAATAACGAACTCCTTCTTTAGAAGACGGGGATCGTCGCCGAAACTATTCTTTATTCCTTATTAACTCCACGTCTATTCTATCGTGAAATACCTTAGGACGTTTAGATCGTATCGACAACATTATCTCGTAATCTGATTCACCAGATTCTGATGACGAAGACCCATTAAATATATTTTCCATTTTTAACTTAAATTTTCAATTCATTATCTACAAATATTTAGTTTTGTTTATGTAATTTGACAGATAGTACTAGTAAGCCGTATCCACTGTTTTAGACATCATTATCGAGGTATAAATCCGAGGATACAATTTTAATCTAGGTTTGTTTCAGTGGATTTATCTTCGTTTAAAAATAGGGTAAGAGGGGATAAATTCGCTGATTTATCACTATCCTCGTTTAAAATTACGGGCCTAAGTGTATTCGAGATTTACGAAATTATTCGAGTCTGTTCGAGTTTCTCGCTTATACCGAAAATTTTAAAACCTTTATGGAGTTGCACGATGTTCCAGAAATAGTGATGTATCGAGATTTTCGACATTTAAATTTTAACATCGAAATTTTGTATAAGTTCGACGTTATTCGAGATTTTCTACGACAAGCATCGAACCATCGACCGTTATGTTCATACTACGCCCCAACAATCTGAGCTATCGCTTTTCATAATGTGAACTCGTCATATGATGGCCATAATCGTCATACTACCCCCTCCTTAATTCTGTTCGTCCCGAACAGAAACATTATTTGGGTCTCCTTGGTATCATGGCAGTCTATTGACGAATACGATTGGTTCTACTGCATCGTGTGACAAAGTGTTCTCGTTTATTGTCTATCTGTTGTGTCTGTAGCACCTTGGTCCAGATACTGCTGCTTAAATCATTTTAAGGATTCCCTAATCCAGGTTTAAATTTGACTCACGTCTGCAGCTTCCAACAATGCAGCTATAAGAGCTTTAGCCTGTTTACAATATTTGCTAGAGCTGTGCCTTATGCTAGCTTGGCAAGCCGTGTGATTTCTGCTTCAAGTTGTTATAAACTTTCACCTTTGGCCTGACTGCGGTTTTGTAGTTCTATCTTTTGAGGCTCCTGCATATGGGAGTCTCTGTATCGTATTTCCAAAGCGTTCATCGTAGTTCTTTTGCGATTCCGGCACACTCTGGATGGTATCTGCTGCTTTATCCCTTAACGTCAAAGTAACCCACTGTATAACTTTTCATGGAATACTGGTGGTTTTATGTTGCTGGAGCTGCCGTTTCGGTGGTGATCTGATGAGTTCGGGTGTATGATACCTTCTCCATGCTGCACAAGAGGGACATCATTTACTTTTTTTAGCTCCATTACTTCACTTTGAAGTCTTTCAAGTTTTTCTTCCCCATTGCTCATAACCGTACTTTGAAGATGTTCCAATTTCCTGTCGGCATCGTCGGCTTCGGATTTTGTCATTAAAAATACGTAGGTACTTTTATCTCACTTGACTCGACTTTATTTCACTTTACTTTTATACACTTCAATATTTGCTTCTAGTTTACTTATTTAAATCTGTCCGCTTACCACTGGTGGGGCTATGATTATGACAACAGATTTATTTCAATTGTTACACGATTTAAAGTAAACCAAAAACTGTTTCCTGCTTGCCATCGGTCGTTTTTATATACAGTTTGATACTGCTCTCGAAATTTCCTTTATTGCGTGTCATAAATTATCTTCATTCTTGTATATTCTGTGTATGACCCATAATCACCTGGAAATATCGTTTATGGCTTGTCATAATCATGATCATTCATTGTTGTCGACGGGTCATGTGTATGTATTTGTACCAGATAGTACACACCAAGCACGGTGCGTCATGAAATATTTGAACGTGTTTATAAAAATTGTTTATATTTCTGCTCAAACTGTGATTTTCTGTTGATACATAAGCAAATTAACGTATATTTAAATTTTCCGCCGAAGCGCCGCGCTTGGTGTGAACGGTCCTTTCTTGTTCATGGAGGTATTTTGAAACAATATTTTAAAGTAACCCAAAAATGAAATAAAGACAAAAATAATTGCTTAATGTAGCGAATAACAAAACATTTGATACACTAGATAGGTTGGACGTGATAACCCGATAAACCCTAGATATCTAACCATTCTTCTCATTAAATTTATGCTTGTGAAGTTTTTCCGAAAATGTTCCGAAAATTATATTTTCTACGAATGTATTGATGCAGCATTCAATAACCTGATCGTTGAACATTCTATTTAATAATTAACGATTTCCTAATTACTGGAAAGATCTACGGTCATCAGTCTAATGATGATTCTCAGTCAAGCCATTGACAATAATTCTGGCCATTTTCAAAAAAAAAAAATGAGGGCTTACATACTTAAAATAAGGACTGAGAAGTCGCTGTTGAACGTTGAATATAAACCGCACAACACTTTCCTGAACGGTGATAATCTAAATGACCCCCATGTGATGATTTTCTACGATATGTGTTATATGTATTTATTCAATGTTCAATACGGACTTTCTTTTCAATCCAAATTTTAAAATCATCATTAGACCGATTGTCATTGAGGTTGGTTATTACCGTTTAGGTAAGCGATAAGTATTCTCTGTTCAACTTTCAACATCGTCTTTCCATTATATCCTAATTTTAAGTGTGAAAGCCTAAATTTGTTTTTTGAAATTGCCCAGAATTATTGGCAATGTATAATTGAAGGCTAAAGCTGGAAAAAGGTTGAAGAGGTTGGCTCTGCCGATAACAAATTATTTATTACTGGTATTGAAGCCAACATAATAATTATAATGTTCTTAGATTGAACAGCTAGTAAAATTAAAGTTTGGAATTTCTTTAAAGTCATTATGGATACTTATTGCGGGCGTTTGGTTTATCTAGACAGGCACCCTAATGCTAGTTTTGCCATTCCGGGTATTCCTCTTAAATCGTGCACGCTAGAATTTTTCCTTCTTTCTCCAATAGAAAACAATGAAAACTGACAATGAAAATAATGAACTCCACACGGTCTATTATAAAATACACCCGATATTTAGTATTTAGTTCTATATGACAAATAAGAATGAAAATGACTTGCAATCGGAATTTGAGGTGCTGGTCTCTACTCTCAAAAGAGAAAATGAGACATGCGTCAGTCAAGTATCGAGGTAGATCCAACCACATTTATCAGATACCGCTCGCAGTAATTTAATTTTATACGTTATACGTCATGTAGTAAATCGCCCAGACATAGTCAACTACTAAGTTTTAAATTTTTGAACTGACAGTTACCTACTTTTATCTAATCGCCACATTTTAATTTCAGATATTATCTGCTTCTTTGCGGCTAAGGGATTTTGGCCGCCCTATCCATTTTTCATGCAACGGAAAGTTGATGAAATGGGCCGATATGTTTTTTCAATGGATGACCATGGTATACGTAATTTTTGCGCCGGAATAATGCCGATTAATTTTTGTTTTAGACCATTTGGTTTCAAGGGTAAGTAATAAAACATCTAACACGTACAACAACAAAAAAAAATACATTTAGCCTAACTATATAAAATCACAACAAAAATTTGGTTGTCTCCAGGTTATTTGCTAAACAAATTCTTTTGTTTTAACAACACTGAAGCAACACCAACAACTACAGAACTTCCAGTAGAAACAATACCACCAACAGAACCACCAACTGATCCACCAACAACAACAACTACTACAACAACAACCATATGTGCTTGTGCACAGCCACAAAAATTACAAATTGAAAATATCACAACACAAAGTAGCCTAACACATATACTATTGCATCCAATACCCCAATCAAATAGAACTCCAAGCAGAAAACCCACAAATAATCCACGAAAGAAACCGTTCACATCAAACCCGTATAGGGATCTTTTAAAAACTGGTGAATCCACTATTAAATCAACTAGTGGTGGCGTAATTAGTACAGCGTTAGATAATCGAACACATTTTCCACCATTTCCGGTTCGAATAAGTAATAAAATATCCGATGATCGTACACCAAACACAATCACAACATCTAAACCAGTTCTATCACATACAAAAGTTAATTTCACAAATATTTCCTCGAAACTAAATATCATAAATAATTTTCATTTAGGACCATTCCGACCACAAGTCAAACAATTCGATTGGCGATATACGACCTGTGTACCGGCAACAAGACGAACTATAACGCGCCGCCCAGCACCGTTTGTTACTTCTAGGTCAACACAACAACAACTAACAACAACAACACAATCAACCACAACCACACGTGCTGTAGATATTGATGATGGAACGATGCAACCAACAACAACACAATCAACCACAACCACACGTGCTGTAGATATTGATGATGGAACGATGCAACCAACAACAACAACAACAACAACAGCCGAAGCGATAAGACCAACCAATGATGTTGAGATTATATCGACCACTACCGATTTGATTGCAACCACAACAGAAATTCTTGGACGTATTATTAATCGTAATGAAAAACGTAAACAGATCGTAGCTGCAAAAAAGGATAAAGGTAAAACAGGTGAAAAAATTCCAAAACTAAATTGGGGGTAAAAAAAATGTTTTTGGCAAAATGTTTGTGGATTTCTTACAATTTTATTTTGTTTGTCAAAATGCGTGTGTGTGTGTGTGTGTGACCTGGAACTGCAAAAAAATAATAAAATAACAAATAAATTGTTTGTGAAAAATGAAATAAATATTTTTGACGTGTTTTAATTTGTCGAGAAAAATGTCAACACTAAAGATTTGCAATTCATGTGGATAGCGTGTTTGCTTCTGAGTCTAACCTTGATAGGGCATCCGCGACTTTATGGATTCAACCCGATTTGAAAAGTGCTCCGTATAATTAATTCCTGAGATTATCTCGGGCCCAAACTATAGCCAGCATTTCCTCCTCGTTGGCAGCATAGTTCTCTTCTGTTTTGTTCATTTTCTCCTCTTGTAATGTTGGTCAGTAGCTTGGCTATTTTTGTGAAGTCTTATATAAAACGCGTGTAATATGACGCTAATCCAAAAAATAACTTTAGACCTTTTAGGTTTTGGGGTCTTTTGTTGTATTTGTTGGCTGAAACTTTTTTAGGATCAGGTTTGATACCCTTGTTTGTGATGGGTTCACCCAAGAATTCTGTTTCTTGTTTGTAAAATTCAGTCTTATCCCGATTGACTCTTAGGTTCGCTTCTCTAATTTTGAGAAGATATTCTCGATGTTCAATAAATGATTTCATCTATGTATACTTAACATATTTTTCCGATGAAATCTTTCAGTACTTTGTCAATGATTCATCAAAAGTTCGCTGAAGTCTTAAAAATTCGTACTTCCCGATCATTAATATGATGAAATGCAGAAGTGAGGTAGATTGTAGTAAAGAAATTTGAATTGCCGAGGTTTGCAACGGTATGGACAGTCTTACGAGTATAATCCCATATTTTATTAGTTTAGTGATTTGATTTTCTACTTCACCCCTCATACTTACTGGGTAAGGATTGGAATTTATGTGGGTGGGTTCTTCAGTAGTAATTTTAATTATTGCCCTTACATCGAATAGTGTTTTAAGGGACTTTTGTCCTATTTAAAAGAGGACTTTTGCCAGCTTTCTAATTTACATTCAATTTTTCAAGGGTAATGGAATAGCGATTTTTCTGTCTAATTATTATATCTGTCTAGTCAAGAGTTCAGTATAATCTGTTATGGTTTATTGGCTGGCCGTTTTCGATAAACTATTAAAAACCTTGACCAAAAAGTAGCGACTTTCCCATTTAAATCGCGCAGGCTTATCCAAACGAGTGGTTTTCTGTTCTTAGGTTGCTAGCAACCTAGCAGACATATGTAGCAAATTTCGTGTCAATATCTTTAGTAGTTAATGAGTCACGCTGGTTTGCTTTTATCTAAAAAAAGTGCATTTTTCGATTTTTTAAAAAGATCAGCAAAGATGTTGCATCAAATTTTGCTTCAAAAATGGAATTTCCGCTTCCAAAACGTTGGAAATGTTAGAAAAGGCTTTTGGGGGTTAGAATTTTGGGCAGGCAACTCTTGGTTTTTGCCTCACGATAATATGCCGTCTCACACTGCATTGGTTGTAATATTAGGTGACTATTTGGCCTCAAATTCGACCCATATCCTTCCGCAACCGCCCTTTTCGCCTGATTTAGCATCGTCTGACTTCTAGCTATTCCCGAAACTCAAAAACCGCTCCGGAGACATCGTTTTGACTCGATTGATTGAAGAGATACAAGCCGAATCGAAGAAGGTTTTAACGGCCATTCCCGAAATCGACTTTAACAACTGTTTCGAAGACTGGAAAAACGTTGGCATAAGTGTATTCTATCCGAAGGGGATTACTTTGAAAGGGATGAAATAAATTTGAAAGAATAGTAAGCCTAATAAGTTTGTGTACTATTACTTCTTTTAGTTATTTTCCGTGATTAACATCAGGTTTAATGATAATGGCACCATTTTTAGAAGAGTTTACAGCAATTTACATTAGACAAAATTCGAATATGTTTCTAATATAAACCAAATTTTTTTTTAACATTACTTCATTTATTTAAAAAATATTAAATTACATATTTCCTTTAATTTGTTTATCTCTTTCAATAGTAATACAAAATAATTATTATTTTAAGTTTTTAAGTTAGAAACTCAATCTTAAAATTATAACACTGGAATATTTTTTTTTACGTGATCTTTTGAAAAAAATCTAAACCGAACAAAAATTTAAATACAAAAAAAAAATAATTACAACAAACATATTAATAAATAATTCAATTCATCAAAACTCATTGGGCGCATCCAGCGCTGGTAGAAAATATGTAGAATGTAGATTTCTAAAAACGTTGAACGCAAGATACTTTTTCGTTCGAGTGAAATATTCTGCATTTAAAAAAAAATCAAATGTAGACACTGTACCTGCGCTGGATGCGCGCCCATTGTTTAGGTGTTTAAAAATAATAAAATCTCACATCATTATATCCTTTATCTAGATAATTTCATAGCGGCGCAATTAACTTTACACAAACGTAAACAAAAAAAAAAAAAAAGTATTTTAATTACTAAAGAAAATAATTTAAATGTTTATTTCAAATTATAAATTAAATTATTTAATTAGAATTTAATAGCTTTTGTCTCAATGCTATCCGTCTAGAACGGCGTAGGGGTGGATCACTGGAATCAAAGCTATCCTCCAAAATGTTTCGTTTCTCAGGTCTTGTATTATCAATATACGTATTTAAATTAACGTTATAGTCCCAAGCACATGATAAAATTTCTGGTCGCTTTGGATGCCACGCCACATCACGCACCATATCGGAATGACCCTCGATCGCACTAACCATTTTACCTGTAAGCACATCATAAATTATAACACGCCCAGTACTACAGCCTGTGTAGATAAAACGTTGTCCTGTTGTTAGGGCGGGTGAGAATTTTGCTCTTATTAAACTTTTTTGGAGGCGATGTCCTCGATAGGTCATTACACTTGTATCTCCGTCCATTGGTTTACATGAACTATAAACTAAAATAAATCGCAAATTAATGTTGTGTAAAAAATTTAAAATTCATTTGCAATTAAAACACTTACATATTTTAGGCACTGGATCCCATCGATAGTCCCAGGAATTTTGTTTTGTAAAATCTCGGACGTATTTTTCCATGCCACTTGGTGAGAAAGACCGTAAATCCCATAATTTAATACTTTGGTCCTTTGAATTTGAGATCAAATGTCGCCCATCATTTCTGGGATGTATATAAGTGATACCGTCGAAATGTCCCATTAATTTGCCAACTGGTTCGGCTTTGGCTTCATTTAGAGTTCTGCGATCCCATACTTTTATGATACTATCTTCACCGCCACTAAAAAGTATATTTGATGTTTCGTCTACAAAACCAACCGAATTAACATCATCATGATTTTCACTAACAGGACATTTTAGTGTACGCCGGTCAAGTACACGATCGTAAATATACAAACAACCATCATTTGCACCACCAATTAATTCTTTGCCACAATTTGAAAACGCTACCGTAAATATACAGAATCTAGATGATTCTGGTCGCAATAATAGACACTGGAGATCTTCGGAATTATTTCTAGATGAATTCTGGGCGTCTAGAGGTACTTTTGAAATATGCACTGAAAATGTATAAACAAAAAATTAATGTTTCTCAGCCGGTCTTTAAAAAATGAATCCACGTTGTAATGCAAAAACTTATGAGAAGGTTTCTGCAATATTTGATTACCTTAAAAACTATAAATTTACATGTCTAGTGAATTTGTTTATGAAAAAAAATCGAATTTCACTAAGATTTCAAATTGTAATCCTATTAACAAATTTTACTAAACCACCGAATTAATTTATTTTAGCAAAGTGATGAAAAACATCAAAACACAATTTTTATACAAAAAAAATAATTTAGATAAGTTTTTTGTTAGTTCGATCTAATAAATTAAATAATAAAGAAGATGCTGTTGCAATCATGGTGATAAACTATCAAGCATAAATTATAATTTGAACACATTTTCTTATCTAAAATAAAGGAAAGTAAATATGTAAAGAAATCAAAAATTAGCAACAAGCTTATCTTCAAGGTGTCGTAAGTAAACTTGACATAATAAATTCTTTGAAATTAACAATCTGTTTCTCTGTACTACTACAGTACAAATCGTTAAATTTAATTTTATTTAATAAATTACATTAAAAAAAATAATTAAAACTAATTTAATTCATTCTTTAACTAACGTCTATTTTGATGTTTACAAAATATCTTATTCAGTTGAAAACTGCTTATTGCTACTTTGATTTGTGAATAGAAAGTAATTTTCAACTAAAGATGATAAAATTAAAAAATATCGAATTCCTTCTTGATTTGAAAAATAAAATAAAATAGTAATAAATTATAATCGTTAAATAAATTTTAGTTAAATTTATAAATTAAATAACTAAATACTAACCGTAGTAAATATTTAGTTATTTTTAAGTAGGGTGGAACTTATAGATTTGAACTATGTATTTGTTAATAATTTTCATATTGCAAAGTGGGTGTTGGGTGCGTCTCAATAGGGTAGGGGTTGACCGTCTATAGCCATGTATCTCGTGGTCTATATTCCAACGTTGCAACTATGTAGAAACCACCAAATGTGTCTAGTATACCTCCACGTGGTAACACCCGGGCAACGATGTGAAGCATCGGCGAAATACTAGAGGCGAGTGCAATACACTATAAATGAGCAATGAGCAGAACAAATAAGGAAACTAATACCCCAGGTGGTACACCTGTTGCTCAGGTAAATCCACCCTCTTCGGAGGTCGGTCTCATGGATTCTGGGGGAGACCAGCCATTGCTATACTACAATTAATTTAACCAATCCCAAGACATGTTGGTGAATAAACAAGCTCATTTGAGTGAAATAGAAAAGGATAATTCACATTCCTTCCAGAGGAGTAACAAAGTCGCGTATTCTCCGATAAGAGGCGGTAGTCCCTCCATTGAGGCCAGCAGCCACAACACTCGTTCTACAAACGAAGAAAAGCTTTACAATGAATTGTGTAAAGCTAATAATGCATTAGTTGAAGCCAACAATATAAATAAGCAACTGAATGTTACAATTGCATGGATGCAGGAGCGTATGAAGACGCTTGAAAACGAAGTTAAAGCTCTTAAGCCAAGGGAGGACATCGGTTCTACTCCTAACCAGAATACAACTCCACAAGAGTATCATACGGATGAAGAAGAACTAGCTCGAGAAACTGAGTGGATTAGAGTTAAAGGTGGGAGAAAAAACAGGAGACGGAATAATACGCCCTCCCCACCTCAATTAAAGGATAATGTTCCAAATATTATCCAGAAACAACCAAAAAAAATACCTCCACCACCACCAATAGTAATAGATGAAGTCAAAGACTACGATGTACTCTATGAAAAAATAAAAACAATAACTGCTACTGATAAGTTTAATGCAAAGGTGATGAATGGAAACACCATCAAAATAAACTTAGAAGATGCTGAAACATACAGAAAAATGACAAAAATGTTAAATGAAGAAAAACGTGCTTGGCACACGTTTGAAGATAAACAAACCAGACCAATTAGGGTCATGGCTAAAAACTTACACTCTACGTGTAAACCAGATAAAATAATTGATGACCTGAAAGCAAAAGGATTTAAGGCAACTGAAGCATCGATTAAGCTAAAACGGAGAGGCAAAGTACCTCTCAACATGTTTATGTTGACCTTCGATACTGATGAAGATATCGAAAAAATTGATCAAATTAAGTACATCTTGGGGTGCAAAGTGGTTATTCAGCCTCTAAGAAGGTCTAAGCTTATACCACAATGTAAACAATGTCAAGCCTATGGGCATACACAAAAATATTGCAACAGGGAACCTAGGTGTGTCAAATGTTTAGGTAAACATCATACCAAAGATTGTGTAAAAGCCCAAAATGTTCAACCTAAATGCGTTCACTGTGGAGAAAACCATCCGGCTAACTACAGAGGATGCAGCGTTGCTATTGAACTGCAAAATATCAAAAATAAGAACGTGATTGCTAAAAATCCAAGTTCATTCAGGAAACAAGCGGTTAAGATGAACCGACCCGAAGTAAATCGTAGAGTGTCGGGAACTACTCAAGGACAGTTTGGTAAAATGACTTATGCTCAAGTAATGATGAGCAACGGAAATCCAGGAAAAACTGCTCAAAATAACGATATAAGTCAAACACTTAAATTAATTTTAAGCAGACTAAATACATTTGATGAGCGATTACAGAAACTAGAGTACAGCACTAAGGGAGCCATCCCTAAACAGAAAAATGGCCCAAGATCTTAGAATCTTATGTTGGAATGCCAATGGACTGATGCAACATCAACAAGAACTGCAAGTGGTCCTGGACACAGAAAAAATCGATCTATGTCTCATCACGGAAACACACTTCACTAGACAATCAAACATTAAATTTAAAAATTATCAAATATATCACACTATTCACCCTATGGAAACACTGCTAAAGGAGGTAGTGCTGTTATAATTAGAAATAGTATTCATCACTATGAGGAGTTAAAATATGAAACGGAAGAAATACAAGCAACTTCTGTTATTGCCAAATCCAAAAGTAGTTATATTTGTATTGCTAGTATTTACTGCCCACCGAAGCACTCAATGAAAGAAAAAGATTATCTCGAGTTCCTCAGTAAATTAGGAAAACGATTTTTACTTGGAGGAGACTTTAATGCAAAAAATGTCCACTGGGGATCCAGATTAACAACAACTAAGGGTAAAGAACTCCTAAAAGCTATCAGAAAATGCAGTTATGAAGCCCTCTCAACTGGAAAACCAACCTACTGGCCAACTGATCCAAACAAAGTACCAGATCTGATTGATTTCTTTATAATAAAGAACATATCTGTAAATTATGTACAAGTAGATGAAAGCCACGACTTAAACTCTGATCATTCACCAATACTTCTAACGTTAAGTGAAAAAATCATTCAGAAAGAAAGAAACCCTTTCCTAGTAAATAATCACACTAATTGGGCATGCTTTAGACTATCGCTAGAAGAAAAAATTAACTTAATGGTTCCATTAAAGACTGAAGAACAATTAGACAAAGAAGTTCACAAATTTGTAAACGATATACAGCAATCAGCTTGGGAAAATACTCCTGAAATTAAAACGAAAATCAAGGGAAACAATTACCCTATGGAAATTAGGGAACTCCTCGCAGAAAAAAGAAGAGCGAGAAGAGTATGGCAACAAACAAGGGCCCCCCAAGACAAAACTCATTTGAACAACCTCACTCAACAATTAAGAAGAGAGATCAAAGAATTGAAAGATGAATCAATCAGCAACTATTTAAGAAAATTAACTAATGATAACAGTACTGATTATTCTCTTTGGAAAGCAACCAAAAGAATCAAAAGACCAATAATGCAGATTCCCCCAATAAAAATAGCAGGTGAGAAATGGGCTAGAAATAATGAAGACAAAGCTCGAGAATTTGCCGAACACCTCGAAAAAATATTCCAGCCACATGAAGACCAAACGTTGGAAGCCGAGATAATAACTGAACAAGCTGTGCAAGAAAGTAAAGAAATCCTACCCACAACACCAAAAGAAGTCATGCGTGAGATAACAGCTAATATGAATACGAAAAAAGCTCCTGGGTACGATCTTATTACTGCAGAAATCTTAAAAGAACTGCCAAAAGCTCTGGCGAAACTCACCAATCTTATAAATGCAGCATTTAGAATCAAATGTGTACCAAGCTTATGGAAAATTGCAGAAGTAATTATGATCCCAAAACCTGGGAAACCACCACACATAACATCGTCTTATAGGCCAATTTCGCTATTACCAGTCATGTCCAAACTCTTTGAGAAGCTTCTGGTAAAAAGATTAAATCCGATAATCGAGAGTAAAAACTTGATCCCAAATCATCAGTTCGGTTTTCGCAACCAACACTCAACAATTGATCAAGTACAGAGAATAACCAGTATAATTGAGAAATCATTAGAGGAGAAAAAAGTCTGTTCAACAGTATTTCTAGACGTTGCACAAGCGTTTGATAGAGTGTGGCATGAAGGACTTAACCACAAGTTAAGGAATCTTCTACCAATGCAATTTGCTAAGATACTAGAATCATACTTGAAAGATAGGTTCTTCAGGATTAAGTTAGATGATACATTTTCTGAATTGAAAGAAATCAATGCAGGAGTTCCACAGGGCAGTGTATTAGGGCCGGTTTTATACCTACTATATACTTATGATCTTCCTACATTAGAAAACAACACAGTGGCAACTTTTGCAGATGATACGGCGATCTTAGCTGTTGGAAAAAGCAACGAAGAATCAACACAGAAGTTACAATCAGCTATAACTCAAATATATAAATGGACAAAAAGATGGAGAATAAAACTAAATGAAGCTAAATCAGTTCACATCAACTTTACAAACAGACGAATCGAACATATTCCGATTACCATAAATCGGAAAATAATACCGCATGCGAACACAGCTAAGTATCTCGGCATGACCCTGGATGCTAAACTACGATGGAAAGCACACGTCAAGAAGAAAAGTGAAGAATTAAGACTTAAATACAGAAAAATGTATTGGCTGATGGGAAGGAACTCTTCTTTATCAACATACAACAAGCTTCTACTTTATAAGCAAATATTGAAACCGATTTGGACTTATGGTATTCAGCTTTGGGGTTGTACCAAACAGAGCAACGTAAATATCATCCAAAGATTTCAGAATATGGTATTAAGGAACATCGTTGATGCACCTTGGTATGTTAGGAACAATGACCTTCATAGGGACCTTAAAATGAACCTCATCTTAAACGAAATCCAGGAAAAAGCACGGAGACATGAAGAAAGGCTCCGCCAACATGTGAACATTGAGGCAACTCAGCTCCTAAGCATCACGAATTTAGTTCGCAGACTTAAAAGAACCAAACCTTTTGAGCTGGTGTGATTGTCAGTTTAAGCAGCATTATGCTGATCTAAAATCCACAACAAAGATGTGGTTTACTTCAATTTACCAAACACTATGGAACGCCAATGGGAAGAAGCCATAGATTAATTTAAGTTAGTAAATTAAGTCAGAAACAAATTGCTCATTAGTCCAGGAGACTAGATTGTAATTACATAAAATAAATAAATAAAATTTAAATAAAAAATAAAAAAAAATATTGCAAAGTGAAGCAACTTAGCCAGAAATATGGGTTTGACGGTTTTAAATGTCAGTTTTCCGTTTTGCAAGGGGATTGCCCTTCCTTTAGTTTATTTTTTTTGAAAATCAAGATCGATTTCGATATTTTCAAATATACCTTATTTAGTTGAAAATTACTTTCTATTCACAAATCATATAACCCAAATTGCAAAGAGTAAAGAAACATAAAATAATAATGAACGTCTAAACAGCTCACAACTTGCTGGTACCGTGTCAACAATCTGGCATCGGTTTCGATTCTGAGCCAGCCCGTGTTTCTCCTCAGAGGTGACTGAACTCTCAGAAATCGCTGCACTATTACAATCAACACGGGGAACCTGACCGATCTTGCGCACTCCCTGCTCTTTATTTTCACAAGATCAGGAATCCGCATTAAATTCCTAATCTGAAAATTACACAGAACTCTAATCATTGTGTATATGGCCAAATGTCACTCAAATGACTCTTCTCTCGAACATCATCAGCCACCTTTCTTATTCATCCGTCAGGGTCCAACTCTCACATCCATATATAAGAAAGGGCCTGATAAAACAGGTTGTCGACTTCTGCAAATTTTACTTTTTTTCTTTATTTAATTGGTAATAATTACATTGACATTTTCATATATCTAAGATCGTTTCCGCCGTTTTGACAATGGATATCAGTAAAGTTATACGTTTGTTTGGAAAGGTGACATGTCATTTTAAAGGTGACATATCATAGACCATTATAGAAAAAAACATATTAGTAGTGTTTTTTATTCGCTCCGGATAGCTGCTATCGAGAGCCGTCATATAAAAAATGGCTCCCGATAGCGCTCCGTATAAATAGGTAGAGCCAAATATTTTTTATATGAAGTTTTTGGTAAACAATTGAATTAAAAATGATAGTTTGATGTTAAATAACTTTAGTTTACCAATAAATTGCGCGTCAAATTTAAATTTAGGCGTATAAAAATGACGGCTCTCGGTAGCAGCTATCCGGAGCGAATAAAAAACACTACAATTGATATTTGTTTATTCAGTGAACAGTTATTCCTTGTTAAAAATGGATGACGTTAAAGAAGCAATTTAAAAATTTTATTTCAAAAAAAGGAAGAAGGCAACGCACCTTGCAAAAAAAAAAATGTCTGGAATTTATAGTGAGTGCGAGACATAATTAAACTATTCTTGAGTCTCTGTTATCGAAGTTACTGAAATGCGTTTAATGCCACTTATAAATGCGCCTGACATGCACAAAGTTAGCCGGAAGTTCATGAGATAAGCGATTTCAATAAATGGTTTTTTTCATATCTTAAAAGCTTATTTCAGATAAGTTATTTTATAAAATACTGCTATTTAACTGAAGACTGTGATAATAAGGATGAAATTTTTCGCCTGATAAAGGAAAAAGATACAGAAGGTGCTTCTTTAATTCATTATTAATTTTAAGTGGTTCTTTATAACAGAGATACATCGCCCTTCGTTACATGATTTATTCCTCGTTTTCCAATATTTAATAACGTGTCACTGTTCTAGAGAAGATTGAGTAAACCAAAATCCCAACTGTGAAAATATTTTATTAATGCCAACTGTATGGAGTTGGTACTCCGACCACTATATCAAAATATAACCCCTTAGGATTTAGAAAGAGATTTAAAATTGCCGCAGTGATATTTCCGAAAATATTTATCAATGCTCTTTATATTTTTGCCTGTAAAGATTACTTAGCCGATGATGCAGCTGCTTGAATCGGAATTTTGAAAAGTGGGTGAGTTACGTTGAGAGTATTTTGCACCAACAGTGATAATATCCCTTAAGCAATTGAACCGAACCACACAGAAATATCTTAGCACCGAAATTCGAGAGGTTAATAAAACTTTTCAAATAATTTCACAAGAGGTGACATTATGTTTTCGATGTGACATTGTGTGTTCGATCCAACAGTAGATGTTGAAGCGGTCGAAAAGCAAGTTGGCGCGAGAATTACGCATCCCGAAAACTATGGTTAAACGTGTTACTAGTGATGTAAACGGTAATATTCTCGGTGGTAATATTACCGGTAAAATCGGTAATTTTAGGTAATATTACCAAAAGTGGTGTTACCGTGGTAATATCGGTAACATAAATTAAAAATGTTTTTTCCAAACAACTTAACTAGTCTAAATGTAAAAAGAGTTGTGACACAACTGTATTATACTTCCTTAAGTATTATTAATCTACTACACCAAATTTTTGCCGTAAAATATGATAATCTACAATTTTTTCCTGTTTCATTGACATATTCATTTGGCAAATACGTAATAGAGCAGGAATCTGACCCTGAATATGATCCATCGTTCTGCCTGGTAAAAACACCAATCACTATTTTAACTAAAAAAGTGGCTGCATCGTCTTAGTCAATGAAAACCTCTATTGTGCTGGAATTTCGTTGACAACATGAGACCAAAGTAGCACCAGATGGTCGATGAGCTATTACTCGAGCAATTTTCGTTTCTGGTGCTCCATTAGGCTCAACCACAAAGTCGGCTTGTATTGATTGTTGAAGAAATTGCGACGGTTCTATAAACTTGCTTCGAGATACCAACTTTCCAATCAATTGTTAGGCTTTAAGTACCATTGTGTCGAAGCGTGAGTCTTACCAAAAATTGCCGGCGCATCTGACGTTGCAGACCGGTGGAACATACAGAGGGACTCCATAACAAATTATATACTATACACCCAAAGCCTTTTTCTATAAATCTACTCACTAAGGAAAATCGACATTTGGCTTTTAAAGTTGCTTTTCGAGAAAGTTAAAGCGGCTTTAAAAGGCGTCGAGATTTATAAAATTAATGCACTTGTTACTGACAATGGAACACACAGTAAAGCGGCTCGAAAAATGGTTAACAAAAGCTACCCCTATATTACCCAGTATAGGTGCATCGGCCATGGACTTAACGCCAAAATCTTCAAGATTCAGTCTATCAACAGTTCGAAATTTTCAGTCAGTCGTACGGATGGTTTCGGACTACATCAGGTATGCCCCGCAGGTGCTGGCTATCGAAGACGAAGTGAAGTCAGTTATGAAGGCATCTACAACCTCCTATTCGAAATTGTTCATTGTGTACTATCTCCGATTGCTAAATGGCCATCTTTTTTTGAGAGTTTGCTGTTTTGTCTAAAGTGGTGTACTGTTTTGTTAATATAAAACAAACTTTTGAACAAAATAAATGCACCAATTACAAATAACATAAGTATTCTCAAATCACGGGTCGGAAAATGCTTACAACCGCTATATTTTGCCGCAAATTTGCTTGAACCAGATATTCGAGGAAAGAGTATTTCGGAATCACAGAAACTTGAAGCGACTGAATTTATTTTTAATGTCGCAGAATTTCACCCACATAAGGACACAAAATAGAAGAACAACAAAAGATATGAGTCTTTGGCGCATTACAATGTTCGAAGTGAACTTTTTTCATGACCGTCTGTGGTTGCAAGTGAGCAGCTCTCTGGTAAAATTTGGTGGGCGGGATTGTGTTCTACTTCACCTTTAAGTGCTTGGCGGTACATATTTTAAGCACGCCTGCATCGAGAGTTGCAATTGAAAGCACATTCAGTACTTATGGTTTTATACACATAGTTTAACACGTAATCCATTGACTGTTGATCGTGCAGGAAAACTAACGTACATTTTGCACAACTTAAACCTGTCGAGATCGAACATAGGAAGTGTGGATAACGAAGATGGTTATTCCTGCTGAATCAAATACAAATTATTATTAACGGATGAAGCTGCATAATCATATTCGCTTGAAGAAGAAGATGATTTGGAGAAAAGTAAGAATAATTCGGTTATGGATGATGTTGAGGCTGAGGATGATAAATGCGTCGGCGGAGATGAACCATACATTGATTAAAGAGTTTTATTGATCATAAACTCATATTTATGTAAAATGTATTATTTACTGTAGGCGTTGAAGACGACCTTGCCATCCTTCGACGTCTATCGAGGAACACCACGTCAAAGAAGTCAAGGATTTGATGCTCAAAAATTGTCGATTGACAATTAGTGGTGACTTTTTGGCCAAAAATTCGACCTATATTGTTTCGCAATTGCCCTTCGCCTGATTTAGGTCCGCTTGACTTCTGACTATTCCTGAAACTCATAGATGAAAGAGAAGAGATTCAAGCGAAATCGAAGAAGTAGGTTTTGTAGGCTATTCCGGAAATAGACTTTAACAACTGTTTCGAAGACTGAAAAAAACGTTGGCATAAGTGTATTCTATCCGAAGGAGATTACTTTGAAGAGGATGAAATATATTTGAAAGAATAATAAGCCGTTTGTGTTTTATTTAAAAATCTTACTACTTTTGTCCAGACGTCCATTGGTACAAATTGGAATTAAAATATTGAATAAAAAGTGTGTTACCTATTTTACCCGTATCACCGGTAATATTACCAAATTTAAAAATATCGGAAATTTTACAACAGTACGTATTACTCTATCATTCACCTCAATCGGAACACTCCAAAAGCAAATTCGCTCTACAATTACGAGCCTCGAAGCCTTTGGGTAGAGGTGGCATCAATAAATCAATATTCCAGATTTTCGTTTTTGGCCCGGAATGGGCTACTCAGTACTTTTACAAGAGAATGGCCCAAAAGAAAGTTGGCACAACAATTATCAACTCTCTAATGTTATGAAAACATTTTAAAAAAATATCGAAAAGAGTCGCTTTTCCACACAAAGAATAAGAATAAAGCTAAATAAAATCACTTTACTCAAAAATTTTGAATTTTCATACATTTACGTAAACCACTTATTTATATTTAAGTTAAGAACAGTGGTTTTCAATAAATAGCAAACACTAACTAGTCAGGTCTTGATGAAAAATTGAGAGGAAACAAACAATTATCTCAACTAAAATGCTTATGTTGAATTGCCATAGAATTAGAACATATGTATGTACTTATTTTAATAAATAATTAACTCAACAAAAAAGCAAACAGATTCTGTTGCTTGCATGTAGAAATCATATTTGCTTTTATTCCACGACAAATTTTTAATTTAAAACGCTTTCTACCTTCAAATCAATCTAACCGAATAAATGACTTTGAAATTAGCCGCACTTCTTTCTACTTTGATAGATAGAAAACTTTTAACAAAATAATTAGTTTTATAATTTTTTGTACTAACCCATCTACTTATTATATAATGAACGAAACTATTATTTCGAATCAAATTTAAATTGTTAACTAAATTTTCCACTAAAAATCGTTTAAGAATGTATATAAGTACATTTTTGTTAGCAACTAATAACAATAATTTTGCCAGTCACGCTGATAAGTAGCAATATCTAATAAGCAGAACAAATCTGATTTACATGCAATTGGAGGAAATATTTTTTTCGGCACACATACACATATACCGAGCAGACTAAATCCATTTATAAATTAATCAACTGATAAGATTTCCCAATAAAGAGTAATACATTAGGTCGCGATCTTACAAATAAAATTAAATACTAAGCATAATTTGATATACTCACAACAATCAGACCATGTTGAATAGACAAAGTATTGTCCGTCTGGACTAAAATCAATGTCTAGTACGCACCAACTTACATCTTTTGCTGTAATTTTACTGATTAATTTGTAATTAGTTGATGTTGCATCGAAAACACGCAATTTTTGATCTAAAAATATAAAACTCTACTGTAAATAAATCAACAAATAAATCCACATAAATTTTAATACCTTGACTTGCTGTTATAAAATAGTCTCCATCTCTCGAATAAGTCCCACAAAATACTTTCGTACCAAGATTAACCATTGTCTTTTCACGTTTATTTGGTACATACATATTATTGATTTTGCATTTATCATATTGTGTAAAAGGACCAAGTTTTGGTCCCAAGCCAGATTGTCGATTTGCCAGCATTTTCAAAACACACCAATTTTCTTCTGGGTCTGTGCTGTCTGCCTTAAAACCAGACGCTTGCTTAATACTTTGATAAATGGAACTTTTCTGTTACAAAAATAAACAATTAAAATATATTTTTAAGTATTATTCAATAAATAACAAATTTACTTTTAATGCATCTAAATTCGGTTTTCTCCGAATCGTTGGTAATTTCATTTTACATATATGTCGTTCCTCATCACTGGAGTTAATTAGTTGAAGTTCTCTACTACTTAAAGAAAATGTATAATAAATAAATAAATATAGGATAAAATAGCACAGGAAAATAATGAGATAAAATATAAAAAGTATTGTATCAAAAGCCTGCTTATTATCATCATCTTCATATTAAAGCTGTAAATCTCTGTAAATAACACTTGCAATACAAAAGATCTTTCCGAGATCTTAACAAATATTTATTTTGTGTAAAATTAAAAGGGTAACCGACTAATATTCTGAAAATTCTATCAAATTTATGTTTTTGTAAGGCTTTGAAATTGAATGAATACAAGTAATCTCGAATTTTGTAAAATGAAATTGAATTTTTATCTTTTACTAGATAATTCAATCTTCTCAAATCCCAACAAATCTTTGGAGTAAAATGTTTAATCTTTTAAGCTTAAGATTTTTGGTGAATCGCAAACTAAAACTAAGTAAAGATAACTGGAACTGTAAAAGAATATAATCCATTACTTCATTCGCACAAAAACAAGAGGTTCAAAACGATATCGGCTAAAACAATAAGGCCTAACATTCTCCGCTTCATACCGTATTTTTACTATGATAGGCGTAGAGCATAATATTGGTCTTTAATGGTTCTATATCGAAGAAAACGATTAATCTTTTGGTCTAAATTATTCAAAAACATTAATCGTAAATTTGATAAATTTTACCATTTTTGGTTACAAATATTTCCTTATAATAAGTACCTTAAAAAAACCCCTATGCATTAAAAGTTACATTTGATTTACAAAATTGCAAAGCTCGTGTCTATGAATTTAACCGAGTGTTATCAAGAGGACTTTGAACTTTTACAAAATATTTCGACATAATATGACGAAAATTTTCCATGTCATTTGAATTGGAAATTAATCAAGAAAATGGGGAAATGCAGTTAGTGCGGTTAATATAACAAAGCGAAGCTGTCAAAAGAGGTTGTAGAACCGTAAAACTAAAAAGATTCACCAGTGGAAATGATGTAAGAAAGCAATGAAAGAACATAATAATTCAATTTCGGGCATTAAACTGTAGTCTATAGAGAAAAATTTGATTATTTTCCTATATATCAATGCCAGTCGTCGACATTAAAAAAGACACGGAAGTAAAATTGGACTGGAATAAAAAAAAAATGTTGAAGATAAAATGTCAAGCTTTTGATCATATTTACTAAAGGGTAATATCTCAATATATTTTAAGGTCAAAGTAATGCGGCCATGAGACAATTTTTTTTATTTTACTTGAAATATTATAATTTCTGCAATAAAAAGAAAATAATATCAAAGTAAATCCAAATCACATATATTCTTACCTTTGAATCAATTGTCGCAATATTAAAATTAAGTAATTTTCGCCAAGTATATCATCTTGAAATGTATCAAAAAATTCTTCATCTTCTGTAGCGTCTACATCGGTGTCAACATCAGTGTCTTCGAAATCCATTATGTCTTGAATTGTTAAGGAATAAATGTTGCCCATACACGAAATTTAAGTCGCAGTTTTTTTTTTTTTTTTGAGGTTTAGTTTTTTTTAATTTTGATCAACGATTAAGATCACCACATAAAGGAATATAAGGAATATTTTTTTTTTATTTATTTTTCACTTAAATATAAAATGAAAACAAAAAATAAAGAAAACAAAAGAAAATAAAAAAAATTGATTTTTTTTTTATCTTCCGTATAATATAATTTTTTTTTTTGTATTTTTCGACTCAAAACCAAACTATTTTGATTTGAAATTATAATTAAATCGTATCAAAACCTTTTTACTATTGTATTTTAATATAATTATGTATTTATCTAAATTATTTAGAATTTTCTATTTAAAAAGAAATATTTTTCTCACGCACCGAAACTTAAGATATGACAAAATAAATGTGACGTTTAGTTCCCTTTTCCAAATTCCAACCAAACTAAAATCTAACCAAAGAACTTAATTATGTAATGGAAATTTGTTTTTTTTTTCGTTTTCTAACAGGCTTTTATGCATATATCCGGTAAAAAGAACCGCAGCTTAGCAAAGGGCATATTTAATAATTCGCACATTACGTTGAAGTGCGCTTTCAAATTTTTAACAGAATTTTATTATTCAATCACCCGATTATCATACGAGTATTTTTTTCATCATATTCCTTGTGTTCAATCGGGCAAAAATGATAAAAAATATCATGATATTTTATCCCACCCTAACTTCATTTCGTAATACTGTACGTCAAACCCGATTGAACAACCAAAATTGAAAAAAAGGATAAATTGATTTTAAATGTTACATTTTGTTTTAAATCGCTTTGTAAAATTTAATAAACGCCGTTTTGTCGTCAGGTTTTTAATTAAATGTTATATTTTTTAATTATTTCTTTTTTATAAATTATTTTGATATTGAAACTATTTGGTTTTTATCAAAATATTGGAGACACAAATAATTTTAGTTTGAGTTTCGTTGTGTTTGTGTTCTCAGACAAAACTTCGAAATATAAATTATTATTTATATTTAAATAAATAGGTGACGGTGTAAATACCATATAAATATCTTAAAAAATCAAATTTAATTTAATTAAATACCGAAAATATCATAAAGAAAATAAATTCAAAATTGACAGCAGGAACCCAAAATCCAAGAAAAAAGTTGGTTTTTTTGTGTGATAAGTGAGTACGTTTAATGCCAAAAGTGATAAAAAATATCATGATATTTTTTGGACGTGTTCAATCGGGCAAAAATGATAAAAAATATCATGATATTTTATCCCACCCTAACTTCATTTCGCAATACTGTACGTCAAACCCCATTGAACAACCAAAATTGAAAAAAAATGATAAATTGATTTTAAACGTTACGTTTTGTTTTAAATCGCTTTGTAAAATTCAATAAACTCGTTTTGTTGTCAGGTTTTTAATTAAATGTTATATTTTTTAATTATTTCTTCTTTATAAATTATTTTGATATTGAAACTATTTGGTTTTTATCCAAATATTGGAGACACAAATAATTTTAGTTTGAGTTTCGTTGTGTTGTGTGTTCTCAGACAAAACTTCGAAACATAAATTATTATTTGTGTTTAAATAAATAGGTGACTGTGTAAATACCATATAAATATCTCAAAAAAGCAAATTTAATTTAATTTAAGTACGGAAAATATCATAAAGAAAATAAATTCAAAATTGACAGCTGGAACCAAGAAAAAAGTTGATTTTTTTGAGTGATAAATGAGTGCGTTTAATGCCAAAAGTGATAAAAAATATCATGATATTTTTTATCATTTTTGCCCGATTGAACACAAGGTTTATCATTTTTGCCCGATTGAACACAAGGATTATTATTTCTATGAACTGAAATTAATTTGTAGAATTTTAGGTCATAAAGTCATAACATTTTTTTTTTTATATTATTTTTTGAATTATGGATATAATCCTAGTGTTCAATCGGGCAAAAATGATAAAAAATATCATGATATTTTTTATCACTTTTGGCATTAAACGCACTCATTTATCACACAAAAAAACCAACTTTTTTCTTGGTTCCAGCTGTCATTTTTGAATTTATTTTCTTTATGATATTTTCGGTACTTAAATTAAATTAAATTTGCTCTTTTAAAATATTCATATGGTATTTACACAGTCACCTATTTAGTTAAACATAAATAATAATTTATATTTCAAAGTTTTGTCTGAGAACACAAACATATCAAAACTCAAACTAAAATTATTTGTGTCTCCAATATTTGGATAAAACAAAATAGTTTCAATATCAAAATAATTTACAAACAAAAAATAATTAAAAAATATATACATTTAATTAAAAACCTGACGACAAAATGAGTTTATTGAATTTTACAAAGCGATTTAAAACAAAACGTAACATTTAAAATCAATTTATCATTTTTGGTTGTTCAATCGGGTTGGACGTACAGTATTACAAAATGAAGTTAGGGTGGGATAAAATATCATGATATTTTTTATCATTTTTGCCCGATTGAACACGTCCAATATTGACAAACTGAAATAAGAATTAAATGTTTTTCAATCGGTGAGGCCGGCTCAATATGACGGCGTTAAAAATTCGTGATTATGAAATCTAGTACAATTTTTCTTATTTTTTTGTTTAAATGGAGGGACTACTGCCTTTTATCGGAGAATACGTTACTTTATTACTCCTCTGGAAGGGATGTGAATTATCATTTTCTCTTTCACTCAATTGAGCTTGTTTATTCACCACCATGTCAATTGGGATTGGTTAAAATAATTGTAGTATAGCAATGGCTGGTCTCCCCAAGAATCCATGAGACCGACCTCTGAAGAGGGTGGATTTACCTGAGCAACAGGTGTACCACCTGGGGTATTAGTTCCCATATTTGTTCCGCTCATTGCTCATTTATAATGTACTACACTCGACTCAAGTATTTCGCCGATGCTTCACATCGTTGCCCGGGTGTTACCACGTGGAAGTATACTAGACACATTTGGTGGTTTCTACATAGTTGCAGCGTTGGAATATAGACCACGAGATACATAGCTATAGACGGTCAACCTCTACCCTATTGAGACGCACCCAACACCCACAAGAGAGATGGAAAAAAATTATCTTTTTAGTATAGACTGGTTGTCGAAAAACCTGAAGTCTTTTGGCATGCGCCTACTGATTTTTCTGTTGCAATCTGTTTTGTGTTGCGTACTTTTCCATTCTTTCATTTCGATAAAGTATCACTAAACGAAAATTTGGATGATAAAGAATAATAAATATAAGGAAAAATAGAATGTTGTTTTATTCGAACAAACTGAGATAGCACCAAAAAAAATCATAATTGAGAAACGAAATAGAGTACGATTTTATTCTTGAAAAAAGAGACATAAGCTCTAACGAATTCGAATCGAAAGTGATGTTATAACATCCCACCCCTGAAGGCTTTTGGCATGCGCCTACCTTCAGTGGTACTTCGCCCGGAGCATATAAATAATTTTAAAGTTTTTTTTTAAAACTTTAACCAAAAATTGGTGGCAACCCTCGTAATTTATAAGACAACCCAAATCAGCTTTCATTAGGGCGACAAGGAAATTGGACTCCTTAAGCTGTAGACCAGAATAAGCTCTTTGGATAACGGTAGATGTATTCAACCTAGTTTAGCTGCCTTGATCCACAAAAATTACCAATACAGAAAATGTGTTTCCTTTTTTTGAAAATTTTTGTTTTAAAATTAGGATATTTTTGTATGTTTCTATAAAAAATGATTATATTTTTGCTCAAATTATGGTGTTTCATCAATACATAAGCAAATATATTGTGTATTTAAATTTGACACCCACCGCCAACGCTCGATGTGATAGAACCTTTATTCAATTTTTCAGTTTCTTATAATTTTTGCAGCTGCTGTGGATAGATTTTCTTGAAAATTTTACTCAAGGTTTCTTTCGCCCAAATAAAACTTAAACCATTTATTGCCTAATTTTGACCAATTTCATCACAATATTGTGACGGTGACACCTAGTGTGTAATAGAATAAGTAAAACTAATAGCTCAATGTTTACTGTACTAAATGGAATTTTCCATGATAAAAATTGTTACGTAATGTTTCTACGCTATTCCAACTGGAAAAGTCGTGAACTTTCGAGAAGCTTGGTTTGTGTATATAAAAAGGCGAACAAGATCGAATTGGATTATTGGTATTTGGAACGCGATAGAGTAAACTTGTAAGATTATAAGTAATATTTGGAAAGCGATAGTATAAAGATTAAAAAGGAATTAAAAAGTGATTTAAAAAGTGTTTTTGTGCGAAATAAAAAGTAAAAGTGATTAGTAAAATTTGAGAATAATTTATATAAAGTGATTTTGTGAATTTTGATTGATAAACTGTGTTGTAATAAATTTTGTGAAATAAATAAATTCGTTGGTGATAAATTAAATTGAGTTTGTATTATTCACAATCCAGTGATACGAACCTTGTTTGACAAGGCAAAAACGTAACATTTGGTGACAGCGGTGGGATTGTGAATAAAAAGATAAAGAAAATGATTCTCAACGAATTAAAAGTTCCAGAATTAAAAAGAGAACTAGAGAAACGGGGTTTGGCTACTGATGGTACTAAAGCAGCTTTACAAGCGCGACTACGTGAGGCCATGCAGAACGA
Organism: Tipula vernalis; assembly: GCA_958295665.1. NCBI lineage: Eukaryota > Metazoa > Arthropoda > Insecta > Diptera > Tipulidae > Tipula > Tipula vernalis. Next base: position 105,220,200 of record OY282560.1, read on the forward strand.
AGGGCTGGACGCGGAACATCATGATTTTGGAGAGAAAGTAACGGATGCGGCAACCGTAGAGCAGAAAGCAGAAGATAAACAACCGTTGGCCGAAAAGACACAAGAACATTCTGGAAGTTTCGATTTGTCGCAGTTAATAGGTGCTATGAACCAGATGACGGGACAGATGAGTCTAATGAAACAACAAAACGAACGACAAATGGTGAAAATTGAGCAGTCAAATGAGCGACAGTTGGAGACTATAAACCAGTCAAACGAAGAAATAAAACGACAGTTGGAACAACAAAATCAGTCTAACCTAAAAATGGAACAACAAATAGAGAAAATTGAACAACCAATCCAGGAAATTGCAGATGGGCAAAAGAGAATGGACGAGAAAATTCTCGAATTATCTACTAACATACACGGCGAAGTAGAGAAGCTACAAATGGAGATTCAAAAGGTTGACGAGAAATTAGAAACGAAGGTTCAACATGTTGAAGAGAAATTGCAAACGGAGATTCAACAAGTTGTGGAAAAATTTCAACGTCTCGAGAAAGATCTAACTGATGTCAAGGCAAGTGGAACAACGACGCAAGTGGTACAGACCGTTCAATCAGTTAAGTTAAAACCACCAAACTTCGACGGTACATCATCTTTCGGCATTTTCAAATTTCAATTTGAAACGGCAGCCAATCAAAACCGTTGGAATGATGAACATCTTGTCGCAGCGTTAATAGTGGCCCTTAAAGGTGAAGCAGCGGAGGCCTTACAAACAATTCCGGAAAAAGATCGCAACAGTTATCTCGAAATTATGAAGGCGCTGGATAGGAAGTACGGCAGTAACCACAAGCGTGAAATCTATCGAATGGAATTGAAAAGCCGCTACCAAAAGGGAGGAGAATCACTTCAGGAATTTTCATCGGCAATCGAGCGATTAGTACATCTAGCACATACCAGTACATCGGCCGATTATATGGAAAGACTAAAAATTGACGCATTCATTGACGGCATTCGAGATCCAGAGACACGCAAAGCGGTAATGTTGTCACCTAAATCAACCTTTGCGGAAACCGTTGCGTTTGCGTTAACCATCGAGGCTGTGCAGAACTTCACCAGACCATCAGTATTTAGGCGTCAAATGAACTCAGACACCGGCCAACTTGGAGCGAGATCGCGGACAAAACTCCCATTGTCAAGGCTTATTGGGCTCAATGGGATAGCCTCCGTCTTGAGAATGGCTGTTTAAAACGATTGTGGGAAAGCACGGATGGCAAAGTGAAGCAATTGTTGCTGGTGATACCAAAGTGCCGGATTGTAGAAATTCTGAATGAGTATCATGGAGGAGCAAGTGGGGGCCACCTTGGAATTAATACAACTCTAGCAAAGATACGTCAACGATTCTACTGGGCAGGATGTAGGCAGTCTGTGATAGAATGGTGCCAAAAATGTGACCAATGTGCGGCGGTGAAGGGACCCGCACGCAAAAGTCGTGGAACCATGAAGCAATATAACGTTGGAGCACCATTCGAAAGAATTGCAATGGATGTAGCGGGCCCATTTCCCACCACTGAGAGCGGCAACAAATATGTGCTAGTAATCATGGATTATTTCAGCAAATGGCCGGAGGTGTACCCCATTCCCAATCAGGAGACGACAACAATAGCTGATGCCGTGGTAAACAATTGGATTAGCAGATTTGGAGTGCCGATGGAGATTCATACCGATCAAGGACGGAATTTTGAATCGGTGGTGTTTCAAGAAATATGCCAGATGCTCGGTATAAATAAAACGAGAACAACGCCTTTGCATCCACAGTCTGACGGTATGGTGGAAAGATTCAATGGTACATTGGAGGAATATCTAGCAAAGGTCGTTGAGAAAAACCAACGCAACTGGGATCGACATATACCGATGTTTCTGATGGCCTATCGATCAGCTATACATGACACAACCGGAATGACACCAGCTAAAACGTTATTTGGAGATAATCTACGGTTACCTGGAGATCTAAAGTTTGGGGCTGTACCATCATCGGCTTTATGTGGACAAGATTACGTAGACCGAATGAAAGAGGAACTTAATGAGATTCATCAATTTGTTCGGGAGAAAATACGGATGTCAAGTGACCGGATGAAGGCTCGATATGACATACGAGCAAATAACCAGGGGGGCTATTTGGGAATTCGATTCGAACGTGATCGAATCCTCGATGTATTGGATTCCTATTTGAATTGAATCAGATTCATTCGTTTCTTATTTAAATCAAATATGAATCTTATACATCAAAGACTCGATCACGTTCGAATCGAATTCCCAAATAGCCCCCCAGGGCTTCCAGGAAGGGCAATTAGTATGGCTTCACAACCCGCAACGGAAAAAGGGATTATCACCGAAGCTGCAACCAGCATGGGAAGGACCTTATACTGTCATCACAAGGATGAACGACGTGGTTTATCGGATACGGAAGGGACATCGAGGTAAACCAAAGGTGGTGCATTTGGAGAGGCTGGCCCTATACAGAGGAGGTGATTTGGGTCCTGTTCGGGACGAACAGGCTTAGGTGGGGGGTAGTGTGACGGTGACACCTAGTGTGTAATAGAATAAGTAAAACTAATAGCTCAATGTTTACTGTACTAAATGGAATTTTCCATGATAAAAATTGTTACGTAATGTTTCTACGCTATTCCAACTGGAAAAGTCGTGAACTTTCGAGAAGCTTGGTTTGTGTATATAAAAAGGCGAACAAGATCGAATTGGATTATTGGTATTTGGAACGCGATAGAGTAAACTTGTAAGATTATAAGTAATATTTGGAAAGCGATAGTATAAAGATTAAAAAGGAATTAAAAAGTGATTTAAAAAGTGTTTTTGTGCGAAATAAAAAGTAAAAGTGATTAGTAAAATTTGAGAATAATTTATATAAAGTGATTTTGTGAATTTTGATTGATAAACTGTGTTGTAATAAATTTTGTGAAATAAATAAATTCGTTGGTGATAAATTGAATTGAGTTTGTATTATTCACAATCCAGTGATACGAACCTTGTTTGACAAGGCAAAAACGTAACAATATTCAACCAAATAGAAGGAAAACTATGCGGAAAATTCGGAAAAGCTACCGTGATTAATTAGATAAACCATAGACAATATTTTAAAATGTAGTTCGATCAATAGGATCGCTAATTCTCTAGAAAAGGTACAATATAGGCTTTCGTATATTTGGCCCTTGAGAAATTCCAAAATCAGCGTTGATAAGCTATAAATTAGTTTCGACCACTTTGAAATTTTAATATAAAAACTGGCACCTGAAATAATAAGATGTCCACTTTTGAGCCTGCCAATGTTAGGTAAATGTTAGGCATTTTCGCGAAAAAGACACATTTTCCATAATAACCGTTATAAAAAAATTATAAATATTCCGTTTTATGAGGCCACGTGACACACCGTATATATGTTTATTTGGACAAATTGAATTTTCGTATTTCCTAAAACTAGAAAATGCCCTAAATTTTCGCACAGAAAAAAACAATTTCAATTCAGCGTTTTTCGCCATATTTTGTTGTTGTGTTGAACCCACTGAGATATATACATGGAGACGGCATAGGCAAAAAGTCGTGGTGGAAGAAAAAAAACGAAGAAGAAAAAAGTTTGCTTCTGTGTGACAGAGAAAGAAAATATTTGTTTTCCTTGACTTGAATTTTCGAATTTTCGGAAATGGAATTGTACCACTGAAGCTGCATACATGCTATACTTTTCTGGTGAAAAAATGTACACCACGAAGTTAGCTGTTTGAGTTGAATTATTTGCAAGTAGAACAAAAAGTTCACCAGGGTAACCAATTTTAACAAAAAATTTTACTATTTTGCTAACTTCGTGGTGTACATTTTTTCACCAGAATTGGAGCATGTACGCACCTTGAAGGTGAGAGAATTGGAGCATGTACGCACCTTGAAGGTGAGTACATGATCCAATTCTGGTGAAAAAATGTACACCACGAAGTTAGCAAAATAGTAAAAATTTTTGTTAAAATTGGTTACCCTGGTGAACTTTTTGTTCTAGTTGGAAATAATTCAACTCTTACAGCTTACTTCGTGGTGTACATTTTTTCACCAGAAAAGTATAGCATGTACGCAGCTTCAGATGTACTGAGTGAATTTTACAAACCTAAACAGGCCGTTATGTTCGAATTTTGACGTTTCACTAGAATTTTTTTTGTGTTTTGATTTATTTTACAGGCGTGTTTGGAAGTTGTTGTTTTAATTTTTTTTTGTAATTAGTTGTAAATACTAATAAAATTAAAAAGGAATATATTAATTAGGATCAATTAGAAAAAATATTTTATATTTCTTTGAATTATCTCTTAAAATGCATTTTCGAAATTTTTTTCGTATCAAAATTTCCTATCTTTTTGTTCTCTTAACTTTTAGCGTGAAGTTATTCGTTCTATTTCCGAAAACGCCTATTATTATTTTTTAATTTGTGCATACAGAGCATTTATAACGAAAAAACTTTTTACTTTTGACTTGCAAGTTTATATGAATTTCCAACATAACGAACAAAAACGTATTATGTTCGCTAAGTTGAAAATTTATACAAGTAAAATGCTTTTTTTTTTGTAAACTAGATTTCCTGATGATTCCACAAGCAAACGTAGTCATACTTCAGGACCTGCAAACCGGAGCCTTCTAGCAGTACAGTATATTACGGTTTGAATGACTGTAATCTTCTGTACCTCTATAGGCATTTTCGGAATTAGATCCTTATAGATACTCCTCCAAAAATTGTTGCTCGGTATTTTGGAAAAAGTTTTTTTCATTGTGAATGCTTTCTAAAAGTGGATTACATTATTTGAACTGTTTATGATTTGGTTCTGCCTAAATACCCAATATTATGTTTTGGCATAAAGAATTTTTACAAATAGAAATTGTTTGTGCCTAATATACATACACATTTTATTTTAAATTTAAGCCACAACCACAATTTAAATAGAGTTATTTTGTGTATTTAGTTTTTTGGTTGATATAACTTTCGTTATCTATGCTCTGTGGTTGTAAGATATAGGCATTTGAATTTGTGTTTAAATAAAATATTTTTCTTCAATTAACTTATTATTTTGTTTTACTTTATCAGTGTGACAGTTAATTTAAAAACCAATAAACAATTTTAAAAATGACTGAAAACGTACCGCACGTTATATTAAACAATGGCAAAAACATGCCTGCTTTTGGTTTAGGAACTTATAAGGTAAGACGAATCGGAATTTATTTATTAGATTTATAAATTTTATAAGAGAAAAATAAGGATTTGCTTATTAATTAGAACATCACATATAAATTTAAAAAATACATAAACAAGAATCCGCTTGCATTCTAGTCTATCGAAAATGATTGTAAAATTGCTGTTAGATGTGCTGTTGACGCTGGATATCGTCATTTTGATACAGCATTTTTTTACCAAAACGAAAAGGAAGTAGGAGAAGCATTGCTAGAGAAGATTGAAGAAGGCGTTGTTACTAGAGATGAATTATTCGTGGTTACAAAACTATGGAATACATTCCATGATAAGGATAAGGTTGAATATGCTTGTCGAAAATCTCTTGAAAATCTTGGTTTGGACTATATTGATTTGTATTGTATGCATTTTCCAATAGGGTTTACTTATACAAATGATGAAGATCTAAAGCCACAAAATGATTCAGGTGGAATTCTTACTAGGTAATTAATTACCAGTATTTAATTAATTAATCATTAACATAAATTTCACATATATTAATACTTTAGTGATGTCGATTACTTAGACACATGGCGTGCCATGGAGGAACTAGTACAACTTGGTTTAGTCAAGAGTTTGGGTATTTCCAATTTTAACAGCGTGCAAATAACTCGTCTTATTGAAAATTGTAAGATTAAGCCGGTCAGCAATCAAATTGAATGCTCACTACACATCAACCAAAAGAATATGATTAAATTTTGTAAAGATCGGGATATTGTAGTTACGGCATATAGCCCATTGGGGCGTCCTAATGAACAAGAACGTACACCAAATTACTTTTTTGATGAAAAAGTTAATCTGATTGGAAAAAAATTCAACAAAACCACTGCTCAAGTTGTGCTACGATATCTGGTAAATATAATGCTTGTATACCTTTTACTATAATACTAATTTAAATCAATTTTATAGTTTGAACTTGGTGCCATTCCAATTCCAAAATCTGTAACTAAAGCACGGATTGAAAGTAATATTAATATTTTTGATTTTGAATTGACCGAAGAGGATAAGCAATATTTAGATTCATTCAATACGAATCAAAGACTTGTTACGATGTCAGTTTTAGCCGATCACATTTATTATCCATTCGGTATTGAATATTAATTTGTAAACTTGAAATATTTCATTATTATGTAGCATGTACAGATTATTACATATGTAAAATTGACTTTTGCTGAATAAATTTTTAAACATACGAATTGTTATTTGAAATTAACGAAAAACTATTTGGAAGTTGAGAGACAAGCATCTTCATTTCAAGTATCTAATTTTCATGTGTGGGTTGAAGCTTTCTAGTCTAACTGAAATTCGCACACGTCTACTATCAAAGTTAGATGGCAATTCGAAATAAAAATTCAACCTATGCTCAGTTTGAAAAGAGATACTGCGATGATTGGTGGAACTACACAACATCATCATCGGCCACAGAAAAATTAGCAATCACCAGTAAAACCAAACGCACAGCGCGAAGGGAGAAAATTTTACCCTTCTTCTTCGCCAGACACGAAAAGTTCACAGACACACACACGGACCCCATCGACACCATGTTGGTTCTGTGGTGGCGTGCACTATTCGTACGATTGTGAGTTTCACACGCACAAATGTACGCAATGTTAAGCAATCGGACATAATGAGGGTTTCTGTAATTTTTCCAATAAATCTCCACTTTCGAAAGGAAAACATCGAGAGCAATTCAGGACAAACGTGATCCGGAAAAATGATACAAAGAGCCACCGAAAATTCGTTAGTGTGAAAACAAACGAATTTGAAGCCATATTACAAATTGAAACTGCTGGAGATTTCACAGTTTTATCCGAAGATTGTTGTTGATTGGTGTCATGTGAAGCCAGCTTTAAACGTACTCTTTTTAGTTTTGACAGTATAGTATGTTAGGTTAGGGTTTTTCCTGTACACGAACAGACACATGTAATTCTAAATATTAATAAAGAATGTTAATCCACACTTATTATTTTAATCTATGAACAATATCTTGTTTAGAAACACTAAACATAATACTGGCGACGAGGATTTATATTCACGAATTATTTCCTCCATAAACAAAATGGATAAAGAGCAATTTGAACAATTTGTGGAATTGATCAGCCGGAATAACGGCGCACTTATGGAAACAGTAGGACCAGTGATACGGGGACAAAATCGAGATACAGATACCCAACAACAAACTCCGCAAAACTTAGATGAAAAGGAAGTTCGAGAAATTAAAAAAAAATTTAAATGCGAGCGATATGTTGCATCTTTAACATCATCGGCAGAAAATGTTGTGCGTGGATGCCTTCGAGGCGCAATGTCGCATGAGAGGACTTAATAGTTCCAACACAGAACTATACGTGAACGCAAAATGCGATTTATTCCTGTGTTCATTGTCACCGGACACTCATCACGAACTTAAAGTGTCTTTTACGGATGCCACCACACCGTTCGAACAAAATACATACAAAACAATAATCGAACGTTTCATTAATTTGTATACACGCAAAATGACTCGATTTAAATACCTAATATTGATGTGACTGTCATTAGTATTTCAGGTGGAACACTTTTAAAAATTGAACTAATTCAGACCTTATTCTCATAAAATATAAGCTTTATACCACCGACAGACACAAACTAGCTAATCGCGAATTCGAGATTATGTAGTTATTTTTTCAATTTGTCACAATACGATTTTAAAGCTTTCGGGATTACTGCGCTTCATAACTTGATTATCGTAATCTAGTTGCACAAACTCCATAAACATAAAATACAAAAAAGACAGAAAGCGTTAGTGAGATAGAATTATTTTGTTTTGATGTCATTTTTAAAATGAAATTAAAATCGCGATCTGAGGGGGGGGGGGGGGGGCGATATGCTTGCCCTTATTTTAATCCATCTGAAAATTATAAGTTCAATCGAAGGCATCATTTTGAGTGTCGATTAAACTATTTCATATTTCTGTTGATCCCAATTAATTAGTTTAAAAAATGGAAAGAAAACATATTCTCAATATTTCTAAGAAATAATTAAATCGAAAGAAACTAAAAATAAAAGAAAATCTGTTAAAAACAGTTTATGGCAATGAAGAAAAAGCCGATAGTTTTACAAATAATTTTATTCATATTGATGGTATTTATGAGACAGATAATCTTAGTGAGAATCGTGTAATGGTGTAATTAGTAATGTGAATTGTATGGTAAAAAGTGTTGTAAATGACGTTAATGATTCAGGAACAGGTTCTCTTGAAGTTCAACTGAGCTGGAGTTCAGGGCAAAAGGAATTTTCATCATTCAAAAATTCACACCAAACTCTATTTGGTAAGATTCGAAAATTTTATATTTTGAAGACTACGTGGAATTCGTAAAACATGAGTTCAACCGCTTCCATAATAAACACCACCAGAAACAGTCGAGGGCACGGGAAAAATAATAGGTTTAAATTTTAGAATATATGTACATCTATGTTTAAAGAATAGGTTTAAATTTTAGAATATATGTACATTTATTATTATTATTAATAAACTTACATAAATATGTACTGTGTAATACCTTGTTTCCATTAGGTTCAAATTGGCTTGAGTTAAAGTTAAGTACTTCCCATACCAGGCCCCTCGGCTTTGAGCTTCAAAAATAAAAATTCTTTATTTCATTTATGAATTATGCAAATTAGTTTTATTTGATTGACAACGTTTAATTTTATAGGAATAAATTCAATTTTTTGAAAAATAATTCATTTTTAAGTGATAAGTTTAAAAAAATCAAAATATATTGCAATGAAGTTATCTATAAAGTCAAGGGAATGCGTTAAACACTTGACTGCAACATTTCAAAGTAGTACAAAGTGAAGTCACAAACTTTGTGAACATTACCTACAAATAATTTTTGGCACAATTGTTTTATATTTATCGAAAAATCTAGCTCTTATGTACTTGTTCCTGCTATAATTCACGTGTGAAATAGACCTAAATAAAATATTTGATAGCAACCGAATGTTCAAAGCCAACACCACCGGTATGAAAGAGTATCAGCTTCGCATTTGTGGTAACTAAAAATTTTGAGGCGAGGCGTCTGGTATGAAAAGTACTTAACTCAATTCTAATTCAGTTAATTCATGTCAATCGAAAGTGTTCTACGTGGTAATGGTTTGAGCAAAACATAACCTCCAAATTTTTAATTCACTAACATAATACCAAAAAACAATGCGATTGTGGATAATTTTTTTAAATTTATGGTAATAAAATATTAAAATAAATGCTGACTCATGATCATGATAAAATAGAATACGTTTATGCTCAGAGTCGAGTCATCTTTTAGTTAACTTTGGATCATCTTGTAGTTATCTTTTTAGCGTTTATACTGCAGAGTCAAATCGTAGTCGAGTCGAAACTAGGTTGAAACCGAGTCAGAAACGTCAAAAAAAAAATCATTTACTATCGTATTGTTACGTTTTTGCCTTGTCAATCAAGGTTCGTATCACTGGATTGTGAATAATACAAACTCAATTCAATTTATCACCAACGAATTTATTTATTTCACAAAATTTATTACAACACAGTTTATCAATCAAAATTCACAAAATCACTTTATATAAATTATTCTCAAATTTTACTAATCACTTTTACTTTTTATTTCGCACAAAAACACTTTTTATTTCACTTTTTAATTCCTTTTTAATCTTTATACTATCGCTTACCAATTATTACTTATTCTTACAACTTTACACTATCGCGTTCCAAATACTAATAATCCAATTCGATCTTGTCCGCCTTTTTATATACACAAACCAAGCTTCTCGAAAGTTCACGACTTTTCCAGTTGGAATAGCGTAGAAACATTACGTAACAATTTTTATCATGGAAAATTCCATTTAGTACAGTAAAACATTGATCTATTAGTTTTACTTATTCTATTACACACTAGGTGTCACCGTCACAGTATGTTTATATGTTTTTCTTGTATTATTTTCTGAATTTTATAAAAATAAAATAACAAAGTTTTATTGCCACACAAAAATCGAAGATTCGCACACAAATTAAGAAATCAAAATGGTGTCTTTTTGTTACTATTTTTTTGTTGTTTTTATTTTTCGACTCGACTCCGTTTATAGTGGCTGTTTTTAGAGTTAACTCGACTCGACCCTAGACATTTTTTAGGTCGAGTCGAGTTAACTACAAGATGACTCGACTCCGTTTATAGTAAAAGTTAACCTAGGTTCAAACAAAAATTATGGGAATATATATTCCTATAATCTCTGGTTCAAACCAGGTTGAACCCTAAGCATAAACGTACTCATAGGTAGAGCAGTTAATTTAGCAAAGACATGAACCATAAGTGGTTAAGGCCGGTACGCCGTAATATCACAGAATACAACCGAGAAGAGACATAACGCTGTGTTTGTATGGAAAAATTTGGATTCATTTTTTTTTACCTTGATTTGATGAAGGTAAGAGAAAGTTGGGTATTGTATTCTTTAATTTACTGGTTTTCATTTGAAATATTAAAAATTGAGAATCCTTAACAGTGTAGTTAGTGAAATTATTTGACAAGTTTTGTTTTGACAGCATAATTTGTATTAACTACTATAATATTCAAAAATAATTATACTTCAATGTCCAAAAAATAAGGTAAGATCACAGAAGAAAGATTAATCAGAATAGACATTGCGTGGATCAAACTTTTTTTTCATCTTACCTTCTTTTTTGGACATTGAAGTAAAATTATTTTCGAATATTATGAATTTTTTGAATATTTAATACAAATTATGCTGTCAAAACAAAACTTGTCATATAATTTCACTAACTATACTGTTAAGGATTCTCAATTTTTATTATTTCAAATAAAAACCAGTAAACCAAAGAATACATAACCCAACTTTCTCTTACCTTCGGCAAATCAAGGTCAAAAAATGAGTCCAAATTTTTCCATACAAAAACAGCGTTATGACTGTTCTGGTTAATCTTTCTTCTGTGGTAAGATGAAAAAAAAATTTGGTCCACGCAATGTCTATTCTGGTTAATCTTTCTTCTGTGGTTGTACGAACATTCTTCGCTTTTGTACGTAAACGTAACACCGTCTCTGGCGAGAACGTTCAATTAACAATAAATATAATTTTATGTGGAAGAGTGCAGACTAATTTCCTGTTCTATTTAAAAGTTTGCTCACAAGACGAATAAAAATGAAAATCAAAACAATTTTAGTTACAGTGATTATGTATTTAATAAAAAATTAATTGATTATACAGCTACATTAGCCTTTAGGGTGAGAGTATTGTCTTCATAGATTTCCAAAACATCAGCCAAATGCTCATTATCTCTTGGTTTCTTGAATTGCTTCTTTTTCATGACAGGTTTTTTACGTTTAAGCGCCAAAGGTTTCTTGGGACCATGATCCTGCATAGATTTAATACCTTGCTTATCTAAGTATTCATCTATCTTTGCATCGTCCATGGATTCTACAGCTACGGCACGCCACAATTTTTGAAATTCTTCATCAATATTCAAATTACAAGTTTTATCATTATAAAATAAAACTTTTTTCTTATCAATCGGTCTTGTAATATAAATAATTTCAGATGATCGATGTTTTAATACTTTTTCACAATGAGCAAGGGATTCTTGAATATCCTCCAATAATACACCGCCTAGTCCTTTCAAATCCTGCTGTTTCAAGAGTCTCATTAAATTCTTGCCATCCTTTAATTTGTACACAGATTTAAAAGAAAATCGTCTGTCTGGCGTAACATCAATTTTTGGATTATTTACAAGCGCTTCAGTTAATAACCACTGTAAGGAAAACAACAATGATATATAATTACATAAAAATGTAAACTAATGTTTTATACATTTTTGACAGAATTTCCAATATCCAGCTGATTAGTTTCGTCAAGAATATCCTCTATGGTTAATGGGTGGTCGTCACCTCCCTGATGTCTTGTCTTCATATGCTTCACAATCTTCGCTAATACGCCAAATCTGTACTGTGAACTACCTGACATAGTCTTATAGCTACAAAAACAAAAATAAGAAAATCTGTTGTAAAATCTAGTTGCAAAAGAAAATAGTTACATATTTACCTAGAGCTTTCCGATGACTTTTGACTTGGCGGATTCGGAGCCTTGAATTTTTTCTTTTCATCTTTGGGCGGCTCAGGACGTATTTTTTTCTCAACGCTTTAATAGGAATACAATTGTAATATTATTTCTTTCATTATAATAAATTACCTTACGTTGGAATGGCCAATGCATGTTTTTTGAATAATTCACGTTCACGCAATAAAGCAGGATCCATTGTCAGCTGGTTAGTAGACAAATCTCACTTCTACCGAAAAATAAAAATTCGCAAGCAAATGTCAATATTTTGACAGATCCATATAATTGCTATTATGTATGTGTGTGGTAGACTGTAGACGGAATATTGTAAACAATAGTTTTTTTAGAGTAGCAAATTATTACTTTCCACCCGAAATTTTATTATTTTTTTTTTGTTCGATGATTAATCATTCGATTTTGAATTAAATTCTAATTAATAGTGCTATAAATAGTTTCCATTAGCTGGAATTAAGTACCTACACATCACCTTCCAATTTAAACATAATTCTGGATGTTTTTGTTGGTTTTGTTTATCGGTATTAAATCTACTGTGCATGGTACATCGCACTTGATTGTGATTCGTAAATTATTACTTTTTATAAAAAAAACCACTTGATGTTTTCAATTACATATTATTATAAATGTTTTTATCATTCATATAATAAAGATTAGCCCATTTTCTTTACCAAAAACATACACTTATGGAATTTGTATTTAAATTAATTATTTTTAATTTACTTATTATTCTGTTGGACATTCTAGTGAATATCGTTTCATTGGTTTCGGTGATTAGGTTATAAAACTTACTTAAAGAATAAAGTTAGAGCGTAATAAGAAAACGAAGTATTTTTATTGTAAAAGTGATTCAATTTTGAATAAATTTTAATTTTAACTTTATACCTATTTTGTGTGTGAAAATGGTAAATGTACCTCAAATTAAATTAAACGATGGCACTTTTATGCCCGCACTTGGTTTAGGCACTTTTACGGTAAGTTTAATATATTTTAAAATAATTATCTGAATTCTTGTTAAAATAACAGATCCCGATTTTCGGGACTATTTATTATTTACGTCAAAATCTCGACATTTAATGAGTATGTTTAATAAAAAAACACCTACAAATTGTGTTGTTGCCGGAGCTCTTTAGTGTAGAGAATGTACTGTAGCGAAAACTTTTAAACGAATTTAAAAAACCCTAAATTAATTAAAAATTGGCTTTTTATTTTATAACCCTGTATATTTGTTTATTACATTATCGAAATTTGTACCGGTTATCACTTTCGTAATGGTAATTAGCTAAAGTTTCAGAATTGTGAAGTGTAGCTGATGTAGAACTTTAAACTTTAAAGGGCTTGTCCCATAAAAACAAGCAGAAGTTATTTTAAATAAAAAATAGTTCGAATTTATTACCATGTTTCCATGAAGGAGGTTGAGTTAGGTTGAATTGAAATTAGGTTTTCGTTAAATTTCCAAATGGTGTCGATCCTATGGTGACATGTTATAACCATCAGTTTTTTCGCTTCGATGCATTTTCGTTAGAATAACTGTATTCCTTTGTTAAAAATATAAAATTTTAAAACAATTTAGTTGTAAGATACCGTTACTCTGTCGAAAATCCATCGAAGCGAAAAAAGTGATGTTTATAACATGTCACTCATGAAAGTGAGTGATTTAGTTGAGTTAAAAATTTTACATTGGTCGTGTTTCCTCGGGCAAATTTGATAAAAAGTCTCATGTGCTATTTTTGATCACTTTTTGCCATAAAACGCACTTATTTATATTACCAAACAAATCTTATGTCAAATTCTTTTCGCCAAAAAACATCAAAAAAAAATTGATGTACATCGAAAATCATGTACTTTTCGTCAAAAAACATCAATGTTTTTTCGATGTACATCAATTTTACGAAATGTATGTTTTTTCATAAATCAACTACAACAACGAATTAGAAACGTCAATTTTTAGTTGTCAAAGTTGTCAGAGTTTTTGTATCTTGATTTTTAATCATTTTAAACTACATATTTTAATCGTATTAAATAAAGTTTTCAATATAAACAGTTTTTTCCGTCTCGATTTTTTATCCTTTTATTTGTTGTGCTTAATTATTTTAATTGAATTAAATAAAGTTGTCAATATAAACAGTTTTTTCCGTCTCGATTTCGAATCGATTTTTATAGTGTTTCGTGTCCGAGTGTATTCAGTGTTTTGTTTTGAAATTTGAATAAAATAAATATATAATTTATAGAACAACTATGGAAGAGGTAATTGCGGAATTGGTGGCATCTTCATCGTCAAAATTAAAATAATTAAACACAACAAACAAACAAAAGAATAATAAAAATCGAGACGGAAAAAACTGTTTATATTGAAAACTTTATTTAAACGATTAAAATAATTAAACAACAATTAAAATGATTTCAAATCAAGACACAAAAAACTTCATATATTCACAACTTTGACAAATAAAAATTGAAGTTTCTATTTTTGTTGTTGTTAGTAAAGTAAAAAAAAACATCAATTTGTTTCGTGTACTTTTCGCACCACAAAATTTACACTGATTTGAAAAAACGAAAAGAATTCGACATTAGAATTTTATTCCTAGTCATAGGCCCTTTCCGAAAGTTATACTTATTTATTTAGACATACTTATTTGCCGCCATCTTAAATAAGTATGTAAAATCATCCGAATTGATTTCACATACTTATTTTCTATTTTGACTATTTTGTAACTATAAAATAATTTTTTAATTAAATTTTTTATAAAACTTAATTACTACATAATATCACAATATGTATGCAATGAAATTAACAGAATGTTGGTTTTCGTTTAAGATTTTTTTTTTGTAAGAACATACTTATTTTAAGTTACCTTGCCAACATACTTATTTAAATAAGTAGGTCTAAATAAATAAGTATAACTTTCGGAAAGGGCCCTAGTGTTCAATCGGGCAAAAATGATAAAAAATATCATGATATTTTTTATCACTTTTGGCGTTAAACGCACTCATTTATGACACAAAAACAACACACTGGAGTACTTTCCTCCAGTGGAAGTATTCTGTCTATTCTCTGGGAATTGGGAAATATATTGCTATAGAAATGAATGAAATATTCCCCAATTCCCAACAGTATATTCTGGCTTAATTGGGAATCATGCAATGGGGAAAACACTATTTATACACTATTAACATTGAGTACGTTTATGCTTAGGGTTCAACCTGGTTTGAACCTAGGTTAACTTTTACTATAAACGGAGTCGAGTCATCTTGTAGTTAACTCGACTCGACCTAAAAAATGTCTAGGGTCGAGTCGAGTTAACTCTAAAAACCTTCACTATAAACGGAGTCGAGTCGAAAAATAAAAACAACAAAAAAATAGTAATAAAAAGACACCATTTTGATTTCTTAATTCGTGTGCGAATCTTCGATTTTTGTGTGGCAATAAAACTTTGTTATTTTATTTTTATAAAATTCAGAAAATAATACAAGAAAAACATATAAACATACGATAGTAAATGATTTTTTTTGACGTTTCTGACTCGGTTTCAACCTAGTTTCGACTCGACTACGATTTGACTCTGCAGTATAAACGCTAAAAAAGATAACTACAAGATGATCCAAAGTTAACTAAAAGATAACTCGACTCTGAGCATAAACGTATTCACTATTTTTATATTCTACATATAAAATACAAGCTTTACCGATATTCCGTTGTAAATAAAATAATGAAAATACACAAAACAATCAGTTTCTTCTAATTCCCCAAAAAAAAAAAAAAATGGGAAAAATAAACGTCAAAATAGTTCAATTCCCAATTCCCAGGGAATAGCCAGAATAGGGCCACAGGTGAGCTTAGTTGACTTGGTTTGGGTAATTTGTTTACAGTGGAAATTTTAAAATTAGCTCGTCGATTTGATTGAAAAACCATACCATCATACTTCTCTTTATATTTAATCATTAACGTATCACTTTTTGAATATAGTGTTTCTGTTGCCATGGTGAATTTTAAATCACTAAAATTTAAGCTCAAGGAAGCTTGGTTCTAATTATAAAAATCGCTCGACTGCAACTGCATTACTTTTAAGTACAATTTATTGACATTAAACTGCTTGCACTGCATTGACATTAAATGCCGAATCAGTAAAATAGAACTGTGGTAGCTCACATGTTTCAAATGCATGTCTATCAAGCTATGTACAGCATCAAGTTCCTGAATCCTAGAATAATCAGGAGTTGAAAACCTTTGTATAATATTTGTTGTACTAGTAGGTGATGCTAAACTATAGATTCGTAATGTTAAAATTGCTTTTAGTATTTTAATTAGAGCACTGGTAATGTCGTTCCCGATTCTACCACTTTGGTTTTCATACCAAAGAGAACAATATGTAATTTTGTTCGTGTGACAATATCCGATTAAATTATAAACGTTGAACTTTCTTTTCTAAAAAAAATTTGATGCATTTCCTTTAGGTAAATAAAACACATTTTGTAGGTCATAGGCTATGAGGGCGATCGATTTATCTTGCAACAACAACAAAAAATTGCCAAATTCAATTAGGGCTGTTATAGGGTTCTCTTCCAAAATGTATTTACGAATTTGTAAACAAAAGTGTGAACAGAAAAAAATAATTTTAGTTTGTATCATACATTCGTTTTTTTCGATAAAGAACTCATAATAAAGATTGCGTAAATGGCATATAATTGTGTCTTACCTGGAAAAATTTAACACATAGCACAAAACAGAATTAAGACGCTTAAAAACAACAAGGTTTTGTGGTGTATAGTACTATAGAAAAAAAATATTTTCGAAACTGTAAGCGATACGACAATTTTGATCAAAAATTCTGGGAGAGCATGGTCAAAAACACCAGAACCAACTCATTTTTGAAAAAATGGTCTATATGACCAGAGTAGGGTTGCCAGTTGGACTTCTTTGGGGAGTACGGTGCTTCTTTTCTGGTTCCAATTTTGCTGTGTTCTTGTTTTCTGTAATTTGTATAGAAGTATACAACTTTTTTACAACTTACAGAAAGTAGATACATTGCAGGGTCAGAGCCAGAGCGGAAGCACTGTACTCCCTAAAGAAGTACAACTGGCAACCCTAGACCAGAGGGAACTCACGTGACGAAATATTGTTGAAAAATGTAGAAATTGGTGACGTCTGACGGATAGTATAAATTGATGATATCTGACACGATACATTTAGGAATTGGAAGGAACGAATAATATAAATCCATATATTCATCATGGAAACGTAGTATGTACGTGAACACTAATTCCAACTCAAGCCAGTCTGAACCTAACATAGAAACAAGTTTACGAAAACCATCATAATATTTAAAAAATTGTAAAATATTTTTATAATTTTTTTAAACATTATGATATCGTTTATAAATTTGAACTATTTTTTAATCATTTTGCTTTTGTAGAAATAACAATTTTGTCAAAAATTGGAATTGTCATTTGTCGATTTAGATTGTCGGAACAATTATAATTTGATTTAAGTAGAATTAGGCCTCTAAAATTGCTATGCGTTCTAAACAGTATCGAGATTGGTTAGAACACAAATAAAGTATTCGTTAATTCTAGTCTACCAAAAATGAAGGGGAACTGGCCGTGAAGTATGCTGTTGATGCTGGGTATCGACATTTCGATACAGCTTTTTTGTATGGAAACGAAAAAGAAGTAGGAACAGCATTAAATGAGAAAATTACCGAGGGTGTTGTTACCAGAGACCAATTATATGTGGTCACAAAACTTTGGTGTACCTTCCATGAGGCGGATAAAGTTGAATATGCATGTCGTAAATCTCTGAAAAATTTGGGTCTGGATTATATTGACTTGTATGTAATGCATTTTCCAATAGGTTTTGTCCATAGAAGCGATGAAGATCTATTGCCGAAAGATGATGAAGGCAATATTCTCCACAAGTAATTATAATACATAAATGAGATAATTTTAAGAATATAAACATTATCTAACATTTTTTTTACAGTGATGTTGATTACGTGGTTACATATCAAGCTATGGAAAAATTAGTTAAACTCGGTTTGGTCAAGAGTCTGGGTATTTCAAATTTTAATAGTGAGCAAATAGTACGCCTGCTTGAAAATTGTGAAATTAAACCAGTAAATAATCAAATTGAATGTTCACCACATATTAATCAAAAGAAATTGATTAAATTTTGTAAAGATCGTGATATTGTAGTTACAGCTTATTGCCCGTTAGGACGTCCGAACGTCGAAAAAAAGACACCAAACTACATGTTCGATGAAAAAGTTGAGCAAATTGGGAAGAAATACAATAAAACTGGTGCTCAGGCTGTATTACGATATTTGGTAAGTTTTATATTTATAGCTACATACATATATTCCTCGTATCTATCGAAATACGTTAAACAATTTGTTTTTACAATTTTTTAGTTTGAACTTGGCACCGTTCCACTTCCAAAATCCGTGACTAAAACGAGAATTGAAAGTAATATTAATATTTTTGATTTTAAATTGTCCAGCGAGGATACCCAATATTTTGATTCGTTTAATGTGAATCAACGAATTGTTGAGTTGCCACATTTCTCCAGCAACAAATATTATCCCTTCAACATTGAGTATTAAAAACGATTTTATTTTTGTTGTTTTAAAAGTTTATTTTTTTAATCAATAAAATTGTATATTGTACGTAATTAATTTTAAATAGTTTTTTTCCTTATCTTGGAAATAACAACTTGCAAAAATGTTATCTATTTTTATTTATAAGTATGTAATTTATTTACCAAACAATTAAAAATTGAACACTACAACATTTAAACCATGACAGATATTCAACATCGAGATTAGCATTTACCAATTTGTTACTTTATTACGTAATTATAATAAATTGTAAACGTAATTATTTTATTCCAAATCAATCGTCAAGCGGATTGTTAATTAGGTTATCAAGGGGCTAATAAGGTAGGTAGTATTGAGTAACTCGAATAATTTACTAATTCAATTATACGTACATATATGCAAAGAAATTTCAAATCTTTAAATTTGTGCTCAAAAGAAATTTCAGTTAACTTATAACAGGACAAGAGCTTGGGACTAATAAATTCCAAGTTTATGATTTCAAATGTTTCTTTAAAGACATCAGTATTATTTATAAGTAATTCGACGTCATTAAAAATTGAATCTCTTTCGTTTATTTGATTTCTTAATTCGTTCACCAAGTCAGTTAGGATTTTAATTTTTCTAGAATCAGGGTTCATTAAGTTGTTATTTGACCAGGCTTGGTTTTCAGCAGAGCTATCATTGGTGAAATCTATCTGTTTGGGGATTTTTTGTTGGTTACCAAAAAGGTGGCTTTTGGCTTCCCTAAAACTTGATTTATTTATTATCATATGCTCCCTAACCTATTTCTGCCTGTATCTTTCATTGCACCGGATAAAGTTAGTTGCGTAGCCCACTCCACAATACTTACAAGACTCTTTCTTGTCACATTCGTGGTTTGTCTCAACAGTTTTTGCACACGTTGGACATCTATTATTTTTTGATTCACATTTAGTAATTGTGTGTCTGTAATTCAGACATTTTTGCAGAATAAGGGATTTGGTATGAAATATTCTACTTTTATAATGATATTGTCGAAAGTGAGTTTAACTAATTCGACATTTTCAGCTGTTTTTGTGACATTCCATTTTGTCATTCTTTCTATATTTGAGATATGGAATTTCGATTTAATATTTTCTTGAATTTCCTTAACAGAGAGTCCGATAGGGATGTTTCTAATTAGGCCGATTGAGGATATAAAATTTTTAGGTTTATAGGTTGTATAGTTATCAAACTATTTAAAGGCATCTGAGTTGACGCAATTATTTGCGTCTTCAAATTTATTAAAGATAATCTTAGCCACATTTTTGCTAACACTTGAGATATTTTTGAAATTGTTTATTTTAATTGCTTTACCTAAGTTAACTAGCTTTAAATTATCTTTACTAACAAATACAGTAAATGGGCCGGTATCTAATCGGTTATATAAATTAATTTTATCTTAGCGTATTTTGGCGTATTTGCGACGTCATTTTTATTATGTTTCCTTTTAATTTCTTTATTGGAATTATTATTATATTCACCGTTTACTATTATGTCATTATTAAAAACGATTTTGTATTTTTTTGTATTTATTTCATCTTCAGAATCAGAGAAATCAGCAGGAGTAAATGGTGGAGGTTCAAAGTACTGTGTACTTTGTCCCCCCTTGCTTGTGTTAGGTGGATTTATTATTTTGTGGATAAAAAAAAAACAACTAAGAAAAGACTTACCCGACTGATAAAAACAAACAAATCAAAAATAAATTATTAAGATATTAATTTAAATGAAATAAAAATTAATTAAAATCAAAAGAAAAATTGATAAATTTATAAAACACCACCAAAAAAAGAGACGTTCAGTGCGAGTTTACGACCATTTTCTGATAAAAAATTTTCAACAGGGAACCAATCGACGTAGTCTATTTTGTAAAAAAATTTCCCTTTCCGAACATAATTCTTTTGTTTTCCATTTAAAATATGTATGTTGAGTGCGAGTTTACGACCATTTTCTGAAGAAAAATTTTCAACAGGCAACCAATAGACTACGTCGATTGGTTGCCTGTTGAAAATTTTTCTTCAGAAAATGGTCGTAAACTCGGCATGAATCTGCTGAAAAATTTTCATCAGAAAATGGTCGTAAACTCGCACTGACACAATAAAGTTTCGAGAAAGAATGAAAAAAAAACCCTGTTTTCTTTTTAGTTTTAGATGTCAAAATAAATACATATTTGAAAATAAAATAATAGGCTTTTAATTGTGGTATGAAGTTTTTAATATTATTCAGGAAGGGTATTGTTTATTATTTTATAAAAAAATCGCGATAAATTGGTTTTGATGTTGCCCAAATAAAGACGCTCTACAGAAACTGTAAGATAACTTGCTTCATTTTGGTTGTTTTGTCGGGCATGACATAAAATACAACAAACCTAGTGTTTAGTCGGGCAAAAGTGATAAAATTCGAAAATTGAGCTAAACCGGTGAAATTAAAATGCACCTTATCCGGAATATTTAGAGGTATATTTGATAAATAAAAGATAGAAATATTTTTTTTTTATAAACAATGTTAATTTATTTTTAAACATCATAAATTTGTTTTATTTTTATTTTCTTGTACATTTATAAAGAATTTTATTCAAAAATGAAAAACAAGACTGAATGTAATAAAAAAATTATTTATGTTTAGTTAATTATAACCGAATTTTTGAAACACGTCTGGTTAATTTTTTTAGAAATATCACTCAACCTAATCTAAAAACACATTAAAGAACTTTTTATACCAGACGCCTCGGCTTTGAGCTTCGTAAATAAAAATTTTTTATTTCGTTTTTCAATATGTAAATTAGTTTTATTCGATTGATACCGTTTAATTTTATAGTAATAAATTCAATTTGTTAAAAAATAATTTATTTTTAAGTGATAATTTAAAAAAAAACAAAATATATTACAATGAAGTTATCTACAAAGCCAAGGCAATGAGTTCCACACTCGACTGCGAGATTTTAATGTTGAATTTATTGACCCAAAAAAACGGATCTAGATCAAAAAAATCTGAACTGAGATCAATCACTACTATGAGTACGTTTATGCTCAGAGTCGAGTCATCTTTTAGTTAACTTTGGATCATCTTGTAGTTATCTTTTTTAGCGTTTATACTGCAGAGTCAAATCGTAGTCGAGTCGAAACTAGGTTGAAACCGAGTCAGAAACGTCAAAAAAAATTATAATTTTTATTTTCAATAAAAATTATGATTATTAAAATTATGATTAAAGCAATCTATTTTACAAGTTTGCAGTATACAAAATTACAGAAACACAAAAATCGGAGATGCGCAAACGAATTAAGAAATCAAAATGGTGTCTTTTTATTATTATTTTTTGTTGTTTTTATTTTTCGACTCGACTCCGTTTATAGTGGATGATTTTAGAGTTAACTCGACTCGACCCTAGAAATTTTTTAGGTCGAGTCGAGTTAACTACAAGATGACTCGACTCCGTTTATAGTAAAAGATAACCTAGGTTCAAACCAGGTTGAACCCTAAGCATAAACGTACTCTATGAAGAGTTCAGCATTTTTTGATTTAAGTTCCGTTTTTGTGAGTCAGTTGAATACGGCATAAGATAGTATGTACAAAGCGAAGTGTTTTCTCAACATAACCCACAAATCATATTTTTTGCACAAATATTTCATGCTTACTAAAAAATCTAGCTCATATGTACGTTACAAATTTAGAATATTTCAGTTCTTGCTATAATTCACGTGTAAAATAGACCTAAATAAAATATTTGATTGCAACCGAATGTTCAAAGCCAACGCCACCGGTATGAAAGGGTCTCAGCTTCGCATTTGTGGTAACTAAATATTTCGAGGCGAGGCGCCTGGTATGAAAAGTACTTAATTATACTGTTTATGCTGCGAGTCGAGTCGAGTTTAATCCGAGTTTAACTCTCACTATATACGGAGTCGAGTTAAACTCGACTCGACCTAATAATTTGTAGAGTCGAGTTAAACTCTACTCAAAAAAATGCACTATATACGCATAGAGTAGAGTTGAAATAACAACAACAAAATTAAAGAAAAATTCGTGCACCAATATTAAAAAATATTCGTTTTCATTTTTTCAATTAAATTTGTTATTTTATTTTAAATATCTTATTTATTAAGATTTTAATTAATTAATTTTAATAATAAATTTTTGTTTTGGTATTTAGTTTTTTATTTTTTCGAAAAAATTACTCCAACATTTCGGTGGTCTATCCCGTAATTTTCATGGAGTTTGATTGAAAATTACAATTTTTTAGACATAATATCGCTGGAAAATTACAATAACATATATGGCGATCTGAAATGATATTTTGTTCCATTTTTTTACTTTCTTTTACTCTAGTAAAATAAAGTATAGTAATCATGAAAATTTTGGACCTTGATATTTTTAGTGATTTATCTGTTTTGAGGTCCCCTGAGTCCGAAAAAGTGGGTTTCGAAATGGTGTCTGTCTGTCAGTCTGTCAGTCTGTCAGTCTGTCAGTCTGTCAGTCTGTCTGTGTCCTCTCTACAGCCCAGATGGTTTAACCAATCGAACTGAAACTTCAGATTTAACCTTTTTTGATAAATTGGGAGGTCCCAGTGAATTTTACTCCAAATCGGCTAACCGGAAGTGGCCACTCCCTTGGCCCAGAAAATTTATTTTGCAAATATCTTAAAAAGTATAAGGTTTACAAAAAACTACTAAAACGAAATGTTTCCAAAAATTAAAAACAAATAAAATTAAAAAAAAAAAAAATTAAAAAAAAAATTTTTAAAATTTAAAAATTAAAAAAAAAAAAATTTAAAAAATTATAAAAAAAAATTAAAATTTCTCAAAATTCTCTGTTCGTAAAAGAAAGTCGTGTGTTGGCCACACCTCCATTTTTTTAACTCGGTTTCAATCCTATTTGAACTCTGCATATGTTTAACTCTGCAGTATATACACCTAGAGTTGGTTAGAAAATAACTCGACTCCGTATATAGTGAGAGTTAAACTCGGATTAAACTCGACTCGACTCGCAGCATATACAGTATAAATTTGTAGAGTCGAGTTAAACTCTACTCTAAAAAAATGCACTATATACGCATAGAGTAGAGTTAAAACAACAACAACAAAATTAAAGAAAAATTCGTGCACCAATATTAAAAAATATTCGTTTTAATTTTTTCAATTAAATTTATTATTTTATTTTAAATATCTTATTTATTAAGATTTTAATTAATTAATTTTAATAATAAATTTTTGTTTTGGTATTTAGTTTTTTATTTTTTCGAAAAAATTACTCCAACATTTCGGTGGTCTATCCCGTAATTTTCATGGAGTTTGATTGAAAATTACAATTTTTTAGACATAATATCGCTGGAAAAATGACAATAATATATATGGCTATCAACAAAAGGAATAATCAATCTTATGATCATCTGAAATGATATTTTGTTCCATTTCAATCCTATTTTCCGTTTCAATCCTATTTGAACTCTGCATATGTTTAACTCTGCAGTATATACACCTAGAGTTGGTTAGAAAATAACTCGACTCCGTATATAGTGAGAGTTAAACTCGGATTAAACTCGACTCGACTCGCAGCATATACAGTATAAATAATTGATTTAACTTCTCAAGAACTTAATAGCAAGATTTTGTGCTATTTGATTGCTAATTATAGCTACCTAAAATGATTGAGAGTGTGAAAACTTGATTTCAGCTAGCAAAATTGCTAATTTGACTGCAATGTTGTATCAAGAACCTAGCCTTTAGGGCACAGAAATTCCCTATATGCAAAACTTGTATTATTGAGTACGTTTATGCTCAGCGTCGAGTCATCTTTTAGTTAACTTTGGATCATCTTAGCTATATTTTGTTGAGAAATTTACAACAACAATTGCACGTGACAGGAATTAAATAATTCGAACAAAAAATTTGAGTTATTTAATTCTTGCTCGAACAAATAAAATACGTAACTGCTTGAATGAAAAACAGAAGAAATACCAACATAGATTATAAAAATTAAATCGAAAAAATATTTCGCGGCTTGGTCTGTTGAGAAAAAAATAATTCGAATTAATTTTTTTTTCAACAAAATACAGCTCTTGTAGTTATATTTTTTAGCGTTTATACTGCAGAGTCAAATCGTAGTCGAGTCGAAACTAGGTTGAAACCGAGTCAGAAACGTCAAAAATAATCATTTACTATCGTATGTTTATATGTTTTTCTTGTATTATTTTTTGAATTTTATAAAAACAAAATAACAAAGTTTTATTGCCACACAAAAATCGAAGATTCGCACACGAATTAAGAAATCAAAATGGTGTCTTTTACAATTATTTATTTGTTGTTTTTATTTTTCGACTCGACTCCGTTTATAGTGAATGTTTTTAGAGTTAACTCGACTCGACCCTAGAAATTTTTTAGGTCGAGTCGAGTTTACTACAAGATGACTCGACTCCGTTGTCCGTTTATAGTAAAAGATAACCTAGGTTCAAACCAGGTTGAACCCTAAGCATAAACGTACTCTATGTGCTAGAACAAAAATTTAAATTTCAATTCACTTCCTGTCGCAGCCCTGCTCAATATACAATTTGTTGACACCAAAATGTCAAAAGTTTAGTACTTCAGTGAAAAAAAAAAAATGTTTTTATTTACGTAAAATAATAAAAAACAAAAACCTCTAAAGAATAACAATAAATTAACGATAATTAAATGAAAACGAAATCAGAAATGTTGCCGGGGATTGGTGTATTTGGAACGGGTTCGGTTGCAAAAGTATTGGTTCCAATTTTACGTGAAAAAGGATTTCATATCGAAGCAATTTGGGGCCCAACCCTAAAAGAGGCCGAAGAAATTTCAAATGAGCTAAAAATACCGTTCTACACAAATAAAGTTGATGACGTACTACTCCGAAAGGATGTAGATTTAGTATTTATCATATGCGCCCCTTACCTGCATTCTCAAATTTCGGTAAAGGCGCTTGGAATTGGTAAACATGTTGTTTGTGACAAGCCCATGGGGTTGGGCCAAGCTGATGCATTAAAAATGGTGCGCGCCGCGCAATACTATCCCAGCTTAATATCTGTGGTAAACCATTCGTTACGTTATTTACCCGCATTTGTCCAAATGAAAAAAACGATTAATGATGGTTATATTGGGCCGCTAAACGATATCGCAATGATCGATATTCGAGTTCAAATGGGAACGCTATTGAATGATAAATTCGATTGGCTTTGTGACGCTTCGATGGGAGGTGGAGCATTAAATTTAATTGGAAGTCATGTTGTAGATTTGGTTTCATTTTTGACCGGTAAACGTGCGGTAAGAATACATGGTGTTGTTAAGACATATACAAAAACAACAAAGTATGTGAATGGAATTCGACAAATATCGGCACCAGATTTTTGTAATTTTCAAATGGAACTCGAATCGGGCATATTAGTGACCGCTACCCTCAACAGCCATATTAAAAGTAATATATTTACACAGGAAGTATTAGTGTGCGGGCGTGATGGACATTTAGTTGTACGTGGTGGAGATTTATTTGGTCAAAAAGCTAATGTGGCCACAAAAGAAGAAATGATATACTTAGATGTTCAAGATTTACATTGCCCAACACCTGACTCACAGCTGCCACGACCATATATCAAGGGATTATGTAAAATGGTGACCGCATTAAAGGAGGCATTTTTAGGGCCATCCGGTTGGGTCAAGGAACCGGTACAGGCAGCCGCTACATTTGAGGATGGCCTATATGTGCAAGCAGTGTTAGATGCTATACGACAATCGAGTAACGAAAGATCTTGGGTGAAAATTAATATAATGTCCGAATCGCCTACGAATCAGACGAAATTTTTAAATAACACAAGAATTTCAGCAGTTTTACATTAAATTATTTACTTTTTTTATATACATATTTTATATTTAATTTATTTTGCATTTAAAATTTAAATACATACCTACATACAGACAGAATATTAACATAATTTTTTTTTTGTTCTCTTCCATGTTTCGCCCTTAGTTCAGTTATAGTTGTTGATAATATTTTTTTCTCGAGACTGACATTTAGGCTGTATTTTCTTGATAAGGCCTGCAGGTGTTTTTTATTATAATTTAATTTAAAGTTTAGTAAAATAATTAACATGCTACAAGAGTATGATGACGATTACTTTTTAGAGGAAGATAAAATGTAAGAATTTGATTTACCAAAATTATCCTAATTGTGTTGTTATTCGTGTTATTTAAAAAAAAAATTGTCAAAACATATGTGTTATTTATTTTTTGTTTTTATATTTTCTAAAATTTTTTATTTTTTCAGTTAATTTTGTGTAATTTGGTTGTTTATTTACTTAAAAAAAATCATTAATTTTTTATTTATTTTGTGTGTAAAAGTTTTCATGATAATATTGTTATTCTACGTAATTCGAAATATTATTGTACAAACATAATTCGAACAAAACAGAACACTGGAGTTCTTAGGGATGTATCACCGTCCGGGGTACTGTTATTGCGATGATCGGCGATTTTTCAATTATGAAGATCCAATGTAGTGTTCCTTTTTATATTTATTTATATCTACATACATCTATTCATCAAGCTTAATACCTATATACATCTAACAAAAGCAATCCTTTCAATCAGTTCCAATTGTAAGAGGTACCCTAACATACAAGCCATTCTAAATTAAATTTTTATAATCCAATCTTAAACCACCGAATTTTCTTATCACAAAAATTTATTTTCAAACCACAAAAACTTATTTTCACTTTATAATGAATAGTAAACATGGTCATGCTGACTCACCAACCGGTAACAAAAATTCGACAAGTGGCACAACAATAAGCGATCCGTTGGATGTGTCCGACGATGGTATGATAATGATGGAAAATTTAGCGGATCCTGTGTTATATGCTGAAGGCTATTCTTATGATCCAATTATGTTGTTGAATTACCAGAAACATGAAATGGAAAGGCTGTGAGTTTTCCATAGTTCTTAGGAATCGCCAATAAGTTGAAAATCATAAAATAATATCCTCATAAATATTAGTGTACCGGATGAACAGATTTTTACCTGTAGTCGTGATTCTTAACCGTTGTTCTGCGGGAACTCTTTGAGTTTCTCAAAATCAAATTCTAAGTTGAAATAAGTGCTGAAAGGCAGAATAATTCTAAAAATATCATTTCAAATTAAAACAGGTAGCTACTCAAGTTTTCAATCCTCGTTTTGAATTCTCAATTTTTCTGAAATTAAAATGTTTAATTCAACAAAATTTTAAATTAAATTCTAAAGCCCTACTAATCGTGCACCTTTAAATTCTAAAGCTTTATGAAATTGTATTGTTGATATGTTCTCCAAATTTAGGCCATACATTTAAGATTTTGAGCCCCACAGTTACAAAAAGGTTAAGAAACACTGGGCTAAGTAGTCAAATGAATAAAAGTACATATTATCTGCATGATTAAGTGGATTAATGCTACATCTAAGTTACAATAACAGCTATTAATAGTAGGATCGGCTGGAGTATTGCTTACAATAGTCAATTAGAATTCCTTAAATCATCCTTAGTCGAAGACTTACGAATTTTAATTAGAATTTTTGGTTACCCTCTATTTTAGTCAACATACTATTTATTTTGAATTTAGAATATTTCGTAAGCCTTCTGGTTCTAATACCATCCACACTGAACCTTTTAACTAACAAAGCTATCCTTAGTATGTAGTTTAGAAATTAATATATTTTTACTAACATTTATGCATTGTAAAGGGGCATGACGGTCACATCGGGTAGTGTCATAATAAAGAAAGATCAAACCAATTTGATTGGGATAAGTATTGGTGGTGGGGCCCCACTTTGCCCATGTCTCTATATAGTTCAAGTATGTTGTTTAGTGTCTGAGTTGCATTGCGAGTTGCTAAATTTTTCAATTATTTATTCAGGTATTCGATGGAACTCCGGCCGCTAAAGAAGGTACATTACAGAGTGGTGATGAACTACTCGGCGTTAATGGAAATACAGTTAAAGGAAAAACCAAAGTTGAAGTTGCTAAAATGATTCAAGGGGCAACGGATGAAGTGATCATACATTATAATAAGCTACATGCGGATCCCACCCAAGGCGAGACTCTCGACATTGTATTGAAGAGAATGAAACATCGTCTTGTTGAGAGTATGTCTAGTAGTACGGCAGACACTTTGGGTTTGTCACGTGCTATTTTATGTAATGATTCGTTGGTAAAGAGGCTACAAGAGTTACAAGCTACCGAAACCATGTATCGAGGGCTAGTTGAGCATGCTAAAAGAATGTTAAAAGCGCATTTTGATGTTCTTCAAACTTATCAAGCATTTGGAAACACTTTCGCGGCCATAAGTGTTCGAGAACCACAACCAAGAGCATCCGAAGCGTTTCGTTTATTTGGTGAGCTGCATCGAAATATGGATCGTGATGGAGTTAAAATGTTGAAATCTATAAAACCAGTGCTTTCCGATCTTGGGACTTATTTGCATAAAGCCATTCCAGACACTAAATTAACGATTCGTCGCTATGCCGACGCGAAGTTCACTTATCTCTCCTATTGTCTTAAGGTTAAGGAAATGGATGATGAGGAACACAGCTATGCTGCTTTGCAAGAACCACTATATCGGGTTGAAACCGGTAACTATGAATATCGTTTGATTCTACGATGCCGACAAGAAGCCCGTACAAAATTCGCCCGTTTGCGAAGTGATGTTCTTGAAAAAATGGAACTGCTTGAAAGTAAGCATGCACGCGACTTAGCCGGCCAAATGAAAAGATTTATCGATGGTTTAGCAAAACTTGGAACCGATACGTTAGAAAGATTACAAACCGTGCAGAATTTATTCCCAGTTGAGGTGGATCTAAAACCAAGCGCGTTCCAATACAAATCAACTGTGTCGTTACAACCCGAAGAAAATGGTGAAGATGAAATTCCATATGCCGAGGAAGCGATTGAAAACAAAAATAAAGCGAATGAGGAAAAATTGATTTCTGGCTTGGAAGACATCGATTTGAACGGTACCGAAAATAATGACTTGCTTGCCGAACTGGGATTAACGGGCATTGATTTAAGTGTTAAAAATGATACGGAACACATCAATAGTATTGATTTATTAAATTTAAACAACTTTTAAACTTTTATTTTATACATATATACTTACCATAAACTGAATAAATTCAAAACCTAATCAAGATGCTTAATGATTACCTTATTTTATTTCATCCCCTTCAACCAAGGTGTTTCGTTTACGAACTATGGGTCTGTATTTTTATTCACCCGGTGCAGTGCAGTTCATTATTTTTCCTAGTCTGCTTTGGTTGTTTTCTATTAGAGAAACAAGGAAAAATTGTACACTACACTGCTCGGTGTGAATAAAAAAATAGGCCATATGATGTGATCGAAACAGTTCGACACGGTCACAAATCATGTACATGCCGTATTGCTTTGGTAAATAAGTTTTAGTAGTTTTAGCTCTTTTAGAAAAATCCAAAGCAAAACAGATTTATCGATAATGCAGTATTATTTCTGTACAAGCAAAAGTCGCTTGTACTTTTCACACCAGGCGCCTCGGCTTAGAGCTTCAAAAATAAAAAATTTTTAATTCATTTTTGAATCATATAAATTAGTTTTATTTGATTGACAACGTTTAATTTTATAGAAATAAATTCAATTTGTTGAAAAATAATTTATTTTTAAGTGATACTTTTTAAAAAAACAAAATATATTGCAATGAAGTTATCTATAAAGCAAGGCAATGCGTTCCACACTCGACTGCGAGATTTTAAGTAATTTTCATACCGAGCAAACGCAGTGATTAAAGCTGCGGCGGTTGGATCGGGAGGTACCGGGTTCGAATCCCGATAGAGGCGGGATGCAAAAGACCTTTCATGTCAGCACTATAGGTTGGCATGAAGCAATGCAATGTGCAGGTAGTTTATACAAAGCGAGTCTATAGCCGAACGTCCGTACGTCCTCGATTTGGCTACTACTGCGTACGTAAAGCAGGACGGTAAAATTAACTGCGAAAGAGTTGGGAGTGCCTTGAGCCCCAGAAAAGGAGATTGCATAGATTAAAAAAAAAAAAAAAAGTACTTTTCATACCAGGCGCCTCGCCTTGAAATATTTAGTTACCACAAATGCGAAGCTGAGACCCTTTCATACCGGTGGCGTTGGCTTTGAACATTCGGTTGCTATCAAATATTTTATTTAGGTCTATTTTACACGTGAATTATAGCAAGAACTGAAATATTCTAAATTTGTAACTCACATATGAGCTAAATTTTTTGGTAAGTATGAAATATTTGTGCAAAAAATGTGATTTGTAGGTTATGTTGACAAACGCTTTGTACTACTTTGAAATCTCGCAGTCGAGTGTGGAACGCATTGCCTTGGCTTTATAGATAACTTCATTGTTCATTGTAATATATTTTATTATTTTTAAATTATCACTTAAAAATAAATTATTTTTCAAGAAATTGAATTTATTACTATAAAATTAAACGGTATCAATCGAATAAAACTAATTTACATAATTAAAAATCGAAATAAAAAATTTTTATTTGCGAAGCTCAAAGCCGAGGTGCTTAGTATGAAAAGTACTATTGTGCTGCTGCCTTTTTGGATATCGCCCAAGCTTTTGATAAAGTTTGGCACGATGGACTAATTTACAAAATTAAGGAGCTTCTACCGAAAAAATTTCACTCAGTTCTGGGAAACTATCTTCTTCAAAGGCAATACATGGTCAAACAAAACAGTGCAACTACTTGCTTAAATGATATTAATGCAGGTGTCCCGCAAGGTAGCGTTCTAGGACCAATATTATACTTGTTGTACACAGCTGATATACCTGTAACCAACAAAGTGATAATATCAACATTTGCCGATGACACTGCCATCCTGGTGTCTCACACTAATCCTGAAATTGCCTCAAAGGAATTACAGAATCATTTGAACAAGGTCGCGGACTGGCTAAAGGCATGGCGAATAAAAGTGAACGAAAACAAATCAACTCACGTCACATTCACGCTAAACAAACGCACCTGCCCACCAGTGAAATTAAACGATAAAAATATTCCTCAACAAACGAAGGTAAAATACTTAGGTTTGCATCTGGATAGAAGGTTAACGTGGAAAAATCATATTGAAACAAAGCGCAACCAAATAAAAATTACATTTTCCAAAATGTATTGGCTGATGGGAAGAAAATCTCAGTTGTCATTAGTCAATAAAGTTTTACTGTACAAATCAATAATCAAACCCATATGGACTTATGGTATTCAGTTATGGGGATCCACCAGCGCTTCAAACAGAGAACTCCTGCAACGAACCCAAGCGAAAATACTTCGCAGTATCACCAATGCTCCTTGGTACATTCGAAATAGTAATATACATCACGACCTTGGGATTAAAACCGTTAAAGAAACAATTAAAGAATTCAGTTCGAAATATTATTCAAAACTAGAAGCACATCCCAACGAATTGGCCAGGGAGATACTAAAACAGCCGCGATTTAGACGTCTGAGAAGAACAGATCCACTCGAACTAATGAACCTGTGAACCTGTAAATAATGTACGAATTGTCAACAACTTGGACATACCAAGAGTTTTTGCTATCGTCAAACCAAATGCGTTAAGTGTGCTGGAGATCATCACACGACAAAATGCAAAAAACAACCAGATATCGCGCCTTCATGTGCTCTTTGTCAACAACAAGGACATACTGCAAATTATAAAGGATGCTGCGTATATCAGAACAAAATTAAAAGTCAACAGAATAATAGAACAAGAGTAGTACAGCGATTACAAACCAAAGCTGCTAAACCACAAACAACAATCACACCATCTACAGTTGGATTATCCTACGCGCAAATCACCAAATTATCTGCTGATGAATCAAACCAAAACAACAAACACATAGAAGTTAATAACGAGTCTAGTAACTTTGAAATTATTAAAAAGCTTAGTCAAATTCAACAGACACTTGGTCACTTAACAGAAAGGGTGGCAAAACTAGAAAGTAATTTCTATCCGCCTAGCAAAAAAAGTCAGCATACACACAAATGATTAACTCGTTCCTACGCATTGTAACTTGGAACGCTAATGGGCTCAACCAACGAGCCCAAGAACTGGAAATATTTCTCCATACAAACAACATAGATATTGCACTTATTTCAGAAACGCACTTCTCCAACAAAAGCTTTTTCAGAATAAAGGGATTTAATTCCTACTGGACAACCCATCCTAGTGAAAGAGCCAGAGGTGGTTCAGCTGTACTAATTAAACATAATATCAAACATAATCAACAAGAGGATATTCGAGAAAGCTACATCCAAGCAACTGTTATCTCAATCCAATATAATGGCGCAGATCTAAATATTGCGGCAGCATACTGTCCTCCACGCCATACACCAACGAAGTTACAATTTAATAACGTCTTTAATAAGCTCGGTCCAAGATTTATTATTGGAGGGGACTATAATATAAAACATACAGCTTGGGGTTCCAGGCTAATTTCTCCAGAGAAAGGAAATGCTTTTTTCAATGCCATTCATGAAAACAAATGTGAATATCTGTCTCCAAGGGGGCCAACGTATTGGCCAACGGATGCAGGAAAAATACCAGATCTGCTTGATTTCTTCATCATAAAAGGTATTTCATCCAGTTACACTAGTGTCGAAGGAATTAACGACTTAACATCTGATCACATTCCTGTACTGTTGTCAGTAAGCGCTATAGTCATCAAGAAAAAAAAGAAGCAAAACCTTACTAATAGATTCACGGATTGGGATCTCTTCAGAGAAAAACTGGAAGAGCTAGTTGAATTAAAAGTTAGTATTAAAAGTAATGAAGAATTGGAACAACAAACAAACAATTTCATTGAATACACTCGTATGGCCGCCAGTCTAGCTACTCCAGAATTAAAGGACAAAGCGGAGATTGAAGTCAAATACCCTGCTGAAATCAGGGAACAAATCAAGGAAAGGAGAAAGGCAAGGAGAATATGGCATCTCACCAGAAATCCCGCTGACAAAACCACCTTCAATCGAATAAGTAACAAAGTCAATAGGCTAATCAAAAGTTTCAAACAGGATTGCTTCGACAACTACTTAAGCGGGCTAGGTCCAGAAATGGATAAGGACTACTCGTTATGGAAAGCAACAAGAAAATTTAAACGACCTGTAGTTCGAGTACCACCTATAAGAAATCCTCAAGGCAATTGGGTTCGACATGACAAAGAAAAAGCGGAACTCTTTGCTCAACACCTAGCAACAGTGTTTCAACCCCATGACATTCAATCCAACATTGACGTAACACCTGTCTATCAACCAAATCAGGATTTTAAAAGGGTCACGCCAATGGAAATTGCTGAAGAAATCGACAAAAGTCTTAGTCAAAAAAAGGCACCAGGAATTGATGAAATATCACCGGGTCTATTCAAGGAACTTCCACGCAAAGCAATCATCATGATCACATACTTATTTAATGCCTGTATGAGATTGAAGTATGTACCCAAATGCTTCAAAACGGCTCAAATAATTATGTTGAAGAAACCAGGTAAACCAGATGAAGAAGTAACATCATACAGACCAATTTCACTGCTTCCGACCTTATCAAAGCTGTTTGAAAAACTACTACTAAAACGTCTAAAGCCAATGGTAAACGTTCCTGATTTTCAATTTGGATTCAGGAATAACCACTCCACAATAGATCAAGTCCATCGAATAACTACGGTAATAGAGCAAGCGTTAGAAGAAAAGAAATATTGCCCCGCCGTATTTCTGGATGTATCTCAGGCCTTTGATAGGGTTTGGCACGAGGGATTGACATTTAAGATGAGCAAAATGCTACCACAAAACTATTGCCAGCTGCTTGAATCATACCTCTCTGATCGCCAATTCAGAGTCATCCATGAAGAAACATGTTCTGACTTTTATCCAACGCTAGCGGGAGTTCCGCAGGGAAGCGTATTGGGACCCCTCCTCTACCTTATCTACACTGCGGACATACCTACAACGAATAAAACATTCATCGGCACGTTCGCTGACGACACTGTAATTATGTCAGTAGACGAATCACAACCAAGGGCAGTGGAAAATCTTCAACGAGCAATGAACAACGTTATTAAATGGACAATTGACTGGAAAATAGTGCTTAATGAGCTCAAATCAACCCATGTGACATTTACGCTCCGACACAAAAATAACAGTCTACACATATACCTCAATGGGGTGCAAGTGCCGCAGGCTGAATCGGCTAAATACCTTGGTCTGCATTTAGATTCAAGGCTCAACTGGAAACATCATGTGAGACAAAAAGCTGAACAGATACGATTAAAACAACGTCAAATGTACTTGTATTGCAAAAGACTAGTCTACCAGACTATCTTCAAACCAATATGGATGTATGGTGCGCAGCTATGGGGTTGTACTCATAAATCCAATAGAGACATTATACAACGTAGCCAAAATAAATTTCTTCGAATGGTCACCAACGCTTACCGATTTGTGACTAACAAGGAAATACACAATGATCTAAAAATACAATTGATAGACGACGTCATCCGCGAATGTGCCATTAAACATGAGAAGAGGCTTCTTAACCACACCAACGTCGAGGCCGTACAACTACTGGACAGTACAAACGAAGTAAGGCGGCTTAAACGAATCAAACCACATGAGCTAACCGTATGAATATTATATCTTAAGGGAACTGGATACTGGTCCAGCAGACCCACACAAGTTTATGCTTATAAGTACTAATGTCAACCTTACTAATGAATTAATAATGTTTAAGATTGTAGTAGCCATATCAATAAAGATGTTTTAAAAAAAAAAAAAAAAAAAAAGTTCTTGCTATAATTCACGTGTAAAATAGACCTAAATAAAATATTTCATAGCAACGGAATGTTCAAAGCCAACGCTACCGGTATGAAAGGGTCTCAGCTTCGCATTTGTGGTAACTAAATATTTCGAGGCGAGGCGCCTGGTATGAAAAGTACTTTACTTCGCTTCTCTTCGTCTTTATAAAGCCTGTATTCCACTGTGAATAATTGACTGAACTGACTCCAAGTCAAAAGAGTACAAAAAAAAAACTAATCCATTTGAGTGACAAGGAAAAATCAATATATTTTTATTTTGTTTTATCAAGAATTTTTGGTTAAATTTTGACATCAAATAAAAACATAACGAACAATTATTAAACAAATTAAGTATCTGAATTAATTCGATTATTTTCACATCTCAAAATTATCTAAAAAATTAATTATTATTAATGCTCATATCAGTATTATTATTTTTCGAATATTTTCGATCATAAAACAAAAATTTAAAAAATATCTACCATAAAATTGCCATGCTATTAAAATTATTAGTGTGTGCGAGAAATATTTTTCATCGTACACAATATTTATGCAGATGTGTTAGTTGAAATGATCTCGTTTTGAAACTTTTTGACCATAATTATGGCGATTCAGTAATACAAACACACACTTTATGTAAGTCAAATTTTGACTGACTTCGTTTTGTGTTTCGTTCACACAACCACCGATTTTTTATTTTGATCTCCTTTTATTTTGACTGACAAACTTTTATTCGCAATGGAATTCAGCCTTGATTTTTTGCAACCACATAGACGCCTCTAATTTGACATTTATTTATATGAGAAATGTTGTTTGGGGTTTTTACAACAAAACATTTTCATAAAAAACCATTTGCTTAATGACTTATTACGAACAAATTTAAGTTCAAATTTAGATTTTTTTTTACAATGGTCTTTCTCATATGCGCATTTGGATGTAAATTTCAGCTAAAATTAGAAGTTTCCAAGAATTTACTATTAAAACAACAACAATAAATATAAATGTTATTCATCGCTTCAAAAAATACAAACTTTGCTAGTTTGACGCCGCTCTATGTGTTCGCTCTTATGAGAATATGTAGGCGCTTCGGCTTTGAGCTTCAAAAATAAAATTTTTTATTTCATTTTAAAATCATGTGAATTAGTTTTATTTGATTGACAACGTTTAATTTTATATAATTAAATTCAATTTGTTGAAAAATAATTTATTTTTAAGTACACAAATTTTGTTCAGTTTTAAACAATACTTATTTACTTACTTATTTGCGGAACCAAACTTGTTCCATAAGAAATTACGTTAATAAGTTAGGTTCCACAAATAAGTAAGTAAATAAGTTCGTTTGGAAAACAGCCAAACCCAAGGCAATGCGTTCCACACTCGACTGCGAGATTTTAAAGTAGTACAAAGGTGCTTGGTCAACATAACCTATAAATCATATTTTTGGCACAATTTTTTCATACTTACCAAAAAATCTAGCTAATATGTACGTTAGAAATTTAGAATAGCTCAGTTCTTGCTCTAATTCACGTGTAAAATATACCTAAATAAATTATTTGGTAGCAACCGAATGTTCAAACCAACGCCACCGGTATGAAAGGATCTCAGCTTCGCATTTGTGGTAACTAAATATTTCGAGGTGAGGCGCCTGATATGAAAAGTACTTTAGCGCCGCTGTTCGCTGCGTCAATGTATTTGGGGTATAAGAAATTTTGATCGGATTTTTTGCATCTGGCAATGGTTTTATTATGACATTACATAAAACCCACGCATGCATTTCAACAATTTGTTGATTGTCGATAAAACAGCTTAGCTTGTATTATTTTATTTTTCGTCTGGACTCTGGACGGAGAAAGTGATGATTGGTGGTGTGTTTGTTGTGTAGTACAGCTTCTTCGATTTTATTAGAAATATATTTGCTAAACAAATTTAAAAAATATTTATGATCTAATTTTCTCTATGAACGATTCACAAAAGCAAATAATTCTTTGTAAATCAAAAGTTTAACGTTTTTTTTTGTAAAAATTTAATAACAACATGGCGGCTGATATAGCCGGTATATTAAATACCGATTTATCTAACAAAATCAAAAATAGTAATATTTTAATTATTGGCGCGGGTGGAATTGGTTGTGAAATTCTAAAAAACTGTGTTTTATCTGGATTCCCAAAAATTACTATTGTAAGTATAAAATGGGTACAAAGATTTGTATGATAAAATTATTATTGATTGTTTGCTTTTATTTAAGATTGATTTAGATACAATTGAGCTGAGTAATCTGAATCGACAATTTCTCTTCCAAAAAGAGCATGTGGGCCGTTCAAAATCGGAGGTAGCTAGAGAAAGTGCATTAAAATTTAACCCCAATGTGACAATAATAGCTGAATGTGACAACATTATCACCAGGTAACATAACCTAGAAATTGTGGTTTAGACAATTCCATTAATCATAATTCTTCGTTTTTTTTCTAGTCCATCATATGGTATATCATTTTACCAACAGTTTGATATAATTCTAAATGCTCTCGACAATCGAGAAGCACGAAACCATGTCAATAGAATGTGTTTATTGGCGGATGTTCCATTGATTGAGAGTGGAACTGCTGGTTATAATGGCCAGGTTGAATTAATTAAAAGAGGATTAACACAGTGTTACGAATGTACACCTAAAGCGGTACAAAAATCCTATCCTGGTTGCACTATAAGAAATACACCATCAGAACCGATCCATTGTATAGTATGGGCCAAACATCTATTCAAGTAAGTGTAAAATTACCTACATAAGCCTTGAAAGGTTCATTTAATTTGAGTTAATCCTATTTTAGCCAAATGTTTGGAGAACATAATGCTGATGAAGATGTATCACCTGATTCCGCTGATCCTGAAGCGGTAGGTGATGCCGCAAAAGATTCTCTCACTACCGAGGCAAATGAAAAAGGCAATGTTGAAAGGGTGAGCACACGATCATGGGCGCAAAGTTGTAATTATGATCCCGAAAAGTTGTTTAACAAATTATTCCATGATGACATTAAATATTTGTTGAGTATGTCAAATTTATGGAAAAATCGAAAATCACCACAACCATTGAAATGGGGTGAACTCGAAGAACCGGGCACAAGCGAAATTCAAAATGGTACAGGATTGCGTGATCAACAAGTTTGGTCATTATTAGAATGTGGCAAATCATTTGAAGATAGTGTAAAGTCTTTACGCGAACGTTTCTCTAAGATAGAGAAGGATGATCATTTAGTTTGGGATAAAGATGATAAGGATGCCATGGATTTTGTGGCATCATGTGCTAATATACGAGCACATATATTTAGTATTATTAAAAAGAGCCGTTTTGATATAAAATCAATGGCCGGGAACATTATACCAGCAATTGCAACAACAAATGCAATTACAGCTGGTATTGTTATAAATCATGCGTTTAAAGTTTTATTGGGTAAATTTGAACATTGCCAATCGGTTTACATTCGGTTACGTCCAAATCCGAGAAATCAAATTTTTATACCAGAAAAAAAATTAAATCCACCAAATCCAAACTGTGCAGTTTGCTCTTCATGTAAACCGGAAGTTATCTTAAAAATTGATACAAAAAACGCATCACTCAAAGATCTCAAGGAAAAAGTATTGATTGAAAATTTAAAAATGAGTACACCTGAAGTACTCTTGGAAGGTAAAGGATTGATCGTTATTTCAGCTGACGATGATGATGATGAACCATCATTAAATGCAAAACTACAAGATCGTGGTATTTATGACGGTGGAGTTATTCGAATTGATGAATTAGACCAAAATTATGACATCAAAGTTATAATCATACATGAAGATTTTTCAAGTGAAACTAATTTTAAATTTGAGATCAAGGTTAATGAAGATCTTTTAGAGTTAGCTAAAAATAAAAATAAGGAGAATGTGTCTGAATCCGCAGCCATAAAAGAACCGGAACCCGAAACATCGGATGCGACTATGAATGGTGAATCTTCGAATAAGGATTCCACACCAAATGTAGTAGATGATGATGATGATGATGTTTGCATTGTCGAGACCGATGACAGAAGCCCAGATCTCGAAGTGGTCGAAACTACCGATCGATTGGAACATAAACGGAAAATTCATGAAACCGACCAACCAGCTACATCGAAGAAAATGAAGCTAAGTGTTGATGAAGACGATTGCATGATTGTCGATGATGTTGTGGAGATTGATTAGGCGTAGATTAAGGGTTTTTTCAATTAATGGAATATTTGCGTTTAAAAAGTATGATTTAATTAATTTTATTTGTAAAATCTAAAATACATCTCAAATAAAAATAATTTTTGGTATAAAATTCATAAAATCGTGTTTCATTCGTTAGAACTTTTGCATTGTATATACGTATCTTATGTGCTTGGACTTATCCGTCCATTGAATATTTAGGCTCTTAATGAACTTGATAATACTGCCAGCCGGTATGTGATACATACTATCTGGGTTTATTGCTCTCCCTCCTAGACGTTTACTACAGCATGTAGTTCTGCTAGAAAGGCGGTAGCATTGGTACCCAATGACTTCGAGAGGGGCTCCCACTCCCGTATATTCCTACCTCTGCCCCGTCTTCCGTTTTCATTTTACTCTTACGAGTTGCTGGGAATGGAAAGTCGGCTGTAGGTCACCCAGCTTTACTACAGGAAGGCTAAATAAAACTGGAGGGTCCGCATACTTTGGACTGATTAACCTATTAGCCATCGGCATATGCGTTCCACCTTAGATTAGGGTTTTTGTCAAGGATTTCTCCTTTAGCGCCATACTTTAGCCTGTGCCAAATGGCTACAATGTGCCAAATCGCCTCATTTAACAGTGGTTGCCACGAAGAGGCAGCACGTACACTTGCAAACTGTGAACGGGTTACCCTTTAAGCAATTGTACCCATCGCGCAGCTGCCTATTACATGATCAGAACAGCTCACGTGATGTGCACCCTACCGAAAGGTTACGGAGCTGGTAGATTAATCTGGTCAACTTTGGACAACGGAAGACCTGAGCATGAAAATGGTTCAGGCAAAACTGATTGACGAGTATAAACGTTTAATTATACGCAAATGTAACGAAAATGGTGATAGCGCAGGCGACGCTGTACTAAAGATCGACAAGCGAAAAGGAAAATGTCGGTTTTGCCACAAACCGGGACATTTTAAAGTAGAATGCCATAAGTATACTAGATGGCTTCAAAAGGATAAGGTCAACCCCTTTATCAAATCAAAACGATTAATCGAGGAAATCGAAAATATTAATTCAATAATTACTGAGCCGAAATCACTGGCAGACGTACTGGAGACCGCAGAAAAGGAT
Organism: Tipula vernalis; assembly: GCA_958295665.1. NCBI lineage: Eukaryota > Metazoa > Arthropoda > Insecta > Diptera > Tipulidae > Tipula > Tipula vernalis. Next base: position 105,261,310 of record OY282560.1, read on the forward strand.
CAATGGTTTGCGGCTATGCATGATGAAATGAAATCACATGCAGAAAATGGCACCTGTGAAATAGTTGAATTACCAGGTAATCGAAAAATAATGGGTTGCAAATGGGTGTTTAAATTGAAAGCTAACGCAGACGGCACTGTAAAGCGGTTTAAGGCTAGACTGGTTGCCCAAGGGTTTACGCAACGGTTTGGCCAGGATTACGACGAGGTATTTGCACCAGTTGCTAGGCAAACAACTTTTAGAACGTTGTTGACGGTGGCAGGCAGAGAGCAAATGCAGGTCATCCATTTGGATGCAAAAACGGCTTTCTTAAACAGCAAACTGGAGGAGGAAATCTACATGAAGCAGCCGCCATGTTTCGAAACGGATGATAAAAGCATGGTATGTCGATTAAAAAGGAGCTTGTATGGACTGAAGCAGTCGGCACGCACCTGAAACATGTCATTAAAAAGGTAATCGTTGACGCAGTGAAGAAGACCCATGCTTTTATTATCAGCAAATCGGCAATGGGTGGTGTTATATATTAATCTACGTTGATGACATCGTGGTGGCTTGTAGTGACAGCAATGCGATCAAACGGGTTGAGGAAATTCTGAACGTCGAATTCAAAGTTGATAGTTTGGGCAAAATAAAGACGTACATTGGAATAGAGGTCGACAGGGACATTAATGGAATATTTAACATAAGTCAGAAATCATACATCAATCACGTGGTGAATCGATTCAATTTAGAAGGTGCAAAAATATCTAAATACCCGTTGAAGCCAGAATATCAGAAGGGTTCATTGCCTGATCTGCTGCCAAATAACGCGGAATATCAACAACTAATTGGCAGCTTGCTGTATGTATCAATAAACACTCGGCCAGATGTTGCAGCAAGTGTGGCGATACTCGCACAAAAGACAAATTGTCCGAATGAAGAAGATTGGATAGAGCTGAAGCGAGTTGTATGTTATCTAAATGGTACAAACGATTTAAAATTACGCATGGGAGATGTTAAATGCGAGAACATATTTTTGGGGTATGCAGATGCCAGCTGGGCCGAAAATCGATGCGATCGAAAATCATGCAATAATGCGTTTCACTATGATCAACAGAGGCCGAGTTTGTTGCATTATCCGAAGCATGTAAGGAGGCGATTTGGCTGCGAAGGTTGTTGAACGATTTTAATGTCGATATAAACAACTCGACTTTGATATACGAAGACAATCAAAGCTGCTTAGCACTGATCAACCAAAAAGGTTTCTCTAGCCGATCTAAGCACATCGACACTAGGCGACATTTTATTAAGGATCACATCGAAAAGCAAACGATTCGATGTGAGTATTGTCCTACCAACGAGATGCTGGCAGATATGTGCACCAAGCCGCTGGGCAAAAATCGGTTACAATCACTTCGAAAGGACAGCGGGTTGTTTTAATTTATTTTATTATTCAAGGAAAGAGGGAGCAGTTGTTATAAAGTAGAAATTGAGGAGGAGTGTTTTGGATGCAACTAAAAGTCAACTCTTGGTGTAAACGCAATCATCATCGATTTGGATTTTGACTTTTCGTGGCCATCTTGTATTGTCAATTTCTTACTTACTTCCGTTCCGTCATATGTAAAAGTTGTATTGCATAATTTTGTTACTAAAATAAATATTCTAAAATCATCAAGTGTTTCAATTAATTAAAGAGTTAGATTAATTACACTCTAACAGGTAATCCTAAAATAACTACATAATCTCGAATTCACGATTAGCTAGTGTGTGTCAGTCCGGGGTATTAATGTCGTAATATTATCTGTCGCAAGTCAATCATTTTGCTACAGCGCAATTTAACATTTTGCTACTGAATGGAGGATATACCCTTTAATATTGTTCATCAACGATCCAAAGCGGAAATTCGTAAGAGGAATTAGATTACCAGAAATGTTAAAGAGCGTCACCAGAAAATCACCATTTAATACTACTGCAAAGAGTTGGTCACGTGTAACGGCTCGCATTGTGCCATTGACTGCACAACGCTTTGGCCAGACGAATCCACTTTTATGAGTGGGGACATAAATATAAATTGGTAATTAGCATACGGAATTGGCAATCGAAGAGGAATTTTTCTAATTGTGTGAATGACAGGGAATACCCAAATTTGTTAGGCACCAACTAACCGAACAGCTGGAAGAAGTTTGAATTCATCTAAGAAGACGAATGTGGTATCAGCATGACATTCCAACATATATTGAAAGAAACGCCATGGTTTGCACTGTTGAATTTGAAGAATTTATTTCCTTTTAAAATCATAATGCTGCTGGACTAATCCAAGAAATCGTGTTCCAGACATAGTGGATCGAATCCAAGTTCTCAACCGTCTTATTGTTGGACAAGTAAGAGCTGGAGGCTCTTTAAGTAAGAGCTGGATAACATTTCTACAATTTCTGTATTCGATATTTTAAAATTCTCTGTTTATCCAGAATAAGTCGTAATCCGACACAATTTGCACGTAAGTCGAACTTTTCTTTTGGTTAGTTGTTGTGCAGCCAAAAAACGGTGTTAAAAGCAATTTACGATTAATTGATTAATTAATAATTTTAGATGATAATCGGGCACTCTTTGAGTAAACGTTTCTACAGCAACAAAACCTCACCTTGAGTAGCGGAACACAAATTAGTTCTACAGCAATGTTAAATTGTTTATGCATATTAGCGAGAAGCGAATTATTGCGTAATAACTATTCTATACGAAAAGTGAAAACAATTAAATTAAAAATGTATATCAACACAAAGGAACAGAATTATGTACTTTGAATTTAATTTTCAATAAAATTTCTTTAAATGGAGCTAATTAATTGTCTCTAGAAATTAAATAATTTTTTTGGCCGTATGCATTCCATATACAAATTTTGGAGCAAAAACATGAAATCAGGTAAGTAATATTTTTGAATTATATTTTTGAATTTGAATTGCAAACATTTTTAATAAAGGCTGCAGCAATACCTCACTACAATTAAATAAAAATTTTTTTGTTTTGCATAAGTTTTCTAATTATCGATTTTATCAAGCAATCCGCGATTTCGAACCCGCACTATATACGAAGTATTAATGCAACTGTTTGTTCCTATACGTATGTATACACTAGTATAATCAAATACCTAATTAAAATGCGGGTGTTCATCAATTATATGATTTAAAAGTGCAATTACTACAAAAAGTAATAAAAAAGAAAATACATTGGTAGTTTATAAATGGACATGAAAGCACTTTCTATTTCATTATGACTAATAGGTATTACATGCAGCAAAAACTTGTTTTGACTATAACGAAATACAGTCTATAATATTTCTCAGTCATGTCTAATGTCTCTTTACTAATTTTAAAGTCAATATCAAACATTTTTTTTTTTCTTGGATAATTTTTATAAATTAAAATGTTATGACGGATATTTTAAGCGTTTATTACATAATGTAGAAATAATAATTTTATGTGAGATTAGGTGCCAGGTCTTCCCGGCTCATTAACCAGTTAAATCTCTGTCTAATTAACTAGAATATTAACTGTTGAGCAATCTGTGAATCGGATAACAACAAGAAGAATATGGCGATAGGCTAAAATATGATCATAGAAGATTCGAACAATTTTTAGAATATCGTAACTCCGGTATTGTTACATTTGTTAGTAGGGCCGCGGTTAGGTTAATATTATTTTTTTTTTATTGTAGAAAGTAGATTTTATGTGTAAAATTAGAAATTTACATAAAAATGTTTCCTACAGAAAATTAAATTTTAGTTTTGCATGATGAAGCGACCTATTAAATAAGTTGCATATGCCTACTGCCTTTGTCATGGTTTCACTATATCCAATCCAGGGTCGGTTTCACAGTCGATGCAAAATATGCAAGGCATTCGGCAAACAAAATTAACTTAACTGAGGAACATACTCGATACGTTCTAGCAAGCAAATTAACAACTTACGAGATGAAAATGTTATTTTTACATTCTCGATTTATTTTGCGACCTTCTAAAACAGAAAAACGACAAAATCATACCATTTGAACCATTCCATTTGAATACGAAGACGAAACTTTTTTCAGGCAATATTGATTCACAAAACCGGCCGCTTAATTTATTATTGATAATTTAAGCGATCAGCTTCGAAGGGCTACTGGCAGGAGTAAAGTGATTCCTGCTTATTTAACACTAATCCATTTAACTTTATTCAATTGTGATACATCCAATTGTAAGCAGGTTATTGAAGGAATTTTTAAATTCAATGCAGGGTCAGTTAAAAGAATTTATAAAATTTCTAACGACACAAGATGATGTAAATAAAACGAAAAAAGAGTTTTTTAGAAAATATGGTTCCAATAAATACGCCACATTTACAAGACGCGTGTACTTTTTATAACAGGAAAGCATTTTTGCCTATAAATGTGCAAGTGATAAGTTATTATTACTATTATTGGAGGGCGATCAGCCACCTCGCACTGCGACCTAAAATATCTATTGTGCTGGACCCTGCTTAATTATCCGTCTAATCAATATTCAGGTTCTTAATGAACCTGACAATACTGCCTTCCGGTACGTGATACATACTATCTGGGCTTATTCCTCTCCCTCCTAGATGTTTACTACAACATGTAGTTCCGCTAGAAAGACGGTAGCATTGGAGCCCAAGGACTTCGAGAGGGCTGTCCCACTCCCGTATATTCCTACTTCTGCCCCGTATTCCGTTTGATTTTACTCTTACGAGTTGCTGGGAATTGCGAATCGCCTGTAGTTCACCCAGCTTTACTACAGGAAGGCTAAATACAACTGGAGGGTGCCTGGTATCTAGAGTCCACATATTTTGGACTGATTAACCTATCAGCCATTCATCCATCGGCATATGCTGTTCCACCTTAGATTAGGGTTTTTTGTCAAGGTTTTCTCCTTTAGCGCCGTACTTTAGCCTGTGCCAAATGGCCAAAAATGTGCCAAATTGCCTTAGTTACCAGTGGTTGCCACGAGGAGGCAGCACGTACACTTGCGAATTGTGAACAGGTTACCCCTTACACAATTGTACCCATCACGTAACTATCTAGAGTAATAATCTGTGATTATTAGAAACCACTTGTCACATTTATCCAAATCCGCGGCTATTTTCTCCATCGGTCGAGTAGGAAACGATTCTGCACAGAAAGTTTCTTTTTAATTGATCCTCTCTTCTATACAATTAGGACAGTTGTTTACAACGACATCAATTTGCGAGCTTAATCCTACCCACCATACAGAGCTTTGTGCGCGACGTCGACATTTGACGATCCCCTGATGGCCTTGATGGATATATTCCAAGACTTCTTTCTGAAGAGCAGCTGGAATCACAATACGATTATTTTTTAATAGTAAATCCTTTGTATACGAGATGTCGAATCGATATTGGTAATATGGCAAAATTAAATCTGGAATTTTATTACGAGAAGGCCAACCATCTGCACTATACAACCTTAAATTTTTACCAACTGGATCTTCTAATTGAGCTTTAGAGATTTTCTCTAAATATAGATCTCGTATTTGACTACTCCCAATGACGAAGTTAACAAATGCTTGAATTTCGATAGCTAGCTCTTCAAACGGCTCGTCATGAGGAACGGGACCCCGAGAGAGTGCATCCGCAATCTCCATAAATTTCCCTGGAATGTAAACCACGATATACTCATATCTCATCAAACGCATTCGAAATCGTTGAAGACGAGGAGTAAGAACATTTAAGTTCTTGCTCTGTAAAATTTCAACCCAAGGTTTGTGATCGGTTTCGAGGACCGCCTTGATACCCATGATATACTCAGATAACTTCTCAGCTGCCCATGTTAGATTGAGTGCTTCGCGTTCAATTTTAGCGTAATTACGTTCTGTCTCCGTCATAGTTCTCGATATATATGCGACTCGCTCTCGATTTCCATTTTCGTCCTCTTACATCAACCACCCTCCGATACCATACGAAGATCCATCGGCGCTGATAATAATTTTCTTGGACTGATCATAATAGGCTAAGACCGGAGAGCTGGATAGCAATTTTTTTACTTCCAGAAACGTCTTTTCTTGAATTTTTCCCCAAATAAATGGATTATTATCTCTTAATAACGCGTTTAGTGGTTCCAGCAGCTGAGATCTACTATCAAGGAATTTAGCGACAAAATTTATCATTCCCAGAAAACGAAGCAATTCCGTCTTATCCTTTGGTTGAGGAAAAGCCAGCAAAGCTTTGACTCTGTCTTGGTCAATTGAGATGCCTTTATCGGAAAGAATATGTCCGAGATACTTTATTCGGTCCACACAAAACTGTGATTTCTCTCTGTTAATTGTTATGCCTTCCTCTTGGAGTTTTGACAAAACTGTTCTCAACACCTGTTCGTGTTCCTCCAGTGTCTGAGAGAAGACAAGAATATCATCTACGTGAAAGATAACTTGCTTAATTCCCATTAAAACTTTAGAAAATTTGCTCACAAAATATTCAGAAGCATACGTGATTCCAAAAGGAAGTCGCTTGAATATGAATCTCCCAAAGGGACAGATGAAGCATGTCAAGAATTGACTTTCTCTATCAAGTCTTATTTGATAAAAGCCCTTATTAGCGTCAATTTTCGAAAAATATTTGGCTCCCTTCAGCCTTGACAGTGTAGACTCCACCTTTGGTATTGGAAAATACGAACGTTTAATCGATTTATTGAGTTGTATATAATCAACACATAAACGTATTTCCTCATTAGAGTTAGGAACGACTACTATTGGAGAAACCCATTCTGTGATTTCCTCGACTGGCTCAATAATATTCAGAGACATCAATCGATTAATTTCTTTTTCTAATTTGTCCATAAGAGGTATGGCTACTACACGAGGGACACTTTGTACAAATGGGATATCGTTGGGTTTTAGTTTGATGGACATCTCGCCCTTGAATTCTCCGATGTCATTAAATAAAAAAGGGTATTCCCGTTCAACGTCAATCGAACATTGGTTGTTAACACTCGCAACTATCGAATTGGTAACCGGTGGTTGAATTATTTTCAGCAATTGAAGCGCTTGACGTCCTAGTACGGGAATTTCTAATTGTCGAATAATAAATACATCGAATAAATGTCGCTTTCCATTATAAACGAGATTGAGGGGTGGTGTACCCATTACATCAAGAGCATTACCATCTGGTCCATGAAGAATCGTGTGTGAGTGGGACATGTTCCCCAAAAACTCCCGAGGAACCATGCAGTCAGGCAGACATACACAATCGGCACCTGTATCAATCAAGAATCTCAAACACTTCTTATTAAACTCCACAAATACAATATTCCATGCGCCTGAGTTAATGCTACTAACATGACCAACAAACATAGATTCATGTAAACTTAAACTATTCCTAGGGTTAGTATCGTTATTATTATCTATATTAATAGTTTTAATATTATGTATTTTGTCTCGATGAGAATGTCTAGCTGAATATTGTTGAGAACGACATACCTTCGAAAAATGGCCCTTGATTTCACAGCTCCGACAGTTTTGGTTTCTCGCCACACATTTGTCTCGTTGATGATATGGCCCTTCACAAAACCAACAAGATTTTCCCTTGAACGATGTGGAATTCTGTTTGTTATCCCCACCTTCCCGCTGCGTTGATGATGGGTTAGAAGGACCGGCTGATTTCGATCGTCCTCGGTCATAGTCTTTGAAAGAAACTATTTTATTTACCGTTGATGTACCCAATTTGTCTTTAATTATTTTGTTTTGTTTATGCTGCAATTCTACCTGACGTGCAGTATCAACAGCCTCTTTCAAAGTTAACGTTGATTTGAGTTGCATTGTTTAGCTGACCTTAATATCTAACATACCGACTACGATGCGATCTCTTATAAGATCTTCCTTTAAAAGTCCATACTCGCAATTTTCTGCCAACGTATGTAAATCCGTGATAAAATCGTCTATCGATTCTCCTTGCCCTTGTATTCTTTTATTGAACCTATAGCGTTTTCGAAAATTATGTTTGATTTGGGCCGGAAATAACTATCAAAACTATCCAACGCCTCTGCAAGTGTTACAGGCAACTTCTTAAACTGGACTAATATTTCCTCACTCTTTTCTCCCATTATGTATACGAACAAATCAATCTGGTCTTTGTCCGGTTTCGACAACATTCCGCTCACGGGCATGTATCTGTTGAATCGCTTTTTCCAAATCGGCCATAATTCCGGTTTGGTAAAATTGAACCCCTCTGGAGCCCCTATATTCGGAAGGCTTATAACTGCAACCTCCTCCTTGTCATTGACCATCTTTGAGGTTATATTTCCTTTCTCTCGGCGTGCTTTTATTTATTTTTTTATTTTTTTTATTTTATTTTATTTTATGCTTGGTTTCAATTTTTTTTTTCTTTTTCCGCTGCCACCATGTTTTGTTATACGATAAAATAATACACGATATTACATTTATAATTATTAATCTTTATTTCATAGACGGGTATTTATTCTGTGTGTACCATGACACGCTGCTTATAGGAGGATTTTTAAAATAATTCGAAAGTTCACCACCAGTTGGTTAAAGGGGATAAACAAACTAGGAAGTGTCAATTTTGTATTAAAATTTCGTTGTTGAAAATCTTTGCTGTAATGTTACTGATTGTGAGGTTGGGACTGTATTTCAAATTTTCTTAAATTTGTGATCAATGAATGTTTCATTCATAATTAATCATGGAGTTTTTGTACTGGTTATGCAATTCGGTTATATGTATAGGTTTACAATCAAAAACGCCAATACACATACATACATACACAATTAATTTTTTTTGGAAAACCGGGATTTTTACTTTTGATGGTTCCGTTGAAGTTTCGGTTGTAAATGTTTTTTTGGTGGAAAAAAAAATTTTTTTGGGAGAGTTGGTCGAGAATAGTTATCGAGTATAGATGATTTGTAAGAAAATCAAATCTGAAAATAATAAAGTGAAGAAAAAAAAAACAAGTAGACAGAATATAAGTAAAAGTGCATTAAAAAGGAAAAAAAAAAAACCCCAAAAATAGACAACTTATCATCATATCAAAAAGATACAAAACAAAATCTTGGTGATGTAACCTTGTGAAATTTAAAATCATCAAGACTAAACAGAAAGAAAAACTAACATAAATCATTTGTGAATTCGTGATTGTGTTTTACTTAATTATTTTCGAGACAAATAAAACTATTCCGTGTTAGTGGATTCCGAAATTTAAGTTTAAAGTGAAGTTAGCGGTATCGTCAAGGAATCAGAACATTGGAGACGCCGAGTTGAATGTAGCACGAATAGTGCAAATACAAACGTGTAAACATAGAAATAACGGCCTTAATAGCGTGCCTTTAAATCAGATTCGCGATTTACACAAATTAAATTAAAAATTTTCGAAAAATATATTTGTTGCTGCAACCTACAAAGCATTTTGCAAATTAACAACGCAGCCGTACGTATCATTAATGGGGCAATTATTGTAGACGAAGCAAAACGGAACGTAACTAAACAGGAGGCAAAAGCCGTAAGAATTGGAGAAGTTGGTACAGGGCAACCAGGCTTGACCTCATGAATATTTGTCATTTTGTTTAACTTTTATTTAAATCAATTTTTTTTGTATATTTTTTTTTAATTTTATTTTTGTTCAGAATCAGTTCTGTTTATTATGACTTAAACCGTTTTTTTTGCAATACTTAATCATTTGGTGAACGGGTTTTCTGAATTTTATACATTCGATTTTTTTTTTGTGATTGGTGTAAACTTTAGTTAATTAACGTGTATTGGTTTTTTTTTGAAGAATTTGGTGATTTATTCTTTTTCCTTACTCTAGAGCAAGATCGATGCCGTTGGAAGCGCTTTCTTCGTCAGCGATTTGGATCAGGTATGTGAATTTTAATTATTAGATTTCATTTTTTTTGATATATCATTTTAATATCCCGGAGCGAGTTAATTAGCTTTAGTATTTCGTAGTAAAATTAAGATTTTTTTTTCCCCTTCCATCTTTCTTTAAGTGATTCTGATTCAAATGTTCTATATTTGTATTAGGAATTGAATTAATAAAAATTTGAATTAACGGTATTAACATGTTCTGATTTCTGAATTGTTCTTATTTCCGTTCAAATGAGAGCTTAAGTCAATAAATTACCATGGAGGGTGAGTTGAGTGAGAGTGGTATGTTCCAGTAAAGTATTTCTTTGCCATAGCACAGCTGTGTTACTTTTTTTTTTACTCACGACCAAAATATACCTCTACCAGCTGAGTCAGGAGTGCTATGGTAAATTTTTATTTATTTATCACAGCTACCATTTTTTTTTATGTACACAATCAGCCACATTCACTTCATTTTTATTATTATTAAGGCTGAACGTTACAATGTACTTCTATCACAAAAATAAAATAAAATAATTTAATTCAATATTTAAATATAAGGCCACATATTCTTTATGTATTATACTATAAAAAGCATTTATATATTTAATTTGATATGAATACTAAGTAGTATCACAGCTCTAAGGAACTTCATGTAACTAACATATTTTTGGGTTTAAATAAAATTTTAATATTTAAATTTATAGTAACTATCACAGAATTTTTTTTTATAATAGACAGTTAGTTGATCTAACATTGAATCTGCGAATTCTTTGTTGTATTGGATCCGTTCAATGCAAAGCGATTGAGGGGTCCATACCACAAAGTCGCATTGTGTTATTCCTGTAACGTGCATTTGCAATTGTATTTGGTAAAAATACGAATGTGACTTAAAAAGTCCATTTTTGCTTAAAAATTTCGCCTCTGTGGGTAATCTCTTTCTTACACTGTATGGACATTTTATTTCAATTACTAAATTTTTCTCGGAATTAATTCCATCCGGAGTAGCAGCTAAAAAATTTAAGTGAGGGTCTACGAAAATACCACATTCTTCGATTTTGTTTCCTGTAACGTCGCAATATTTTTTTCGAGCGACAGGTTCATTAGAAAGCCCCCATTTTATTGAGTTGGCAAATATTGGAATAACTCGGATGTGACTTTTTAAAAAACTGTCCACAAATTTACCCGAGTTTCTGGTCCTTATTGCACTATGACAAATTGACGCGGTAATTCGGGAGGATCTTACTTGAAACCACAATTTGTTATGAACTCTTGTATTTTTTTTCGATCCTTTTGATTTCTTTGGTGGTAACTTTATTGGTATTATTTAACATATAATACTGCAGCCGCTCTGAGCAATAGTCATGATCTGCACAAAAAAAAGAAAAATTGGCGTTACGAGATGATAAAAACGGCGATTCAGTCTTAAAATTAATTAAAGAATTGATCGCATAGTTTGATATATTTGAACTATCCTGTAATGATTCAGTAATCCCGAGCATTCGATTTATAGACACATTTTCAAGGCTTCTTCCGGTTGGTCTATGCTATTTTTGGACCTTAGATGTGGCACTTAAAAATTTGGGTATTTTTCCTAAACGTGCAACAAAATAAAATTATTATCTAAAGTCGTAATGCAGTATTATAGTATATTTACCTGAAACTACGTAGCACTCAATGGCATATAGTAGTGCCGAAACATGTTTACAAGCGGCACTTAGACCTGTACCAGCTGGGCAACCGCAATTAGCTTTGAGTATTTGACAAAGCTCACAATTCAAATGAACGTACACAACATACTCCACGTTTTTCTTCGTTTCTGCACTGCAGACACCTTTAAAATAAAAGTTGTTATTTTTTTGAATAAAACTTATTCTTTTTATGAATTCATTGAAGAATAATCGGTGCCCCATTTTTCCTCCAACACAAGCTTTTCTTTCAATAAACCAATTGGAAATTATTGAATTTGATAGCCATTGTACGTGACTCTTCTCTGAGAGAATATCCAATTCGAAATAACCTTCGGTTGGGAAGTCATTACTATCTACTGCTGGGACAACATTGGTTGAATACAATTTTCTACTCAGGTTCATCGACTGCCATAGACGTAATCTAAAATAACTTAAATTAACTACTGCCTCAAGTATATTTTGCTAACATAACATACCTATTAATAAGGATTAATTTAGTTCCACTCGTTTTGGCACCGACAGCATTTAATTTTTGTTTCAATTGTTCTACCGTTAAATCATCCATAATCCAAAATTGAATAAATAATTAGCTAAATTTATCGTAAAATGATATACATATCGTAAAATTTGGGACTAAAAGGAAGTTGATTTTTCGAACTAAAATAGAAAAAAAAATTTTGTTAATTAAACTTAGAATGTAGTTTTTAATATTTTATAAACAAATTCCACTTACCTAATTATAATATTTGATGAAAATTCTTTGATGATTCTACAATTAGTTATAATGATGTTACATGGGATTTCCTATGAAAATGTTTGAAATTTTACTTTTATCCCCCATACGTCGCGCTGTTGCGACAAACACTCGAAGTAAAAAATCCTCCTATACAATACCATAAAGTTAAGTTAGACACAATTCATATAAAGGGAGTGTGTTTTATACAGTAACATGACAATAACACAACAGTATCAACGGACATAGTTACTACTTCAAGGCGGAAGAACATCTTCTCATTCGTTATTTAAAGTAACGATTCCTATAGTAGAAACGTCTGTATCATCAATGATGATGAAATCGGTTGACGCCAAGCTTATAAGAGAATCGACTACGATTATTTTATATAAAGCTTTTGGTAGCAAACTTCTTATTTTCGGTGGAGATTTTAGACAAATTATACCTGTCGTGCCACATGCAAGTGGAAAGTATAAGTAAGAAATAATCAAATTGAATAACAATGTTTCGTTCCGAATGTTTCGTTGATTTCGAATTTGTGATTTTTGTTTGGTTAATCATAAATGACAATGATTTAGCTGAAGACATCTTACAAATTCCTCAACATTTATAGAAAGTCTTAATTCAAAAGATGTTGATAAATATTCCAAAAAAAGCATTATTATGTCCAAAGAATACTGACGTTGATGAAATTAACGACCAAGGCCAGCTGGAATGCCCGTTCATAAGATGAACTTATTAAAGGTCGCAAATATCGTGGAACTGCTGAAAATCACATGGCCTTTATTATCTTGAGACATAGGCAATTTTCAGTCAAATTAGAGTTTGTCATGACCGGCATCAACAAATCATTCGGTTAGATATTAGAAAAATTGGTATATACATATTGAAAAGATCCTGTTTTCATTCACGACCAACTTTATGTGACTATGGCCAGAGTACGGCGTTCTGCCGATGTGAAAGTAAAAATTGATGATGTCATGGTTATGGTATTCTAATTTGGTGTTGTACGCCATAAGGTATTAAACCATACGGTGAAATCCAGACAAATGCACGGAGACATTGAGAAGGGCTCCTGCAACATGAGAAGATAGCGGCAACTCTTGTAAGCAGCCAAATCTTTGGAGCTGGTCTAATTTTTAGGGTATACATCGTTATCAAATTACTTAATAAAACTGAATATGCGTTATACAACTATCAATTTTACGATTAGTTAACATTAAGACGTTTTAAGTTTGTTCTTTCTTCTCTGTTGCTTAAAACGAAAATGAAAAGAAAATACAAAACGTAAAAAATAAAAGTTGAATTGTATAGTAAGTTAAGTGGCTTGATTGCTTTCCATAAGTAGGGCAAGAGAAAGCAATTTGGTTTTTTTGTTATACGTACTCGTATAGAGTTGAATAATTTTTTTTGTACTGTTGCTTGCTTGTGGTAAACTGATAAATTTAACACTAAGTAGCGAGAATCTTAACAAAAATCGATAATCACGAAAGAAAACGAATGGAGTTAGTTATCTTTCTACTGAAAGTGTTAGTGTAATCGTACTCGTATAGCATATTTATGGTTGAGAATCTTAAAAATTATAACAGTAAATTTGTTTTGTGATACAATTAATTTTTTTTATTTTTATTACTTACAAATATTACGCTTTGGTTATTCAAGAAATATTAATGAGGCTTATATAAATTTAGACGCCGCATGTTTCATTCCTTTTGAACACAAGGAAGCATTTTTGTTTATTCAAACCTAACAACAATAAAAACTATTACACTCAATATTTTGATTGGAAAGTTGATCATAAATCTGCTTAGGCATTTTATTAGAATCGTAAGACTCTATTCCATAATCATGGTCAAGGTCGTTTATTTACCGCGGGTGTGTCTCATTTTGAATGTGTGTACATAAGATTTGTTCAAATATGACAGAGGAAAGCTTAAAGTATTTGTGTAAAATAAATACAAAACAAGTTTGGTTAATTTTTGGATGATATTTATGATTTATTTGACGATATCCAAAACGTCAGTCTTAACAGATACGGTTTAAATCACATGCTTAATTAGAGTTTAATGTTCGTTGAAGAAAAAAACTAGTAACACTACATTCACATCCGCAGCACCCAATCGTGCCAAATTTCTTTTTGCCAACACCGGGAATTGAATCTGGAACCGCCAAGTTGCAAAGCAAAGCTCTACTCGCTGAATTTGAATATAAATTCAATTCGAACTAACGTTCGACTTTTTAGATAATTCTTTAAAGCCATAAAGGTTATGTGGTTATCGATCCTTACTTTGCACTATGGTTTAAACAACTATCAAGGTTTTAAATTTTGAATCGAGTGCATAAACAAGTCAAGGAAATCTCACCTAATTTGTTATACCTGCGACGTTTCAATAATCGAAGCATGTTTTGGATGTGCCGATTTTATTCCATCATCACAAATTACTAGGTTAGGTTAGGTTAGGTTAGGTTGGAGTGGCTGCTTACGCACACTTAGACCGGTGACGGTCCATTGTGATACCACGGGATGTATCCCCTTTTACCCCTATTGGAACCATTTCGAGCTACTTATGTAGCGTAAGACGTCCCGCACTTTAATGTTTTCGAGATCCGAGAGGCAGTCCACCCTGAACTTACCTAAGTGTTTGTGCCTTCTGAGAGCCAATGCTGGACACGAGCAAAGGAAGTGGACCAACGTCTCTTCCTCCTCTTCGTCCAAGCAGCTTCTGCAGAAGTCATTAGCCTCCAGACCCAGCCTTCTTGCATGTTCTCCAAAAAGGCAGTGTCCCGTGAGAATTCCTACGACCGTTCTTAATTCACGTCTGCGTAAGGATATTAATGCCCTAGTGCGCCCCAAGTCCAGCTTTGGCCAAACTTGTCTTGCAACTCTACAGGTGAGGGCGTTAGACCATCTTACCCCGCTGAGGATAGCGCCTGCTTCCCAAGTGCTTGTCTCAGCACTGTGATAGGCCTCCCCAGACTTGCCCTTTCCGGTTGCAGCTGGAGAGTCGTACCATGCCTAGCAAGTTCATTTGCCCTGCAGTTCCCCATGACGCCCGAGTGACCTGGGACCCAGACTACCTGGATGTTGAAATGCTCACCCATCTCATTTAGAGATGAGTGACAACTCAACGCCACCCGTGACGCCAAAGACACCGATTCTAACGACCGGATCGCCGCTTGACTGTCCACATAGATTGTGATATCGTCTGAGGATAACACATTATGCTTCAACCACGTCATGACCTCCTCAATCGCTACGACTTCAGCTTGGTACACGCTGCAGTAATCAGGGAGACGAATAGAAATATTTACATTTAATTTGTCACAGAATACTCCAGCTCCTACTTTGCCGTCTAGCTTGGAGCCATCTGTGAAGAATTACAACGCTTCGGTTTCCGATAACGGTCTATCTCTCCAGGATTCCCTTGAAGGGAAGGAGGTCCGAAATCGCTTCTCGAAGCGTAGAGTAGGTTTAATGTAGTCAAGATTCGCCAGCTCATCCTTCAACGATCTGACGATAGTAGAGTGTCCTATACTAAGACACCTCCACTGAGAGACGGCTGCAAGTCGTACAGCCGTATTTGCCGCCATCTGTTTGCCAAAAATGTCGACCGGAAGAAGGTGCAACATAACCTCTAAGGCACTTGTCGGTGTCGACCTCAATGCCCCGCTAACAAGCATACAGGCCGTTCTTTGCACTCTCTCAATCTTACTTTTGTAAGTTACCTTGTCCAGAGCTGGCCACCAAACACCCACCCCGTACATGAATACAGGTCTCACTACGGCGGTGTAGAGCCAGTGTACCAGTTCCGGCTTCAGACCCTATCTATGACCAATGGCGTTCCTACAGGAGTACAAAGCAATAGTAGCTTTGTTTATTCTCTCCAACATGTTGGGCTTCCAACTAAGCTTACTGTCCAAGATAATGCCCAGATATCTAGCTCTATCAGTAAAAGCAAGTCTCGTGCTATTTAAGGTAGGAGGGACAACTACCGGGATTTTGTATTTCTTAGTAAAGAGTACCAGCTCTGTCTTGGACGGGTTAATACCAAGTCCACATTTGCCAGCCCATTTCGTAACGATGGTAAGCGCATTCTGCATTACGTCTACAATTGTGCCCAGGAATTTCCCGGTAACAGCTAAAGCTACGTCATCTGCGTACGCGATAACTCCAATACCTTCTCTCTCCAATTCAAGTAGTAACCCGTTTACCACTATGTTCCAGAGAAGAGGGGACAGAACCTCCCCCTGCGGAGTTCCCCTAGTTACTCGCCTCTTGAAGGTGGAGTCCCCCAACTTCGAGCTAACAATCCTGCTTCCCAGCATATAATTGATTAACCCTATCAGAGGAACGTCCACCTCCAAAAATGACAATCCCTCCTTGATTGCCTCCGCTTTCACATTATTAAAGGCGCCTTCTATATCCAGGAAGGCCACCAAACAGAATTTCTTCGAATTAATCGATTTCTCAATCGTAGACACCAAGGCGTGCAGAGCCGTGTCCACAGATCTACCCTTTGTGTACGCATGCTGAGACGATGCCCACTTCCTGGCACCTATTTTATCTCTGATGTATACATCCAGCAGCCTTTCTAAGGTTTTCAAAAGAAAGGATGATAGAGTTATTGGTCTTAGGTCCTTAGGATAGACATGTGAGCTTTTCCCCGCTTTCGGTATGAACACCACATTGACCTCCGTCCAGTACCTAGGAATATAGCCCAGCTTCAAACACCCTTTGAATATAGCTTCCAGGTAGGGAAGAATAATTACTGAGTTGTTTTGAAGTTCCGCTGGTATAATTTGATCCGGACCAGCCGATTTAAATGGTTTAAAACCCCTCAGTGCCCATAGGATCCGTTTTCTGGTTACGATATCCTCTGTGGTTACTAACAGTGATTCCTGATGATTGCTACGCACCAACAGGTCTTCAAAGCTCCCTGGGAAGTGTGTCTCGAAGAGAAGCTCCAGAGATTCTCCACTAGAAGCTGTCCAAGATCCGTCCGGTTTTATCAAAAAACTAGGACTAGATGTACTTTTGGAAAGAATCTTCCTAAGGCGGGAGGTTTCGGATACCTCTTCCATATTATCACAGAAGATTCTCCAAGACATCCTTTGTGCCTTTCTTAATTCTTTCTTATAAATTCCGAGTTTCTCCTTATAGGAGTCCCAATCCTGAGCCTCCCTTGTATTTTTGGCTCTATTAAAGGCTATGCTACAAGCCTTACGATAGGTTCCCAGTTCCCTGGACCACCATACCGGTTTTTGCCTACTTCTAGGCTTAGCCAGTGGGCAGGCAGCGCGAAAGGATCGGTTGCATGCGCTAGTAACGCTAGCCACCATGTCCTCCAGCTCCCCAACGGTCGTCGGGGGCTCCATAGCCCTCGTCGGTAACATTTCCTCCAATAATTCCCCATATTTGCTCCAGTTGGTCCTTCTAGGGTTCCTGAAGGCTTCCCGGGTAGCAGGGTGAATATCGAGGCTATAGGTTAAATATCGATGATCAGAAAAGGAGTGTTCCTTATCCACCCTCCAATTTTTAACCATATGAAGAATATTATTTGAGGCAAAGGTCACGTCTAGAACCTCCTGCCTGTTACTAGTAATAAATGTGGGTTCCCGCCCAATATTACACACTGAAAGGTTAGTACTCATCAAATAATCAAAAAGCGACTCACTCCTTTCAATAATGTCCGTGCTTCCCCAGATAGTGTGATGCGCATTAGCATCAACTCCCAGTGCCACACCTACCTTTGATTGTTCCGCTTTACGGATCAGCTCCTCCAGGTTATCCGGAGGAACCTCCTTCTCCCGGTCCATGTAGGCTGAAACTAGCCAGAATCTACAAGTGCCTACTTCCAGGCTAACTGCAGTAGTGTCACCATTGCTGTATTGAGAGAGAAGGAAAAGATTAATATTATTTTTCCCAAGAATACAAGATCTGATCTTCCCAGACTTACTAGAGGATATAATTTTGTACCCTTTGGTTCTGAGGCCACAGATCCTGTTATTGTTAATCCAAGGTTCTTGGATTAGTATCACATCCTCACCCGAACTAGTCAGCCTGAGGAGTAGAGCTGCCGAAGCAGCCTTAGAATGGTGAAGGTTAATTTGAGTTATCTTAATCATAACCATTTCACCTGTACCTATCTCTATGATAAATTCCTGCTACCGCAGGAATATTAATTCCCGGTAATTTGGGATGCGCCGGATATGCCCGTCTCGCCACCCCTCATACCCTCTGTAGAGGACTTGTCAGTGCCCCCCCGTCTGGCCGGGCTGTCGACATCCTCCTCCATCGGTACACCAGCTCCTTCGCTTATGTGCCCCTCCTCATCCTTCGAGAGAGTCCTTGCCCAACCGAGGTCGCCGGATTCACTCTCCCCTCTACCCTCAGCTTCTTCCCCAATGCTGCTGGTACCCCCTTCAGGCCTGGGCGGGTTGCCACCGTCCTCCGGTTGGCCTCCCGTACGCGGTTCCGCCCCATCCTTCTTATAAACGTTGAGAGTAATTGACCCGAAACCGAAGTCAATTACTCCCTTCGTTTTGTGAAGGAGGGCAAGGGACTCCTTATTTATCACCATGATTGATAATTTCGAGCCCCCCCTTGGCCTCCCCCTGCTTGACGATCTTCCAATTTCCGGTCGGAAGATTCGGGTTACTGGCCTGAATGATTTTCAAAGCCCCGTCCGGGCTAGCCGGTTCGGATGGCAGCCAGACTCGTGCCCAGACAACTGCCGCAAGCTTTGCGCCTGGCCACACCTCCCCTACTTTGGCTATAGCCTTTGTGTACAGATCCACAGATCTAGAGTCCGAGCATGCAGTCATCTTTACACGCCCTTGATACCATCCCGCATCTCTGCAGGATGGGGGAGGTCCCGGATTTTCACCCAGGACCTTTAAAAATACGAGGTTGAGTGCATTATACACCAACCTCCATTTTCCCGCCGTGATGCTCCCATCTTCTTGACTTTCGTCAATGACGGCTAGCATCAACACATGCTCCCTCAGGACCTCGCTGAACAGCTTTGTCCTTGAGTTGGAGCTTGGCTTCTTTTCAGTCACCAACTTGGCCCGCTTGCTGTTGACTACTTCTACCTCGTCCTGGGACCGCTGTCTTTTCGACATATGGTCCCTTTCCGAGCTTCCGCATAATTTTTTATTACGGGATGTAATAGCAACGTATAACTATTTCGTGAGTAATTATGGTGTATCAGTGCTCCTTGCCCAAGCTACTGATGTTCTTTGCTCTTCCGTAAGCTGCCCCTCGGGGGTCGCAGCCCACTTCTCGAGAATTCGGAATGCCGAGCGGCGATTCCTGTATCGCCTTTTCGCCGGAGGAATGTCTCTCGTCCCACTCCCCTATGCTGCGTTGGTACCGCTAACTCCCAGGACTTGTGCCCTAGAGTCAACCACCTTTGCAACCTTAGAGGCCCCACCCGTCTGGTTCGAGGTACCTCCCTCCGCCGGGTCGCTTAACTCCTTAATCCAGCCCATTCGGCTCGCTAGCACCCCGGCCTCCCTGTACCCCCTTCCCTCCGCCCACATTCTCTCCCCCATTCACCTAATCACATGGAGAGCCCAATCCAATGGGGTCCATTCCATTCACCGGGTCACCCGTTTATAGGGTCCCCCACTCATCACCCGCGGAGACTCCGGAGGTGCAGAGAGGACGTGACGCCCAGTCCGCCGTGGTTATTGGTCGATTGTTTTCTGGCGCCATCTGTTCGCCTTTCCATGCTGGGCATCATAGGCACTCAGAATTTAATGAACTTAGGTTAACCACTTCCCAGTTCCCTGATACTCTTCCCCCAGCTGGACTGCGGTTGGGGGCGGCTTATTTAGTTCACCGCTAACCTACCTATCGATAAGTCGTCCACTATCCACCACCTGTGACCCCCCCGATAGCTGCAGTACGCCACGGGCACAAATTACTATCTTCTACACAAATCAATTAGACAATTTTGTTTGTTTGGCTGTTTACGTTAAACTTTATGTTCAGAGAACCCCAATGTATAGAGAATTTTTTCAGTTAAGAATTAGTTATAGGCTAAGCATCATGCAAAGAAGGGAACCGATGAAGCAGGCTTCAGATGGTGTATTAGCAGTAAGTAGTCTGTTTGGCAAGTTCCTCAATTCCCTGACTGTAGCTCAGGCTCACCTTAAAGAAAGGTCAAGCAACTTACATTGACAGATACAACTGGAATAAGTAACAACATTGTTCGGGATATCGGGACTGTATAGGGGAATGTTGTATCCTTTAATCACGAAAAAATTGTTTTGGGATTTCAGGCTTTTACATAAATGTTAATTTGAAAACTCTGGTTGGCTTTCACCCAATATACCATTGCAGACAATTACTGTTTCTGACTCTTCATTATCCAGATAAAATTTAAAAAGTGCCATTCTTATAAACCTAGTAAGAACCCCCTTCATCATTAAACCCTGGGTAAACTCGAATCTCCTTAAATATCCTTATACAATAAATAAAGTGAAAGCAACAAGCCCGACATTCATTATCCAGATAAAATTTAAAAAGTGCCATTCTTATAAACCTAGTAAGAACCCCCTTCATCATTAAACCCTGGGTAAACTCGAATCTCCTTAAATATCCTTATACAATAAATAAAGTGAAAGCAACAAGCCCGACATCCTGGTTTATCGTATATTTCGTCCGATTGATATTATGCCACCAGTACAAATTACAAACAAACAAAGTGCGCAATATTCGACACAACTCCTGGATTTGCATTGGATATATGAGTTCGTGAGCTTTATGCTTGTTGCAACTCCTTTGCAGTTACAAATTAAATTTTCCTGGTCTATAGACTTCGGATATTTTGCAAGTTCAATTTGCGTTCGATTAGAGGATTTTCTATGGAATCTAAAGAGCTTTTTTTGTGCCACATTTAGGCGCTTATTTTGCTCAGGATACTTTCTTCAAATACCAATGTTCAAATCGTCGATAAACATTAACTGATAAACCTTCGTCTTAAAGTTAGCTTTATCTGATTCACTTCGGTACAAATCAAATTTATCGTCGTTCGGTACCAAAATTAATCCACTTGATTTCGTAAAATGACCTGAGGTATTCTCTGGGATGTATTTATGGTATAGTTAAATTTCAGCTTGTCATGCGTCTTTCTAAATACTGTGATGAAAGTAAACAGAGGGAGTATTTTAAACTATTCAATGGTGGTAAAAATTTCAATTTAGTTTAACTATCGTTGGCAGGTACAGATTATTGTAGTTAAAAGTGTTTGACAAAATTTATTATATAAATCCAAACTACAAAATTTAAATAAATAAATATTTATTTAAATCATAATTAAAATTAATTGAAAATTTTAGTCACATGTCTACAAAGTACATAGTAAGTTTGCATTTATAATTGAAATAAGTCTCGCGAAGTGACACAACACTCAACAATTTGGTATTCAAATTAAAGATACAGTAAAAGCATGGTTCAATTACCAAGCAAGATTTGGCATTGAACAAAATATGCCGATACAATTAATTCCAAATTTCAACCGCATATTTTAAGTTAGGAATAGAATTCAATGCCTAACGTAAATGAATCTTTTTGGCATGAATCCCTTTTTCGATTTATAAAATTAGCTGTGTCTGCAGTACCATTTCTTAGCAAATTTTGATTAACAAAATGCATAATTCATTGTTCTTGATAGTATTTGGTAAAATCATGAAATACAGTCCTTCATAAGAACCTATACGTGACTATTTTGAAATTCTTATTCATTTTGTCATGTTCAGTTACCATTTATAATAGGAAAAATTAGTAAAAATGAACTTTCTATTCAATTTGCTTCTGAGTTGATACTTCTAATTAATTTTAAAATTTATCATACTACCGTAAAGTTATAATTAATAATCAAGGCATGCATATGAAAATGTGCAAGAGGTTCAGGCAAAACGAAAGAAGATTTGTTACAGAATTAATCAAGTAAAAATATTTAAACTGAGAATCATCATAGATTAAACTTCAGTTAATAACTTAAGCTTGGCATTTAAGAGCATTCAAAATCTGTGCCTTAGTGACCCGGCCTGGCTCTTCCATAATTTCCTCGATGTAAAATTCTAAAAAATACAATTTTCATGAGGTGATCAGAACTTCGTTCCGAAAAATTGCCTGTATACGTAAACTCATCTCAAGCAACTCAAAGCAACATTCAACTTTGTTGAGTGTATTTCGATCAGTTGTGTATTTCGATCAGTTGTCAAACTGAGTAGGCCAATGAAATGAAAAATAAATGGTAGTTTAGTGTGTGTACTGGCTAACAAACGAAAAGACGTGTTTTATTTTTCACTTGAGTAGGGTTTGGTCTAAGTTTATCCTAACTTTTATCTGGAATCATCCGAGTAATTTCAACAAACTCTATCCCCAAATATATCTCCAACTGAACTCCTTAATCACTTACTCAACCTCATCTCAATTTCCAATCCTACCTCCAACTAAATCTCCAACTCAACCTCCAACTCAACCTACAACTCAACCGCCAACTCATTACCAAAGTAATCCCCAACGCAATCATCAAATCAAACAACCCAACCTTACCTGATTTTAACCCTAAATCAGCATTCAACGCAATCCTTAACTCAACTCTAAACCCAACCCCAACTAAACCTTTAACTCAATCCCGAAACTCAACGTTCAACTCAATCCTCAAATCAACACGTTCCAAAAAACAACATGCATACTCAAAACAAACCAAGCTAACTTTCAACTCAACCGACAACATAACCCCAAATAAATTCCTAACTGGAACGCTGATTTTAGTGAACACATTTGATGGAATCAAACATACTGCAGCCGTAGAAATCTTTCAACCCGAACAGTTTGACTGTAATATAAAGCGAACGAATATTGTGAAAAATTGACTGTAAACAGGTCTTTCCAAGCTGATTCGATCTAGATTATATAGACGGCCTCCTCTAGTGCAAATAAACCAAAGAAATTGATAAAAATTCACCAAATCTCTGGTGTTACATCGTCCGATGTAACGTGATTGATGCCCTACCGCAGCAAACACAAAGCAGTACTTAATGGAAAGTAAAAAATAAGGTCAGAAAGGATTTCAACCACTTAAAGAAACATGCTTTTTTATTATATTCTTCCTTGCCCTTATCCGTACAACTGAACTACAATCTCCATATGGAAAATTCATTATCATTGATATGTTAAATCTAATATGGATATATATTAGAATATTTTCCATATAACATCTTCCCTTTTTTCATTAAAACTTATAAAATTCAATTTACGTACATAAGTATTTAAACGAAATGATAATGAATTTACTTTAAAAAATGGTGGTTTGGCGTCTATTGGAGGGGGGGGGGGGATCAAAGTTGAGTAGATTAATCTACCAGCTCCGTAACCTTCCAGTAGGGTGCGCATCACGTGAGCTGTTCTAGTCTTGTCATTAGACAGCTGCATGATGGGTACAATTGTGTAAGGGGTAACCTGTTCACAATTCGCAAGTGTACGTACTGCCTCCTCGTGGTAACCACTGGTAACTAAGGCCACTTGGCACATTTTTGGCCATTTGGCACAGGCTAAAGTACGGCGCTAAAGGAGAAAACCTTGACAAAAAACACTAATCTAAGGTGGAACAGCATATGCCGAAAGATGAATGGCTGATAGGTTAATCAGCACAAAATATGTGGACTCTGGATACCAGGCACCCTCCAGTTTTATTTAGCCCTCCTGTAGTAAAGCTGGGTGACCTACAGGTGATTTGAAATTCCCAGCAACTCGTAAGAGTAAAATCAAACGGAATACGGGGCAGGAGTAGGAATATACGGGAGTGGGACAACCCTTTCGAAGTCCTTGAGCTCCAATGCTACCGTCTTTTTAGCGGAACTACATGCTGTAGTAAATATCTAGGTGGGAGAGCAATAAGCCCAGATAGTATGTATCACGTACCGGGAGGCAGTATTGTCAGGTTCATTACGAACCTGAATATTGACTGGACGGATAATTAAGCAGGGGCCAGCACAATAGATCTTTTAGGTTGCAGTGCGAAGTGGCTGATTGCCCGCATGGCCCTCCAATAATAATAATAATAATAATAATAATACTTTAAAAAATTAAATTAAAGAAACTATTACTAGTAAAGCTGATATCCACTCAAGTGACTTGGTAATTTTATGTTTCGTTTAGGATGACCTGTTAATTGTTGTGTGGAACTGTGAATACCCTGTTGAGCTATTATTTCAGGAGCCTCTGGTATATTAAAAGAGTTACTGCTGCTTCTGGTATCAAGTGTAGGTATATTTTGGTCGTCTTTATCCGTAGGTTCCTCTTTTACATACGGTTTGATATTAACAATATTGCGTCTGAATGTAGAACCGTCTACATTTACCAAGTAAGAACGGTCTTTAAGCTGTTGCTCAGTAACTCCAAGTGACCATTCTTTATCAATTTGCGGATGTACCTGAACCGCTACGGACTGCCCTATTTCCAATTCTGGAATACTTTTTGTTTTTCTATCAAAGTAAAATTTGCTTTTGCCATGCTGCGCTTTTATCTTTTCAGGAACATTGTCGATTATTTTTGGTAAGTATTGTTCATTACACGATGGAACACCAGATTACGGTTTTCTTGAGAACAATCTCTGAACTGGACTTGAATTAATTTTGTTCGGGGAATTCCGCCAGCTTAACAAACAGTACCAAATATCTTGATGAGATTCCACCGCTTACTTTATTAGACCCTTAGCAATCTTTACTGCTGCCTCTGCCTTTCCATTACCTCTTGGGTGATGTGAAGATGACGAAACGTGTTCAAATTCCCACGTCCTTTCGAAGTCTTTGAATTGTCTGTTGACAAAATTACTACCGTTGTCAGTACAGACTCGCTGGGGAATTCTATGACGACTAAAATTTCTTTTGCATTGTTCTATTACAGCACGCGGTGTTAAATCTGTTAAAACCTCAAGTTCATAGAAATCTGAGTAGTGGCCCACAGTAACAAGCATATTATATACTTTTCCTTTTAATTTTGCCGCGAGCACATCCATTGATACATACTGGAATGGATATGTAGGTGAATTGACATATTGACATATTCGGCCAGAAAATATTATCCTTCGCCAACTTGATCGACGTCTCTATGCCGTTATGTGCAACGTGAACTTTCTCAACCATAATTTTCCGTAGAATATAAGGAATTAATATTTTCTTGTTTTCAGCTTCTTTTACTCTAAAAACGTTTGACTGATTAATAAAATTAAAATCCTCTGGTACATCTAATGATACCCTAGAAGTAGTCAACAGCAAGCGGGCCAAGTTGGTGACTGAAAGGAAGCCGAGCTCCAACTCAGGAACAAAGCTGTTCAGCGATGTCCTGAGGGAGCATGTGTTGATGCTAGCCGTCATTGACGAAAGTCAAGAAGATGGGAGCATCACGGCCGAAAAATGGAGGTTGGTGTATAATGCAATCAACCTCGTCTTTTTAAAGGTCCTGGGTGAAAATCCGGGACCTCCGCCATCCTGCAGAGATGCAGGACTCTAGATCTGTGGATCTATATAAAAAGGCTATAGCCAAAGTAGGGGAGGTGTGGCCAGGCGCAAAGCTTGCGGCAGTTAGTCGGGAGGAAATTCCCAGCAGGCCGAGGGCATGTGTCTGGCTGCCATCCAAACCGGCTAGCCCTGACGAGGCTCTGGAAATCATTCAGGCCAGTAACCCGAGTCTTCCGACCGGAAATTGGAAGATCGTCAAGCAGGAGGACGCGAAGGGGGGCTCCAATTATCAATTATGGTAATAAATAAGGAGTCCCTTGCCCTCCTGCACAAAACGAAGGGAGTAATTGACTTCGGTTTCGGGTCAATTACTCTCAACGTTTATAAAAAGGATGGGGCGGAAGCGCATACGGGAGGCCAACCGGAGGATGGTGGCAACCCGCCCAGGCCTGAAGGGGGTACCGGCAGCATGGGGGGAGAAGCTGAGGGTATGGGGGAGAGTGAAGCCGGTGACCTCGGTTGGACAAGGCCTCCCTTGAAGCATAAGGAGGGGCACATAAGCGAAGGAGCTGGTCAAGGAGGCAGAAGGAGGTTCCTCCGGATAACCTGGAGGAGCTGATCCGTAAAGCGGAACAATCAAAGGTAGGTGTGGTACTGGGAGTTGATGCTAATGCGCATCACACTATCTGGGGAAGCACAGACATTAATGAAAGAGGTGAGTCGCTTTTTGATTATTTGATGAGTACTAACCTTTCAGTGTGTAATATTGGGCGGGAACCTACATTTATTACTAGTAACAGGCAGGAGGTTCTAGACGTGACCCTTGCCTCAAATAATATTTTTCATATGGTTAAAAATTGGAGGGTGGATAAGGAACACTTCTTTTCTGATCATCGATATTTAACCTATAGCCTCGATATTCACCCTGCTACCCGGGAAGCTTTCAGGAACCCTAGAAGGACCAACTGGAGCAAATATGGGGAATTATTGGAGGAAATGTTACCGACGAGGGTTATGGAGCCCCCGACGAACGTTGGGGAGCTGGAGGACATGGTGGCTAGCGGTACTAGCGCATGCAACCGATCCTTTCGCGCTGCCTGCCCACTGGCTAGGCCTAGAGGTAGGCAAACACCGGTATGGTGGTCCAGGGAACTGGGAACCTATCGTAAGGCTTGTAGGATAGCCTTTAATGGAGCCAAAAATACAAGGGAGGCTCAGGATTGGGACTCCTATAAGGAGAAACTCGGAATTTATAAGAAAGAATTAAGAAAGGCACAAAGGATGTCTTGGAGAATCTTCTGTGATAATATGGAAGAGGTATCCGAAACCTCCCGCCTTAGGAAGATTCTCTCCAAAAGTACATCTAGTCCTAGTTTTTTGATAAAACCGGACGGATCTTGGACAGCTTCTAGTGGAGAATCTCTGGAACTTCTCTTCGAGACACACTTCCCAGGGAGCTTTGAAGACCTGTTGGTGCGTTTTAATCATCAGGAATCACTGTCAGTAACCACAGAGGATATCGTAACCAGAAAACGGATCCTATGGGCACTGAGGGGTTTTAAACCATTTAAATCGGCTGGTCCGGATCAAATTATA
Source organism: Tipula vernalis (assembly GCA_958295665.1). Classification (NCBI taxonomy): domain Eukaryota; kingdom Metazoa; phylum Arthropoda; class Insecta; order Diptera; family Tipulidae; genus Tipula; species Tipula vernalis. The sequence continues at coordinate 105,288,648 of OY282560.1, forward strand.
CCAGCGGAACTTCAAAACAACTCAGTAATTATTCTTCCCTACCTGGAAGCTATATTCAAAGGGTGTTTGAAGCTGGGCTATATTCCTAGGTACTGGACGGAGGTCAATGTGGTGTTCATACCGAAAGCGGGGAAAAGCTCACATGTCTATCCTAAGGACCTAAGACCAATAACTCTATCATCCTTTCTTTTGAAAACATTGGAAAGGCTGCTGGATGTATACATCAGAGATAAAATAGGTGCCAGGAAGTGGGCATCGTCTCAGCACGCGTACACAAAGGGTAGATCTGTGGACACTGCTCTGCACGCCTTGGTGTCTACGATTGAGAAATCGATTAATTCGAAGGAATTCTGTTTGGTGGCCTTCCTGGATATAGAAGGCGCCTTTAATAATGTGAAAGCGGAGGCAATCAAGGAGGGATTGTCATTTTTGGAGGTGGACGCTCCTCTGATAGGGTTAATCAATTATATGCTGGGAAGCAGGATTGTTAGCTCGAAGTTGGGGGACTCCACCTTAAAGAGGCGAGTAACTAGGGGAACTCCGCAGGGGGGGGGTTCTGTCCCCTCTTCTCTGGAACATAGTGGTAAACGGGTTACTACTTGAATTGGAGAGAGAGGGTATTGAAGTTATTGCGTACGCAGATGACGTAGCTTTAGCTGTTACCGGGAAATTCCTGGGCACGATTGTAGACGTAATGCAGAATGCGCTTACCATCGTTACGAAATGGGCTGGCAAATGTGGACTTGGTATTAACCCGTCCAAGACAGAGCTGGTACTCTTTACTAAGAAATACAAAATCCCGGTAGTTGTCCCTCCTACCTTAAATGGCACGAGATTTGCTTTTACTGATAGAGCTAGATATCTGGGCATTATCTTGGACAGTAAGCTTAGTTGGAAGCCCAACATGTTGGGGAGAATAAACAAAGCTACTATTGCTTTGTACTCCTGTAGGAACGCCATTGGTCATAGATGGGGTCTGAAGCCGGAGCTGGTACACTGGCTCTACACCGCCGTAGTGAGACCTGTACTCATGTACGGGGTGGGGGTTTGATGGCCAGCTCTGGACAAGATAACTTACAAAAGTAAGATTGAGAGAGTGCAAAGAACGGCCTGTATGCTTGTTAGTGGGGCATTGAGGTCGACACCGACAAGTGCCTTAGAGGTTATGTTGCACCTTCTTCCTGTCGACATTTTTGGCAAACAGATGGCGGCAAATACGGCTGTACGACTTGCAGCCGTCTCTCAGTGGAGGTGTCTTAGTATAGGACACTCTACTATTGTCAGATCGTTAAAGGATGAGCTGGCGAATCTTGACTACATTAAACCTACTCTACGCTTCGAAAAGCGATTTCGGACCTCCTTCCCTTCAAGGGAATCCTGGAGGGATAGACCGTCATCGGAAACTGAAGCGTTGCAATTCTTCACAGATGGCTCCAAGCTAGACGGCAAAGTAGGAGCTGGAGTATTCTGTGACAAATTAAATGTAAATATTTCTATTCGTCTCCCTGATTACTGCAGCGTGTACCAAGCTGAAGTCGTAGCGATTGAGGAGGTCATGACGTGGTTGAAGCATAATGTGTTATCCTCAGACGATATCACAATCTATGTGGACAGTCAAGCGGCGATCCGGTCGTTAGAATCGGTGTCTTTGGCGTCACGGGTGACGTTGAGTTGTCACTCATCTCTAAATGAGATGGGTGAGCATTTCAACATCCAGGTAGTCTGGGTCCCAGGTCACTCGGGCGTCATGGGGAACTGCAGGGCAGATGAACTTGCTAGGCATGGTACGACTCTCCAGCTGCAACCGGAAAGGGCAAGTCTGGGGAGGCCTATCACAGCGCTGAGACAAGCACTTGGGAAGCAGGCGCTATCCTCAGCGGGGGAAAGGTGGTCTAACACCCTAACCTGTAGAGTTGCAATACAAGTTTGGCCAAAGCTGGACTTGGGGCGCACTAGGGCATTAATATCCTTACGAAGACGTGAATTAAGAACGGTCGTAGGAATACTCACGGGACACTGCCTTTTTGGAGAACATGCAAGAAGTCTAGGTCTGGAGGTTAATGACTTCTGCAGAAGCTGCTTGGACGAAGAGGAGGAAGAGACGTTGGTCCACTTCCTTTGCTCGTGTCCAGCATTGGCTCTCAGAAGGCACAAACATTTAGGTAAGTTCAGGATGGACTGCCTCTCGGATCTCGAAAACATTAAAGTGCGGGACGTCTTACGCTACATAAGTAGCTTGAAATGGTTCCAATAGGGGTAAAAGGGGATACATCCTGTGGTATCACAATGGACCGTCACCGGTCTAAGTGTGCCCAAGCAGCCACTCCAACCTAACCTAACCTAACCTAAGTTGGGTGTAGCAGTAATCACAATACACATATGAAATTTATAATAAAATGTTTAAAAGATTATTATCCATCAATTTTAGTACTTAGCATGGACTCATTTTAGTACTTAGCATAGACACACATCATTTTAGTTAATTGCATCTGCTGATGAATAGCAAATCTCACCTAAATGCGGAAATTCAAGCGTCTTCAAATGTTTTGTCAAACAATTCCCCTAAATGTTATTAGGTCCCCTAAATGATGATGTAAATTCCAAGATGGCCGTTATTTCCCCTAAATTACCGGTAATTAGTCAAATAATGTCACCTAAATGTAATTATGAATAATTAAGCTAAATGTTCAAATGTGCCCCTAAATGGGGTGCCCTAAATGACGGCTTACCCCTAAATGTTCATAGTACCCCAAATGACGGTTTGTGCCTAAATGCCGGTTTGCCCCCAAATGTTCGAATTTCCCCCATATGACGACTTTTCGCTAAATGCCGGCTTACCCCTAAAGTTTTATATTTCCCGTAAATGACGGCTACTGAGCTAGAAATCTCATAGTTATACTACTACCACTGATCCACAGAAAGATTGTTCTCTGCACTTTTGTCAACAGCTTTTGGTTGATAGTTTTGTCCAGAGCAGGCCACCAGACTATTACCCCATACAAGAGTATGGGTCTGACTACTGCTGTATAAAGCCAATGTACGATGCGGGGCTCCACCGCCCATCCTTTCTAATGGCATTTTTGCAAGAGTATAACGCTACCGTAGCTTTCTTTACCCTTTCCAGAGTATTAGGTTTCCAATATAATTTGCTGTCCAAAACGAGACCCAGAAACGGGATATTTACCACGGACACCAATAGCAACATCATCCGCATAGGCAACCACCTTGAATCAACTGTCATCCAGTCTCAACAACAGGTTCCAAAGTAGGGGGACAGTACGCCACCCTGTGGTGTACCTCTGCTTGCAAATCTTCTGACGGAGGATTCCCCAAAACTAGCATTTATGATCCTGCCTCTTAGCATCTGATCTATCCAGTCCTTGAGTGATTCATCCACTCCTAGATCTGAAAGTGCCCGAGTTATAGCCCCTGCAGGCACATTGTTAAAGGCCCTCTCAATATCCAAGAAGGTTACCATTGCGTAGTCTCTATATTCGAACGATTTTTTAATGAAAAATACAAGAGAATGAAGAGCAGTCTCTACAGATCTCCCCTTGCAATAGGCATGTTGAGATTTAGACAGCTTTTCAAGAAGGACAAGCTAATCAGTCTAAGGTCTTTGGGATTGCAGTGTGAGCGTTTTCCCGCCTTAGGTATGGAAACAACCATCACTTGTGTATATTTACTAGGAATGTGACATAGTTCTAGGCTGCCTTTGAAAATTACCTCTAACCAGGAAATTGTTGGATCCGTAGTTTGTTGAATATCCGCAGGGATAATACCATCGAGTCCAGGCGACTTATATGGTAAACTGTTTATCGCCCACTACTGATGTGCTAGGTTCAGATTCGAAACAACCAGGAAAATGAATCTCCATCAGAAGTTCCAGCGATTCCGCACTATTAGTGGTCTATATCCCATCCGGCCGTTGAAAATAACTTGGGATGGAAGGATCAGTTGCTAGTACTTTGCCCAAGACTCCTGAATTTTGCCACAGTATAGTCTCCAAGAGCTGTTCTTGGTACTTCTCAATTGATATTTGTAAATTTTGAGGAGTTCTTTATAGGAGTCCCAGTCTACAGTAGATTTGGTTTTCCGTGCTGTTTTGAAGAATCTTTTGCATTTTCGACGTGTTTGTTGAATCTCCTTGAACCACCAGGGAGGCCGAGATTTACCTCTAGACCTGCTAAGGGGACTAGAGCCCAGTATCGCTTCATTAAAAGCGCTGGACAACTCGTGCACTAATCCATCAAGCTCTTGCGCAGTTTTTGGAGGTTTTGGCACCGGAACGGTAGTGAATTACCCAGAACAGTTTTAAAGTGAGAGGAGAAGTTAAGTCCATTTCAAATTGAAGATAACAATGATCAGAAAAGAAGTTGTCCTCCGACACTCTCCAGTTTAATAAACTAATCGTCAAAAAGCATGAGACAAGAGTAATATCCAATACTTCCTGTATATTACTAGTTATAAAGGTCGGCTTATTGCCTATGTTACATATATGAAGGTTAGTACTTAAAATGTAATCAAGGAGTAACTCAACTGGTTGATTTGTGTCCGTACTTCCCCAGATCGTGTGATGAGCATTTGCATCACCCCCAAGGGTGACTCCAGTTTTGCGCTTCTGAGCCTCCAAGATTAGCTCACCTAGAATGATTGGTGGAGTATCCACTTCATCATAAGCTAGGTAAGCTGATACTAGCCAGTGGTTTCGTTTATCGACCTCAACGCTGACCGCTTCTTAATCGATATTCATATATATATATATTGAAATTTAAACATTTATGAAAATATCCCAGAGATTATAATTAAGAATTTGTAGCGCTATCATTTAAAAGTTTGTCTTAGTAAAGAAAGTGATATCCCATTTGTTTTATATGTATAGTTTGGTATTTTCCCCGGTTTTAATTCTTTTATAAAAGCTTCGTTTTTTAGACTGTGGCTCTGTATAGTCTAGGTTGCTTTGATAATGTGCCTGAAAAAATGAACCGGTTTAAAAGCACTGGGCTAGAAAGTTCGAAAAACCCAAATTCCAATTTTGATTTGTAAAGTAATTGAACTCTGGAATGTTAACTAATGCTGAATGAAGTAAGCGATTTGTTTTTATTTAAACTGGTTAGAAAAGCTTCGAGCATCGTATGAACTACCAGTATTACGTCGCGGTCAAAAAATGTAAACAAGAATTTAAATAAGTTTTTGTTATAAGAAGTAGTATAATTAATATGTACGAGTGTACAAAACTATAAAACATAAATACTGTCCTTGTACCGAAAATAGTTCATGAATTTATTTCATATCAATTTAATGTAAAACTAAACTTATGAACTATGCGTTAGTTACACCATACATTTATTATGTACACAAGTTTATAAAATACAGACAACCAACAAATTACGTGAATTGAAGAGCTACTAGAGCTATATTACTACTGTAGTCCATAACTACTATCCATTCATATTCATACATTAGAGGAGTAAAGGAAATTATGTAAATATTAAGTTCCCAATTAAAATTAGTAAAGCACTGATTTGGTTCTTCTCGCTTTAGGAGGAAGAAAAGAATTCTAACTACTTATTCTAAATACTAGATTAGTATATTATAGTTTTACGTAATTCGAAGTAAACCTGTGTATAAGTAGTACTTTCGAAAAAAATATCCATCTAGCATGATTTCGCCTAGGTTACAAAACTTTATCCAGTTCAACAGTAATTAGAATGTCAATATTACTACTAAATGACTCAATAATATAAAATAAAGTCTCAAAAGATTTGTATAATTTACCATTACAAATTTTACGAGAATTTTAATCTAGAAAACTAAATTATCTAATGGATATTTTAATAATTAACATTTTCACGTTCGTTTTTGGCAACTAACTGGTCTCAACTAACTCTTCTTAATCTTGGCAATATGTATACATGTAAATACATATTAAATAGCAGTCTGACTGAAGAATCATAGAAAATTGATAAAATTATTCAATGTCAATATTGTAATGCCATTGTATTGACTAATTTGTAGTCTAATGCAGTATTGACATACATTTTGTACAGAGCATCGTCGCGCGGAAAATTCATTTTAGAGTTATTCACAATTACTTAATCGATAAATAAGCAAAAAATAAAATATACAGGGTAAGCCAAAACAGAATGCACCTGTTCTTTCAACGTCAATTTCTCAAAACAAATTAATTCAAGCTTTCTGGTAACTACCTACTCACTTGGGATGCATTACCGCAGAGACCAAGGAGGCCGAAACGCAATAATGATTCAGTGTAAGTGTTTTGGTATTGCAATTTGAATCTTGAATTTTATTTATCGAAATTAGTTACTGTGTTCAGTCACGTGAGCATACCAAGACTGTCAATACTGACACTAAGAACATCAGCGAGAAACTCTCAAAGTTCATCCTTCACAAAGTTATGTATAGAGGATAGTGGTAAACCAACATCGAAGGGGGACAAAGCTCATCTGGTAGCATTACAAACTCCGTATCAACCGCAACAGGAAAGAATTCGACCAGATGATGAAGTTACAAAACATAAACATGAGAGCATTAGCACAAAAAAATCAAAACAATCGTTAAAATCACATATCATGAACCTTGACGAGAAAATAAATGTAGAGGGTTCAGAAGAAGATAAAGTCAAGTCAAGATATTTCGTGAAGCATTACTACGGCAACATTAAGCAGGCGCATGATGTTATTAAAATAAAAATTACAATGTAGATTGAGAATCATCAACAAGCAAACTTCAACTCAACAGACATCCGATTCCAGCTGTTAAAATAATAAAATAATGAGCTATCTTGAATCAACAGCAGAGAATAATCTTGTAGCCTGAAACATATTATATAATCGCTACAACAACGATAGCGTTTTTGGCAGCGACATATTTCAACCAACTGTTTAATGAATCAAATATGATGACAGAGACCGCAGTAGGAATCAGAACAACGTACGACACCACAAGTGAAGCCATTTATAACATCAATAATATTCTAACTGGTGAAGGATAATTTGATTCCCTGCTAATATGTACATGTATCACACCCTATGAGTCCTCGTTTGTCGTAATGATGCTACCTAAGTAGAAGAAATTATCTATACTGATAAAAAAGATTGCTCAGTTTAAGCAATATAGGTATAAGATTATGCAATAAAGCTGCTTCAATATGCGCTAAGCAAAACTATTCTCAAGATATTCTTATTGGAAGAATAAAGCATTAATGATTTGTTAATATTTAAAATTCTAAAATTAAGAATTTAAAATATGGTTTATCAAAATACAGATTCTTATTTGTAGAGCTTTATTCTTAATCTGATAAATTAATTGTTTCAAATTTTATGAACCTATTTTAGATGTTGGCTCAATTCGTGCATATATTTTCTATATGAAGAATCTGTTTTTTAAAAATATTCTAAATGCAAGAATAGTTTGAGTTGGAAACCGTTACATTTTTTTTAATTTAAACTCTATTTGTGAATATCATTGCTATTTTAAGCATAAGTTGTCCACATAATTCTCAAAACAAGAAATGTTTGTGTTGAAAAGTATCAAACATTTTTAAATTTATAATCCATTTATGAACACTTGTACTCTTTTCATGAATATAATATTCAAAAATATTCTAAATTCAAGAATATGTGTGTAAATATTTGTAATTATGTAAAGTCAAATTAAGTATAATTTTATTATGATTAAGAAGATAGTGATCAAAATTATTATAATTTCAAGACAAATTTTCTTGACACTATTTTAAAATACAATTAAATTAAATATAATTATATTTAATTTCAAACAAATATTCAGAAAACAAGAAAAAAGTTAGGCATGTTAGACTTCACTTGAGAAAATGAGCAATGATTTTTATTACCTTTTAAAATCCACTTGAGACTACAAAGCGTATTTCATGCAGCTTTCAAATTCTTGAATTAAGAATAAGATGTCTACATTTTGTAGTTGGCTATTCTAGATTTGAGGATAATGCGTAAAATGTCCAAATATTTTAAAATTCAATACATTTCAAAATAATCAATTAAAATTCAAAATTTAATTTTATAAATTTATTTTTTATTTTTTTAATCAAAAATAATTAATGTTATAATATTATAAATAGATAAATCCATAAAATTTCCGCAGTGTTATTAATCTTAATCTAATATTATTTAAATCAAAAATTTCGATTTCCATTAATTCTTTCCCAACCAAATAAATTTTAAAATGTTTATCGAATTTAATTATTTCAATATTTTGTGCAATTACAATTAGTTCATCATCTCTGACCAAAATTTCTATTATTTTAAATTTATATATTTTTTAATTTTAATATCATTTTCAACAAAAAAGTAATCATTAATTTTTAATTCAGTATTTTTATATGATATATGGCAAGCTGATTGCATGTTTTGAAATTTTAGAGTTAAATCAGGCTTACAATTGAATATAAGTTCATTAATTTTACTGTCGTCTTTATACTTAACAATCCTAAAACTATTTTCAATATGTTTAGTCATTAAAATTAAATATATAAATTTAATATTACATTTTTTAGCAATTCGAAAATGTAACTGGACAATTATTTTGCACGCAATTAAAATTACCGTCATTAGTTAGCATATAATAATTTTTTAAATGAACGAACAATAAGTCAACACTAACAAAACTTTTAGAGCAAATAATGCAAGTATACATGTTTACAATATTAATAAGTAGTGTAAAGTCAAGTATAATTATATTTTAATTCAACCTTAAAAAACAAATTTACAGAAAATGTACTCAAAGTTAAAAATTCAGTTAAAGTGAAAGATATTATACGGCTTTAAAATTGGACAACAAAGTAATTAATTTAGGATCATTTACGTCATATTTCGTAACGATGTTGTAAAAATATAGTTGAATAAATGTCCATACTTTGATTGACTCCAATGGATATTTCACGTTAAAAACGAAGAACATTAAAGCAGCAATCTACCGCTGCTAATAAATTCGGAAATGTATAATAAATATCGTCGAAAACAGTTACAAATTGTTTTTCCTGGTCAGTGCCAACACTTATTATGAAGTGTTGTAGATTTAAGTCGTACTCCGAGTATTTATTTCTTATTTCTTGTAATTTCGATGCAATTAAATCATGGCTGGCAATCTCCAAAATAAACGAAGAAATTGAATCTTTTATTGAAGGCTTCCATATTTACTTTTTATTTGATACTTTAGTAGCTCTAGATGTTGGTGCTAAGGCGTAATGAAGCAATTTGAGGAGCTTTAAGTTTTTAGAATCTGTTGAAATTCGGAAAATGTTATAGTATCAGTAGATATGTTATATATAAAATGTTAAATTTTTACCTGAGTCGCTGATTTCCCTGATATTTAAAAGATCTTTCCTGGCAATATTATCTTTTATGTGGCTATTTAGCATACGATCTGTGACTTCCATGAAACATGGCCACTTTGTCATGAAGAGAATACTCTTGTATTCATACATATGTTCGAAATCTATGTCGACCTTTGGTAGAAATTAGTCATGATACAGTACTAATATAATTTAAAAAAACAATTGTGTGACCTACTAGTCTAAATCCATATGCTGAAGTGAAAAGACACCATTCATGCAAAGTTTTAGTTTGTGTGAAATTATCGTTCGATATAAAGTCTGCACTCCTTGCGATGGCTGCTTCGTCTGCTTATTAAAAATATAATATTTTGACTTATCTATCAATTTATTAAAATTTGTATTATTAATTTTTATTAGTTTTTACCAGAAGATTTTGAAGAACTGAAACGACGTTTCCGACCGGTAAAAGTCCCTTTACTTCTTAGTCTACTTGAACAGTTCCGGTATTTGTTGTAAAGGTAGCCGGAAGCAAATTTGTTTTGTTCACTGGGCGGTTTGAAGTAAAATTCCTTAAAAATGTAGATACAAAATACAGACAATTAGATAGTTTCTTACAATATTATCAATTCAGCACTGATGAAGTTAAAACAAGTTCAAGCATAAAGAAAGAATTAATATCCTTTGGAACAGAAATACTCGTACATGTTAAAAATTGTTATTTACACTTTCTGCGTATGCTATCTCTTCGGCTGAACTTTTGGATATCTGAAGACCTATTATAAAACTGACTCCCTCTTCTGACTTGAATGTTTCTGTGATTTGTTGAGTTATTTGCCTAAAATCGGCTAGTTCCATACACAAGTCTTTTGCCATAAATTCATGGATTATGGAATTAACCAGGAAAACCCGCCCTTCATCTGTCAACTTTGGTGGATCTTGATTTTGATAAATATTTAAAAGTTTTTTTCCTTGCGCTGATTGCATAAATGTTGAAAAAACCTATATATGTAGTATTTAATTTTAGAACAAATATTTGTCTAGTTGATAAATTATTGCATGCAATATGTCTAGCTTTTGTCGTTTACTGATGCACAAAAAGTGTATATGGATTCCGTCCAAAGGACCCCGCACTAATCATATGGTAATTGGGTTTCGCCCAATGCTCTTATTGCAGGATTTTGTAGGTCTTGGAGTCCTGATTAAAAGTTTTCACGGGCACATTGCTCCAAATGCCTTACTTGTGGAGTTACAGATGCTTGAATTCTAATAATCTGTATTTTTCATATACAAGGTATTGGAATAAGATTGGTGAGATATTTTTGAAGGTGATAATCTGGCACTTATATTACTATTTATCCAGTAGGATTTTTCCTGGAAAATCTAATGCTGATATCAGATTTAGGGCCCGATGCCTTATGATGGCTTATGAGACTTACTCTGTATTTCTTATGAGGAAAATAAGCTTTTATTGCGATTTCATAATCAAAAGTTTATTTAATTGAGTCTATATGGTGTTTGTGTGTGTGCTTGTGTGTGTGTTTGTGTGTGTGCGTGCTGCGAAACTGAGGTTGCGAACAAAAAATCCCGAATTTCATTAAGTCGCAATTCGCTCTAAAACAGATTTCACTGTTATTAAAATAATACTTACCTCGATTTTTTAATTGTATCAAATACACACCAAACTAAAACTACCCACTGAATAAAAAATTGTTAGTATAAAACAGTTATACACTAAAAACTATATTAATATTGAATGTATATAAGTAAATGTATGTACAGTTAATTAAAAAAAAATTATATAATATATAAATCACTTTATACATTTTTGACCGGTTCCGTCACAACATATGAAAATTTCTTCTTATTATTATTTATCACTAAAATAATATTATACGTTACTAAACACAATACTAAAAAAACTATTTAATATACTATTATACACTTAAACTGAATAATTAAATAAAATATAACCACTATATGAAGATGAATATACGAGTAAATTCGCGTACATGTTATTCGCCACACAATCTGTTCTTTCTAAGGAATGGGGATAGAATAAAAAATCAAAATGAAACAACATGTGTTGTGGATCTTGATCATAACGAGTTATGCTCCTCTCATGAAAATAGTTCTCAAAACAACAAAAGAAAAAGAGTAACAATCAATTATTGGTCTCCACTTGAGCAAAGGGAATAAAAATTTCGATAAATCAATAAGGGTAGGCTTGCGTTATTCTCAATATTCAGGAATCAAGAATAATTTTTGTTTGTAATTTGGTCAAATAAAGAATATTTTTCACGTTTTAAGATATGAAATATTCTCGAAATATGAAATAATAAAGATGAATAGAGTATTAGTAAATTATATTTATTAGAATATATTCAGCTCGATTATCGAATCCGCGGGATTGAATATTGAATATTGATTCGGACGCAAATCGAACATTGAATTTAAGAAAAATGGAAAGCAGTCGTCTTCAAACTTATTGTTAGTTTCGCAGGAATTCCTATAGATTTTCTAATTATCCTTAAGTTCTTATATTTGTACAACTTGATAAATATGTTAGTTTATGCTATAAAGGTCGATGCACATTTAGAACGAGCGGCGAGAACCAATTTTTCTTTTTCACCAAATTATGTAAGAAAATTGCTAAAATAGTAAAAAACCGTACGTTTTTAATTAACGATAATTAAAATATCGCATATTTACTAAAAATAAAATGTAAAATTTTTGTTTTAATACAAAATTTCACTTTAGCGCGACAAATTAAAAATTATCGACGATAAATTGACATTTTGTATTAAAACTCCTAGAATTTTACATTTTATTCTGTATTCACAATATTTTAACTATGGTTAATTAGGAACATGCAGTTTTGACTATCTTAGCAATTTTCTTACATAATTTGGTGAGAAACGAGAACTCGTTCTCAATGTGCACCTATACCTTAAGAGGACACTTGATAAATCGTATCAACAAGTTGATGAATAAATACAATTGATTCAAACTATCTGGAAATACGACTCACCTAGTGAGTCAATTAGAAGATTTTTTTTTAACATAGCATGCTACCGAACAATACGACCCATACGAATTGTGGTACGATAAAACGGACTTCTATTGCCGGTTAAGAAATGTGACAAAATTAATACGTTTATGCGGGGTAAAACTCAAAAGATCTAGATTACATGGAAATCACGCATTCAGATTCTTTCAATAATCGAGCTGATTATAACCATATATTTATTTTTGTTCTACAAATAATTATTTTGATTTGGGTCTGTTAAATCTTACTGTTAATACAATAATCAAATCTTGTATTTATGACAATTTAAAATTCAATTTATAAGAATCGGTTTTTATTCGATTATTTTTGATTTGGAGGTGAATTCAATGCAAAAATACGACATATATACAGTAGAGCCCCATTAGGATGTGAACGATTTCGCGAACTTATATACAATGCGATGAACTCGCGGTAGGCTCGCGTTATTCCCAATATTCACGAATGAAGAATAATTTTCAAGGTTTATGATATGAAATATTCTCGAAATATGAAATAATAAAAATACTTAGAATATTATTAATTTTGATTTGTCAGGATTTATTCAGCTTGCTTATTGAATCCACGACATGTAATCGTACGCAGAAAAACAATCGTTAAAAATCAGAATGAAACTATGTAGTAGCTACATAGAAATTAGTATGAATTTGGTTACAATTCCTCAAATCCATTGTTGTAAGTTTAATGTATGTGTTATAAATTTAATGATGTATCCTTAAATTTTTCTTTATATTCTTGTTTTCTCTTAATACTTTTATAATTTCATACAATTACTTTACACTAAAAGTCATATTTTTGTAAATTTGAGAACAAATATTTTAAAACAAAACATATTCTTTCAAGAAATCATTTTTCTATATTTGATTATAAATTTTTGATTTAACTTGAGAATAAATATAGAACAATTTTATCAAATTTTGTAAAGAATTGTTTAGAGCATAAAGACCATAAATTTATCGTAATAATCTTTAAAATGAGTAAAAATGATTTAAATTGCGAATTTTATAAATCAATAAAATTGAAAATTTAATTCTTAATTTATAAAACAGTATATTTTCATAAACTGAACCATTTTGCCTTAATTTAAGCAATTAACACATTTTCTAAGCATTATAGTCTTGAATTTTCATCAACCTCCCGTTTATTTATTTGAGAATTGCTTTTGCTTAGTATTAGATTACGATTTCTCTCAGTGTACATCTTCAATATTCACGTTATTCATGCTCAATAACTATGGGTTTTGATCGGATGTTTTTTAACCCAACCTTTTTAACATTAACAGCTAGTCTCGTTAGATTTTCTTCAATGCCGGCAAATATGTATGCCATGCAACCGATATCATCTGCATAGTCTAAATCAAGTATGTAAAACTTGCGGCCCACAATGTATAACTTTGCGGCCCACTCATAACAGTACAAAAAAAATACTTGGTTTGTCAATGTTGGTTATCATGCTCCAAGGTTCTTAAACAATTTTGGGGATTTGAAAGAAGAAATATGTCAGATTTGAATTTGACATGCTTGGTCTAAATCGTTGTATTAATCGGTATTAATTTGAATCATAGTGCTGTCGAAAATCAGTAAAAAATTCACGGATGAAGATTATTATGACAACCGGGATACCAAGATTTTCTAGAGCGCTATGCAAATGACATCTTCCAAAATCATCTCGAATGCTCTTTCGAAGTCGACAAAAAGGAGGTAAAGTGATGAATTCCATTCTACAGACTATTCTATTATAATGCGAATAGTGTTGATGTGGTCGACGCGGAAACGATTAGCAGTTTCTCTACAGTTGGTGAGATACGATCAAGTATGATTAGAGCGAGCACTTTTTGGATCGCGTTGAGGACAGTGATACTCCTCCAGTTCCTACAATCGGTAAGGTCTACTTTTTTGGGAATCTTAATGATGATGCCGAGAGCTCTGTCGCTAAGTTATCGTAGCCAGGCGCTTTGTTGTTTCTTAATTTTTTAATAGCGTGTACACTGTCGCCAGTAACAGCAAGACTAGTAGAAATGTTCCGTATGTGATTTCTGCTTTCTTGACGATCAAATATCCTCGCCCTGTAGAGGATTCAAATAATTTTTTTCAACGATCAAGTTGTTCTTATACTGTGTTTGGAATGCGTCCGTGGCGACCTTTTGTTGCGGAAATGCTCTTGTTTCTCCGCGTAGATTCTTGATGACCAAATAGACACCCCGCATGTTTCCAATAGCCGAGGATTCGTCGGCTTCACTCGCAAGTCTTTTTAACTTTGCATTCCGCATGATTGTATCCTTACTTTAAACCACGTTTGTCAACTGCTGTTTGAGCTTGCGCCAGTTGGTTTTAATGCATTTCCTTTCTCCTTGCATGAAGAAAGGATGTATAATCCAAGATCGTACGATGTTAGGCCAAGTATCTTCGCTACAGTTATTGTTAGCGAGGTTGATGTTTAATCGCGTGGCAAACTAATCGACAATGATTCTTTCGTAAAGACGTTGAATATTGAATCGGCGTGTTGGTTTAAGTTGGCGATGAGTTGTTGCCTATCGTAACCTAATAACTCCTACCAAGGGCTAGTGGTCACTGTAAATGTGAGCCCCATGGATGGTTTTCACATCTATCAATGATCCCAGGAACTTCTTGCCGATGAAGAAGTGGTCTAGTTGGTTACGGCTATACCATTGTTGTTTTGTACCAAGGTTTCGGGTTCCACAAGCAAAATAAACCCGGTACAAAATGTAAAATGGAATAACTTGTTGATGACTCCTGACTTATTATTTCCAATAATAAATAATAGGGTATGCTTCGTTGTAATAAATTTCTTTTACAAAATGGTGGGTGGTAATAACAATATTTATTTTTACTCTATTTTTCTTAGATGTTTATCCTTTGATGGTTGATAAGTAAGTGCGAAACGTGGTTTAGTTTAATATTATTTATGATAGGTGGCCAATATTATGGTTAATCTATAATATTTAATGAACGCACCCCTATTTCGAATTCAGCTACGAAATATCATTTTAACATTTGTAAGACATTGAGGTTTCTGCAGTTCTGAACTTTGAAGATATGGTATAACGGATTGTTTAGGTATTTGTTTTCGACTAAGATTGATGAATCGAAATGAATAGGCCAAGATTCGAATTATCTTGCTAAAACTGGAATTTTGCTCAATCAATTTATCTAATATATTGGTTTGTTGTATTTGAGACGGCATTGATTGGCTGCGCATTTCTTCTATAGTATTTGATTTACTCGCTGTATATTCTGGCCAGTTTTCTGGATTCACTAGCCACTCTGGACCGTTCCACCACAGAGATAATTTCTGCAATTTTTCTGGTTCGGTACCTCTGGAAGCACAGTCAGCAGGGTTGTCTTGAGTAGCGACATGTCTCCATTGCGATCAATTCATTGCCGTGAGAATTTCTCCAGTTCTGTTGCCAACGAAAGTACTCCATTTATAGGGATGTGCTGAGAGCCAATCCAGAACTATGGTAGAATCAGTCCAAGTTGGAATTTCCGTTTCATTAATGTTTAGGGCTCGTTTTACTGCTACAAGTAGTTTGCTTAGGAGTAATGCGCCACACAATTCCAAGCGTGGAATTGATATCTGTTTAAGGGGTGCCACTTTTGTCTTTGAGGATAACAACTTAATAACAGAATCACCGTTTGGTTTCTTTATTTTTCCATAAACTACTGCCGAATAGGCATATTTAGAAGCGTCTGAGAATCCGTACAAAATTAACTTGCTTTTTGTATTTGTTTCAATATGTCTTTCCAACTCGATGTGATTAATTTTGGGTAGATTATCTCGAATTTTTAGCCATTCGGTTGCTAAATCATGCGGTAGTTGATCATCCCACTTCAAATTTTTAACCCACAGTGATTGAACAAATATTTTTATTTTTATAGTTACCAGAGCGAGCCATCCCAACGGATCAAACAAACGACTAGCCTCCGATAAGATTCCCCTTTTTGTTAAAATTGGCTGATCGTTCAAATTAACTTTGAATTAAAAGCAGTCTCTAATTGGATTCCAATATAACCCTAGGACTTTAGTGGAATTCGATTCTTCTATCTCTAAGATATCTGTTGGGTTATTGGTTCGAGCGATGTTCGTTAGTAGAATTCTTTCGTTTGTTAGCCATTTTCTGAGGTGAAACCCGGAATTAGAGAGAATTGAACTTATTTCATCTTTTAACTTTATTGCATCTTCTATTGTATCGGCCCCTGCCATTAGGTCATCTTCGTACATGCTGTTCCTTATGTGATTTACAGCGTCTGCAGAAGCTTCCTTAAATCTTTCTGTACTTTCATTAAGTGCTCGTGTTGCTAGGTAGGTCGCGCTTGCTGTGCCATATGTTATTGTTTGAAGCTCATACGTATAATAGGGCTTTTCAGGTGTGTCTCGCTATACAATGCGTTGATATTTTGTGTCATCTTTTGCCACGCGAACTTGTCGAAACATTTTCTCCACATCAGCGGTAAACACCACTTTAAACAACCTGAAACGAGACAATATGTTGTACAACGTTGACTGAACTATTGGGCCTACTGCAAGGCAATCGTTTAGCGATTTTCCGGTATTGGTTTTGGCTGAACCGTCAAAAACCACTCGTAACTTAGTTGTACTACTCGAACTCTTTATGACTCCATGATGCGGTAAGTAGTTCCCGTTTAATCTTCGGATTTCTTACAAACTTTTTCTCAATGGAATGCAACCTTTGAATCGCTGTGCGAAATGAGCTTCCTATGTTCGATGGTGGTAACTTGGATGGAAGCCGAACTTCAAATCTTCCACTATCATCTATACTTTTTGTTTCTAGGAAATGTCTCTCACAGAACTTTTCTTCTTCAGACAGATTGTAATTCGAGGTGGCAACTTCCTCTATTTCCCAGAATTTACGTAATAAATTGTCTGTACTTTCTTCTGGATTCTGCAATCACCCATCCCAACAATGTTTTCTGCATATGCAATTTCTCCTTTGTGATTAATTTTCCTTCAGAGAGTAACTGAAAGAAAGTATCAGCTCCAATTATTATATCGATGTCTGCTCCAATATAAAAATGTGGATCTGCCAAATCAAACTGCTTAAAATAGTTGACGTCGATAAATTGAGAAATTGACGATTATTTTGCTGTCAGCTTTGGGAATACGAAAGCTTCAATTTTTATATGAGGTTCTTATTTGTTCCATGGTGTTAATACTAATGACACCAATTCCTTTGTAAAGCCGTTTGTTGACGCTCCTATGCCAGATATGGCAACACTCGCCTTTGTTCTTTTTAACTGCAGTCTCTGTGCGCATCTCTCTGAAATAAATGAGCCCTGCGAACCGGAATCTAGCACTACTCGACACAATCGTTTTTGATTAAATTTGTCACTAACATTTACTAATGCCGTAGGTAATAAAGAGCAGCCTAGCTGAATGTTGGAGGTGTAACATTTATCTGTACTTATTTCGTTTGGTTGAAAATTACTATCTGGAGAGTCCGAACTGTGGTGCTTCCTATTACATTGTCTGCACCTGAATTTAGACTTGCAAGAATACACTGAACGGTTATCGTTTTGACAATTGAAGCATCGATTTTCGTACTTTAGCAAATTTTTTCTTTCGAATAATGGCATTTCAATAAACTTTGGGCACTCAAACAGCTTGTGGTTTTCCTTTGCACATATTGAACACGGTTGTGTACTTGATTCTACATTACTTCTGATGTTAATTTTATACTGATTTGGTTGTGGATTTGAACGTTTGCTTGCGCTCTTTACTGATTCAAGTGGCATCAAGTCTTCTCGCTAAAAAGTCAAAGAACTGTTTGAGAGATGGTAGGTCGAATTCTGCGGAATAGTGCGCTCAAAGGTTATTAGTCTCATCATCTAGTTTATTCACCATGACATGTATCAACCAGTGATCCCTTGATTCTGCTTCTTCTCCAAGTGCTTTCAAACCACGGATTACCTCATCAGAAGTTTTTAATGAACATATAAATTGTGTGTTTTTTTCTATCGTATCGGTCTCTTAACTTCTTCAATGCTTCTATATAATTAGCATCAGTGATACTGAATTGCTTTAACAGTCCAGCCGCTTCGCCTTTCAATGTCCCTTTCAAATATTGCAGCTTCTGTGACGGTGTTAGCCTATGATTATCATGAATGGTTAAACAGAAGAGGTCGTAGAATGACTGCCACTCTGTATAGTCGCCTGTGAAACATGGAATACTGATTTTCGGTAATTTTACATCGGCGTGTGCTCCCGCCATTGAAGTGTCGTTCTTAGTGTCGTTCAGCGAAATGGTTGGTTCTATCTTTCTCCTCAAAGCCATATTTAGTCCTGCGACTGCTCTATAATAGTTATCCTCAAACTCCGCATCGATTTCCTCCTTGTCGTCAAGGGCAACTATTTTATTCTCCAGTTCAACATATTCATTTCTATGACGCTCAACGTTGCTCAATCGCACTTTAATTTCTTCGATATTGGTAGTAGTGCTTATAGCGTTGATATAATTCAACAGTTTGGTCATGCTTCCTTTCATATACATATGCTCGCCCCTTCTTCAAGCCAGCGATGTCGGACATTTTTATTTTAATTAATTTTACTTTTCACTTTCACTATTTCTACCGACGTAATGAATAATCGCAAGTTTATTTTCAAATTAGTTTGTTTTTCAATAAATACGCCTTTTAATTTTTTATTTTCTTTAATATTTTTTATTAATTTTCTTTAATTTAATAATTAATTCTTATACTTGCGGTTTTTATTCTCCAAACGATGCGTGTTGATAATGGTGGCACTCGGTTTCCTTATCTTTTGGTTCTTGGATAATATCCGGCTCGAAGGACCAATGTTTTGTACCAAGGTTTCGGGTTCCACAAGCAAAATAAACCCGGTACAAAATGTAAAATGCAATAACTTGTTGATGACTCCTGATTTATTTCCAATGATGTTGCAGAACTCTGCGTCTTCTACAGATGCTTACATGGTAAATGTTCTGCAGAACTATCGGAGAAAATACCACCATTCGTTACAACAACAAGAGTAACAAGAGGAACAACCAATGCACATAGGTTTACGGTGAAGCTCCCGAAACCTCGAACTGAAGAAATTAAGCGCGAATTTGTATATCGAACATCAAAAAAGTGGAATTCGCTAATACACTTCAAATTTCCGGAGGAATACAAAATGAATAAATTTAAGGTAGCTATTAATCTTTACTTGAAGGATCGCGCATTGGGTGCAGAAGCTCTGACAGTTACAAGGAGCTAGGACCGTTAATAAGTCCGCTCTGCACCCAATTAAAATATGTATATAAAAAAAAAAAAAAAAAAAAATCTATAATATTTAATGAACGCACCCCTATTTCGAATTGAGCTGCGAAATATCATTTTAACATTTGTAAGGTTTTAATTTACGCTTGTCAAATATTTGACGTGAATTTAGTAAACAATACAAAGGTGAGAAATATTTCAATAATAAATTTAAATATAAATTAATGCTAAATTATCATTATTACAGGAGTTCATATTCATTAAATTAAAGAATCATCCATGATGACTTACAAACACAAATTCAAATTTCAAGGATAGGTAATTCAATATAATTTTGTAATTAATTCTAATAATTGTTTTATATTGTAGGATTCTGGCAGCAACTGCTTCAACAATTGTTGTTATTACATTTATTTCCAAGTCGGAGTCACTTTCTTGAAAGCTAATAACTTTCAACTCCGATTAAGTAGTTCTATTTTCCGCAGCCCAACGCAAATCCTCACAGCGACTAAGAGACCGCACTAGTGTAGTAATCTTCGGGCTTCCAGTCCAACCTGTATACACGTTTTTATAGCTTGCCGTTTTTGCAAGACACATGTCCGTTTCAGCTGCCCCTAGGAAAGCAGATGCTGTTGTTTTATTGGTTACAAGGCGCCAATGATTCTCCTTGACATCTCCTCTACTCCGCTTGTTTCAATTAACATTATGCAGGGAGCACTACGAGGAGGTTTGAATCTAGGATTTCGCCCCGTAAATAAAATATATCCCTAATATTACTAAGAAAATTGAAAATTTACTATAATGAAACAAATACACAAATATAAAGGGCTGAAACCTCATGAGGTAATCCGAAAATAAACCTCTTAAGTCAATCGTCAGGTCAAATTCTAACACAATTTTCAACTCAACCTCTAAATTAACGGCCAACTCAACCCTTAATCAATCTTAAATAACTCTCCAACCGAACAACTCACTTTACCCCAATGCAAGCTAACTCTTCTCAACTCCACACTTATTGGCCAACCCAATCCCAAAATTAACTCGATTCGAAAGCTATATGCATGTATGAATTCAACTCAATCTAATCGCCCACTAAATTCTAAGCTAGACCTCAAATTAATCCCTAACCGAACTTCACTCTCAAATCCAACTCAATTTCAACTCTTCTCCTACTCACCATCATACTATAATAGAAACATACAATCATAACGGCATACGTACTGTCATACTATCATAACCTTGAACAATCATTCCATCTTACCATAATTCCATTATACAATCGTACCATCAAGACACTATACTATTAAACAATCCATAGTAACTATCCCACCATCACCACACCTTTATACTATCATACCATCATATCATCGTAACTTGGTACTATCGTACCATCTTACCATCATATAATCATACCATCATATTGTCAGGCCATGACGTCATCATAACATCCAACCGTCGTACAATCATACTCTCGTACTATCACATCATCCTTCTAGAATAAATACCGTCATACTATCACACCATCATACAATAATACATAACATCATACCATTATACCATCGTACCATCATATCATCGTCCCATCGTATCAGCATACCTTTATAACCATACCATCAAACCATCATGGCACCATACCACCATACCATCATACCATTATACCATCAATACCATTATACAGGTTTTACATTTCAAATTGATCCTTTTACACTTCTTACGCTTAGCAATTTATATGAATGGCCCCAATTAGAATGGAGCTTGGCTATTCCTTAAAAAATTATGATGAAATTTGACATGTGCGTTGGAGTTGGGATTCTAAAATCATTTTTGGATAAAATTCTGCAATATGACCAAGTAGGATGAAACTTGGCTATTCCTTAACCGATTATAATGAATTTTGACGTTTCCAACGATAGAAGAAAATGTGACCCAAAAATTATTTTTAGACGAGGTTGTGAGAAATATACCAACATGACTTCTATAATGTTGTCTGTTTAGGTTTCTGCATAAACATACTATTTCAATTCGTAAACAATCAAGATTATCTCCGTAATAATATTCAAGTTCCATTAGAAACTTTTTTTGCCAATCCTTCGCTCTACACTTTGGGCTATGTTTTCTGAGTATTTGGTGTCGTCAGAGCGGTAAGTTTGGCCTTGTTTAGAAAAATATAGTGTATAGGGGACACAGGCCGCAGTATTAAAACTACTAACGGTAGTGCAGAGTTTCGGAATTACAAATTTTATTTTAAATCCTCCTGAATCACAAAGTTCCATCCTACTCCAAAAATCAATGCCAATGGTAAATATTTCTATAACCAGGTGTTTTAGGTAAATCCGTACGGCAGGTACCCGAGAAGCTCTGTTAAAAATGACCAAACATTTTGTTGCCCCAAAACCGTTTTTCTCGAGTTTTCGGAAGTGTCCGAGTGCGAAAAAGCAAAAACATGTCTGTCCGTCCTTTTGTTTAAATGTCTGTCTGTACCCACGGTATCTTGAGAACGGCTTGTCCGATTTATATTTTTTTCGCCAATCTGCTTCTATGGCCAAGGCGAAGATGTGAAAAGCTTTTGGAAGGTGTAATTTAAGAGGGTCTGGTACCTGCCATATGAATTGACCCAAAACCACGTGGTGATATTATCACGTTGGCCATTTTTTTTTATATGCTTGTTTGAGGATTGAGTTGGGCGTTGAGTTTGCGCTTTAGTTGAAGGTTGAGTTCTGTTATTCTCGCGGGTTGAGATGCGGGTGGGTTAGGATGTGGTGAACAGTTCAGCTGGGGATTTATTTGTGTGTTGAATTGACGCTTGAATAGAGTTAGCTTGAATTGAGTTCGTTTACGCTTGTAGTTGTTAAAGCCATGTTGACTTGGTAATTGAGTTAGACGTGAGTTTGGGGTTGATTTAAGGTCTGGGTTGCATTATGGTTGAGTAGTCTTTGGATTAGGGGTTAGTTGGGTTGAATTAAGTAGGAGTCAGCGGTTCAATTGTTAATTTATTTGGGGTTGTGTTGAGGGTTGAGTTGGAAGTTCGCCTGACTTATTCTGAGTTAAGTTCATGTAAGTATGAGCTTGTAGGATCGTATGGATTTGAGGATTGAGTTGGTAGTTTAGTTGAGGATTTAGTTGGGGTTCAGCGATGGGGTTCGACTGGGGATTTATTTGGGAATTGAGTCGAAATTTAAGGTGGATATTACGTTAAGTTGAGTTCATTTAAGCATGCAGTTTTTGAACCGTGTTGATTTAGGGTTTGGATTGAACGTTTATTTTTGGGGCTGAGTTGAGGGTTGAGCGGAAGGTTATGTTGGGGTGGAGCTTTGGTTGAGTTTAGGGTAGGATTAAGGGTTTGATTGAGGCCGAATTAGAAGATGTGAGGGATTAGTTGAGTGTAAAAATGAATATAGGGTTGAGCTTTGGTTCGAACTAAGTTGAGTTAGCTTATGGTGGGTGGATGGTAATCGGAATTGATTTGGTCGTATCTATTTGATTTACGTTCAATATAAAAAAAACACAAAAGATAACGATAACAATGAGTACGTTTTGTACTACGATGACCATGAGTACGTTTTATAATATGATGACGAATCGTTTTGGTCAGCACTTATTTTTGGTGCTGCCACACTACCCCACGCCTAGTGAACGCTAGGAACGATTATCTATATCGAAGAGGTCGCCATTTTTTTTTCGACTTGGTTACCGGTTTCGACGTTTGGGGTTAGTGGTGTTGCGGGATCTGGAATAGGTTCGAGGGTGTTATTATTGGAACTTTCGACCGACGGATTTACGTCGGACTGCCGATCGCCTTCCTCCCTATTCTCGGACTCATGGATTTCGATGAAGCATGGCCTTATCCGGTTTAGAGATACATTTGATTCGACGCCTTTTACCAATATGGTGTAGTATTTCTCGGAACGACGTACTACCTGATAGGGACCCTGATATGTGGTTGCAACGCTTTGCGTACTGCATCTGTCCGGACCAGGACATGTAAGCAAGTTTTCAGGTCTTTGAAAACGAACATTTTTGATTTACTAGTGTGTCGTGATGGTGGGGTTGGTCGTACTTATTCGAAATGCTTTTTGATTTGAGTGACCACTTGATTTTGTGTCGCAAATGATGACGGTTGTTTCATGTCTCCTGGTAGACGTAATTTTTCTCCATACATGAGTTCAGCTGAGGAAGTTTCGAAATCGCCTCGAAACGCGGTTCTCAAACCTAATGTACGAGAGGTAATGATTTAGTCCATTGGAGGTTGTTAATGCACATGATTGACGCTTTTAAACTGCGATGCCATCGTTCCACCATGCCATTACATGCCGGATTATAGGCTGTTGTTCGCTTGCGTTGAAAGCCGATTAGATTAGCTAAGCTTGCGAATAATTCGGATTCGAATTGGGCTCCTCTGTCGGAAACGATGATGGACGGTACCCCAAGCTTAACGGCTTAACCAAGTTTTTACTAGGGCATCTGCTACTGTTTCAGCTTTTATGTCCGCCATCGGTGCAGCTTCGGGCCATCGCAAGAAGCGATCTATCATCGTCAAACAATAACTAATATTTTCTGATGGTTGCAAAGGGCCTATTATATCGATATGAATCTCAGAAAATCGATTACTGACGACAGGGTAGTTGCCACACGGACTTTTAACGTGCTTTGTGACTTTGCATTTTTGACAATCGACGCAGGATTTTGCCCATAATGCACGTCTTTGTTAATTGCTGGCCATACGAACTTATTCCGCAATAGATTGACGGAACTGCAAACTTTCGGATGTGACACGTTATGATATACTTTGAAAACTTGTCTTCGAAATTTTTTGGGAACGTGTGGTCTTGATGTGCCTGTTATAGAAGTTTGTCCTTTCCAAATACTGGCATTTTTTTAAATTTAAGACTGTCGTTATTTTGAATTAGTGCTTGTAGCGCGCCATCGTTGGATTGTTCGTCGGCCGTGAGTGAGTAATCTATGTTACTCGGTACCGTTAGTGCCTCGACCCGAGAAAGGGCATCAGCTGCTGAATGTCCGTTGTGTATTGAGCGACCAGTTCATGATGTCTGCGCTGACGTGGCGAAGCTTTCTCTAAATTTTGATGTAGGGCGTACGTGAGGGGTTTGTGGTCGGTATACAGAGTAAATTCCCGACCGTCCACGAAATGCTTCAAGTGCTTGATAGCCGCGTATGCCGCCAGCAACTCCCTGTCGTAGGTGCTGTATTTTTGTTCCGCTTTCTTTTTTTGTTGAGAGAGACAATGGATGGGCTGTTTTTTACAACGCTCGAAAGCTTGGTTCGACAAATCGCACCAATCGACTTTGCTGTTGTCGTTTTTCTTTCGTCCTTTAAGGAATTCGTACAATTTGGCTTGTTCTTGAGCTACGTTTGGCAGGAAAATGCGGTAATAATTTATCATGCCCAAGAATCTTTGAATGCCCTTTGTTGTAGTTGGGCGCGCGAAATTTGTTATCGCTTCGATTCGAGATTGAGCCGGCTTAATACCTGCAGCTGAAATGTCGAATCCTAGAAAACTAATTTGTTTCTTGCCGAACATACAGCTGTTCAAATTGATAACCAAATCGGCATCCTGCAATCGCTGAAATATTATTGTCAGGTGCTCGGTGTGCTGGTCGACATTAGCCGATGCAACTAAAACGTCATCGATATATGGGAAGGCGAATTTTATGTCACGTAAAATCGAATGAATGAGCCGCTGGAATATTTGAGCCACATTTCGCAACCCGAATGTCAAACGAGGGAACTCAAACAAACCGAACGGGATGCATATAGCCGTTTTTTCGATATCTGCCTCGTCAATTGGAACCTAATGATGCACGAGGTCGATTTTTGAAAAAATGTGACAGCCCTCAAGCTGATGGCTGAAATCCGTGACAAACGGTATTGGTTATCGGTCGGGCTTCGTTTTTTGATTTAGACCACGGTAGTCTCCGCAGAGCCTCCAGCCGCCGTCCTTTTTCTTAGTGATGTGAAGCGGACTAGCCCTGTCTCTCTGTTTCGATTTTATGGACAACGTTATGTTTGACCGTATTGAACGTTGGCGTTTCGTGAGTAATTTGCCTGAAAGTTTTCAGTAAATTGCGGATGTGTGGGTTCCCTACATTCGTGTTTATTATTGTTAGCTGATATGAAGGCAAGATAATTGGGTTTCCGTTTATTGACTTGGTAGTCAGCGGATCAATCAATTTATTATTTTTCACGTCAACCAACAGACCGTAGTGTAGCAGAAAATCGGCTCCGATAATGCATCTGTCAACGTTAGCGATTGTAAACTTCCATTCGAATGAACGATTGCAAATCTGATTTTGCGAATTTGTCCTGAGAAGTTGGGGTTATGACAGAGCTATCGGCTCCGGTGTCGATAAGGAATTGCTTTTTGGTGATTAGTTCGAGTATAATTGAGGGGCAATTTGGATGGCTGCTATCACTTGCCGCGAAGAGTGATGAGCATAATGGTTTTCCGATCGGTCTGCCGTTCGGTTTTGATCGAACTTGCAAGGTTTAGTGCAATTTTTAGCATTGGACCCGAACTTAAAATGATACCAGCAGTTTGGGAAAACTTTGACTTGTGAGTCAGAACGGGATTTGCTGCGCGATCGCTGATTTTCGCTTGTTTGCGATCTTTGCCCGGCTCACTTGCCGTAGATTGTGACGGTTTGGAAATATTATAAACGCCCACTGGCCTATGAATTTCCATGATTTTATCCGCAGATGCGGCTATTTTATCCAACTCGTATTCTTCCATGCAGGATAATATCTCTTGAATATTTGTGGGCATTCGCTGCAAACACAAATTTCGCAGCACCGGTTCGTTGATTTGGTTTACCGAGAGCGCCTGCTTTTCGCGTAGTAGTTGGGAAGGTTTTATGTCACCGAGTTGTAAGCCAGAAAGTAAGCGGTTTAATTTTATTCTAGCTGAGTCGCAAAGCCGTTTGATAATTGCTGATTTTAGCGACGAATATTTATCAGCTGGGGCTGGTTTTAATATCAATTCGCGCACGTATTTGACTGTTTCCGCGTCGAGTGAAGCTAATAAGTGTCCGTATTTTGTTTTGTCTATGGTTACTCCGCTCAACTCGAACTGAGCTTCAAGTTAACGCAAAATATTTAACGGATACTTTGCATAAGTTCGCATGCCGTTCGTCGGTTGGGCCTTTGGTCTCTTCGTTGCCACTCATTTTGTTTAATAACTTTGTTCTTTATACCACGATAATAAATATTGGATAAGCGTGGCCGTACAAACGATTCGTCGAATTTATTGAAAATTTTGTCGAGATGAACAATTAGAATGACCGCGATATGACCGTATTTACTAATTGTCACGTTATCACGAAATAAAGTAAAATTATCCAACAAGGTAACAAATGAATTGTTCGCGGTACAGTACAATGTAGGTTGAGTTGAAGATTGAGTTAGGGCATTTAGTTAGGGATTCATTTGGAAGTAGAGGTAATTTTCAGGACCGAAGTACTGATCATCTCGCGAGATTTCACCCAATTTTAAAATTAAATCTTGCTTTTCCAGAAAATTGAAATGTAATCCGAAATGGAATAAAACACCCCCAAAAAATGAAATAACTCTCCAAGTTTTTGGAGATATATTTCATTTTAGTAAATTTGATTTATGGTTTTGGGAAATTATTTCCTGCAGCCACAGTTAGTAGCTACTGTGAACCCAATCGATTGCGATTGAATAAAAATAACTAAATGTAAGATTTCATTCCATGGTCAGAAGAAACCTACTACCTACAACCAAACCACTTCTTAAAATCAAGTAAATTCGAAATTTTTGTTCAAATCAAAGTTCCAATCAAGAATATTCGAAAAAAAAAATAATTGTTAATTTTAGTAAAGTTAATCAGCTTTTTGAAGATTTTCTACTGTCCTCGACATTTAATATTCAGAATCTAGATTTATTAAAAAAACTTAAGTAATTATCCAAGGATGCATTATCATCTTTGGGGTTTAATCAAAAACAAAATGCGTTGTATCCGAAATTTAAATGATATTGAATTAATAAATACTTAGATTAGATCTGCTTAACAAAAATGTTTGCAAAAAACTTGTATTTTGCAAATTTGTTCAAGAATTTGACTGAAAAAGATATTAGGAGGAAAATTAACACATTATCCACATTATATTCTGTATAATATGTTGAATATCATGATGCCATATCAATTTAAGAGATTTTTTTTTTGTTAATACTGGTAGAGCTACACTTGTAGCATGGGAACAGCGGACAAGCACATCAATAAATATCAAACGTTCAAAGCTATTTTGAATTCATTTTTTGTATCGTCGGCTACAGCTTCTAAATTCTATAATATCATAGGCAGTTTAAGTAATAGTAAGGGTTGTGGCCATGATAGAATTGGTAATTTTATGCTAAATTATAACACAAGTTTTTTTTTTCTTTACTTTTCGCTGTAGCTTATTTAACATTTTGTTAAAAACTGGATTTATCCAAATTGTTTAAAAAATCGCAACACTTATACGCATTTTTAAATCAGGTAACAATAAATTGTGTTAAATCTATTTTTTCGGTTTTTGATCAAATACTGGGAATAATAAGTGCTGAACGAAGCATTGACCTTTTAGATAGCTAAAGTTTCTTGTAAACTTATCAATATGGGTTTAAGAAGGGGGGCTATTTGGGAATTCGATTCGAACGTGAACGAGTCTTCGATGTACAAGATTCATATTTGATTTAAATAAGAAACGAATGAATTTGATTCAACTCAAATAGGAATCTAATACATCGAAGACTCGATCATGTTCGAATCGAATTCCCAAATAGCCCTGCAGCATTCTGGCGCTGACCTTGAATTGATTGAAATAACAGATGTGATCAACAGAGCTTTTCTCAATGAAAATTATGTGTGTGGTCTATTGGTCATTAGGTTGGGCCGAATTTTTTTTTTTTTAAATTTGATTCGTGCGGTAGTGCGCAAAAGCTGTGGTAGGTATTTCTCCATTATACACATAATTTTTTTTAATTTTTGGCTGCCCCCCTCAGCCCACAAAAAAAATTTTTTTTTTTACATAACGTGGTTATCACCGATTTTTGGTACATACCCGGAAAATTAGTTACTTTAGAGAAGCCGCATGGAGTCCGTTTCTTTAAAGTGCCTAAAATAAATTTCCAAGCACCAAGTTATATGAAAATGATTAATTGGCAAGAATGCCTGTAACTGCGCCACCACTTACCATGAGTATAAAGGATGAAGATTTACAGCTAATATTGAGCGATAAGAATGTTCCCGTTTTATTTATAGACAATTTTCCTTGTCACACACAAGCGGTTGAAAGATGCGTTAAATTGGTAACGGAAGCATCTTCCAAAGTATTTGGCGAGGAGTCGAGAGACGGACACATTCGGGCAAGGTTAGAAGCCAGAAAAAATTTACCTTCGTTTGAGAACAAGGGACAGTACTACTCTAGTGCTGAACAATGATTCCGATCAATTGTGTTAAGAAGATATGTGTATTAAATTACTTTCGAAACTTC
This sequence comes from Tipula vernalis, assembly GCA_958295665.1. NCBI lineage: Eukaryota > Metazoa > Arthropoda > Insecta > Diptera > Tipulidae > Tipula > Tipula vernalis. The sequence continues at coordinate 105,317,808 of OY282560.1, forward strand.
TTATTTCTTAATCCAACTTAAGTTAAGCAAGCGGGGCTCGGATAAATAATTTGCTACACCATTAGGATTTCTTATATATGTTAAGGAACAAATTGCTAAAGGGGGGCGGCTAAATATTGTCAAAAATGGAAACAAAAATTTAGTGAAATTATGAATACTTATCACACCTTTCAAACACTACCTACACTGAAAAAAAAAAGTATTTGGAGATTATTTACGAGAACCGTTCTTGTATTTGTAATAAACAATTTTAATTTATTTCAAACTATCAATTTTTAATGCAACTATTAAAAAATTCGCTGAAATATTTGTCATAAATAAGCATTTATAATAAATAATTCAAAATTTTAGTATTTACAAGAACACATTTATTGTTTCTCATTTAAGTATTTTATCTAAACACGAAAATTCTTTCTCTCAAACTATTTGTGTTTGTGGAAAAGAATGAATGTTTGGTGAAAAGAATTAATGCTTGTGAAATAAAAATTCCGTTAGAACACATTTCTAGCATCATTTATATTAAAGCGGTATTTTGTGTTGTAGTGAAAATTTCAAATAAAATTACTTTTTGTTAAGAAAAGATTAATTTTAAAGTGTTTAAAGTGTTTTACATTTTTTTTTTTTTTTTTTTTTTTAGAGGAGGTGAAACTTTTTATAAGCTGAGTGTGGGATTCTTCACGAATGACATACCCACCAAAACACCTCCCCTCCCTCTCTCGGAGCTAGCCCGGTACTGTTTTCCACATTTCTTCAGTGCTAGTCCGTTCCTTCTAATCAATCTCAAGCGCTGCTGTCCAGTTCTCTCTTTTTCCGCTTCAACACGCTTTCTACATATCGGGCCACTATACTCCAATTCTCCGCACTGTGTAGCATGATCCTCACAGCAGTCTCCGGTGACCATAGGCCAAGTTCCACTTCTAGACGGTTTCTCTCCTCTTCGAATACCGTACATGCAAAAAATGTATGCTCCGCATCATCCGTGTCCTGGCAGTGCGGACAGTCCGGTTCCGTTACAACCTTCACCTTATGTAGGTACGATCGGAAGTACCCGTGCCCGCTTAGGAATTGCGTTACATAATACCCGACCTCGCCATGTCCTCTTTCATCCCAAGGCTCCACTTCCGGGATTAGCTTCGCGGTCCATCTACCGCTGGTCTCCCGCTCCCATGACTCCTGCCAGTGGTTCATCGTGCGGGCTCTTTCAGATTTTCCAGCCGCCTCTTTGCTTATTTCCTGCGGCCTTTCATAGATGGCCTTCCTCTCCTTGGCCAGACGCTTAATTGGAAAGATTCCCGCTATGACCAGTACGGCCGCCTCCGATACAGTACGGTAAGCTTAAGCCACCCGTAGCGCACCACGCCTCTGTACCTGTGCCAATCTCTTTCGGTACACTTCCTTGTCCAGAGCATCTGCCCATATTTCGGCCCCGTAAAGCAATACGGCCTGGGTTGCGGACATCATTAATTTTCGCCTGCTGGCCTTTGGCCCACCAACATTCGCCATCAGCCGCAAAAGTGCCATCACTCCTTTTGCCGCTTTGTCTGCCGTCCTTCGGATTTGTGCGAAGAAACTTAACTTTGAATCGATCGTCACCCCCAGATACTTTATAGATGGTCTTGTCTCCACTAGCTCACTGCCGATGAACATTGGGAGTTCCGCTTGTATCCTCTTTTTGGTGAGCATCACAATCTCTGTCTTCTGCAGAGCAAGTGTCAGCCCGTGTGATGCCATCCATGTGTTTACTGACCTCATCACCTGGTTCAGTTTAAGCTGAGCGAGCTTTGTGTCACGGGCAGCAATCAGCACCGCAACATCATCAGCATACCCCACCAGCTGAGTCTCATCTGGCATCTCCGCTCGCAGCAGGTCGTCATAAAACGCGTTCCAGAGATCGGGTCCTAAGACTGATCCCTGAGCCGCACCCGCAGTGATCTCCGTGGTCCGCTCTCCCTCTTCTGTTTCGTACACCAGTGATCGATCATGCAGATAATCCCCTAGTATCCTTAACAAATAACTCGGTGCGTGGAACGAGTTCTCCAGTGCGTTCAGTATGTCCACCCAGCTCACAGAGTTAAATGCATTCCGGACATCAAGCGTCACCAGGAAGACAATCCGTCTGGAGTAGTGGTTGCGGCCTTCAGCTATCCTAACCGCCTCGATCACCTTTCGTATTGCATCCGTTGTAGACCTGCCAAGCCTAAAACCAAACTGATTCGGCGAGAGGTCACCTGCAGCCTGGAGCGCAGCTGCTAGTCTCGGCTTGAGCAATCTTTCGAGCAGCTTGCCAGCTGTGTCTAACATACACAGTGGTCGATGGGATGTTGGATCGCGTGGGTCACCCTTTCCCTTCGGAATTAACACTAGTCTGGCTCTTTTCCAACGCGTGCTGAAAACACCTGACAACAGGCATGAGTTATACATGCTTAACAGCATATGCGGCTCATGGCAAAACACCATCCTAAGGATTTCACTAGGAATTCCGTCTAAGCCAGGGGCCTTTCCACTCTTGGCCGATAATACGGCTCTCTCCAGCTCATCCAATGTGAAACTAGGGACCTCCTCGATATGTTCGTAGTTATCCCTCGCTCTGGTGGGGTGACTTGGAAAAAGCGTTCTAACAATTCTTTCCATGGAGGAGCTATCCATGGTGCTAGGTGATTTTTGGGCTCCCAACTTTTTCGTCACCAGCTTATAGCCTAGCCCCCACGGATCGCGGTTTAAATCGTCTCTTAGTTCTTTCCAGCAGCGAGCCTTACTGCTGTTAATCTCCCGTCTAAGCTGTTGTCGAGCCACCTTGTATTCGGATGATCTAAGGTTTGCTTCATTCCGCCTTCTTGTCCGCTGTGCCTTTCGCCTAAGCATCAGACATTTTCTCCGCAGGTCTGCGATGTCCGCAGTCCACCAATATACAGCTGGTCTGCCGTTACGTGCGTGTCTTTTAGGTATAGAGGCCTCACAGGCTGCTGTAATGCACGCCATAGTTTCATCTACCTTTGCCTCAGTAGCAGACCTTCCACTCACACCTAGGGGGTTCAGTCCTTGCACGCCTCTGGCTATTTCTTCTTTAAACCGGTCCACATTCCATCGCTGAAGGTTCCACTTTGGTACTCTGTTTCGCAGTGCGCGTCGAAGTCTTCTGCCTACATCGTACTGTATATACTGGTGGTCACTGGCAGTGTAATCCTCCATAACATGCCATCTCTGAACAAAAGGCACCAGTCCCTCGGATGCTAAGGTAATATCCGGTATCGACTCGGAGTAGCCTGGTCGGCGGAACGTGGTGGTTGCACCAATATTTAGGACAAGGAGCCCGGTCCTGGCAGCCATCTCCAAAATTAATCTGCCCCTTGTGTCCTGGTACGGCATCCCCCATTCAAGAGCCCTAGCATTGAAGTCTCCACCGATGAGGAGTTTTCCGCCCACATTCATTATTTCGTCTTCCAACCCCTCGAGCTTTCTCTGAAAGACGCCGATAGCCTCGTTCGGGGTGAAGTAGCAGCTGAAGTAGTTCACACCGGCATTCCTTATCCAAACAAATCCCTCCCCAGCTCCGTTGCTCTCAATGTGGACGCCCGTGTTGCGGGACCAGATAGCGGCGGTACACAGTAAGTCCGAGTACCAGGTGGACGTCTCCCTATTTTTATATTGCTCGCTGATCAGAGCAATATCCGCGTCTGCCTCAGTCATAAGCTGCTCCAAGAGTTGGTCGGCTAGCCTGCTGCGATGTAAATTTCCCTGAAGGACGCGGGTCATAGCCGCCTTTTTGCAGCCTGAAGTGCCTGACGGTACACTTTACAGCTGCCCGAGCCTGACGTATGAGAAACGTCAGTAATTCCCTGCTCCATGCACAGAACGCAACAGCCCTGTGCAGTACACTGCTTCCTTTTATGTCCCGGGCCCATGCACTTGTAGCACGGGTTCGCTCTATCCGGTCCCTGACAGTCCCTAGCTTGGTGTCCGAAATTATGGCATTTGTAGCAGCGTGTAGTCACTACTCTTTGCCGGACTCTGCAGTTTACCCATCCAATTTTTATTTTGCCCATCTCTAGCAACCTCGCTGCCCACCTGCCCTCCATCTCAACAATGGCCACCTTTTGCCCTCGCGCGACCGGAAAGAGGGTGGTATTCACCGTACCCACTTTCGGAAAAGTCTGCTTCAACGCCTCTACAACCTCGGTTTTTTCCGTGCAGCTATCTACATATATCCCGAATCTCTAAGGAGACCGTATTACTGAGGTTTACCACGTTACCTCCATCTCCCAAAGCTTCTCTCAGTATTCCACAAAAATCACTTTTGTCCTTAGTGCTGGGCCCTAACTCCAGTAGTAAGTCACCGGATTTTGTTTGGCGGATTCCCCTAATTTCCGTCTCAGACTCGTCTGGTTTCACCTTACTTCGGATGTCCCTTAACACGTCCGCGTAAGTTTTTCCATCCACCGGCTTAATAAGCAGCGCCTCCGGGCGGAACTTCAGTGGCCGATTCTTCCTTGCCTTCTCCCCCTCGCTAGCAGGGTGATTGAATATGGGCGGTCTCTGCGCTAAATCACGGCTTTGCAGCCTGTTTTCTTTTACCTCACGATTCTGTGCCGCCTTTGCCCTTTTGGACTTTTGCACCTGCCATTGTCCCGAAGCAGTACCACTTCGGGTCCTCTTGTCCTGCCCCTCGTTTAAATCGGCCGGACTTGAGGCGGGTCGCTTTTTTTTTTGCGTATTAGGGGTCCCGCGTAGATTGTCTTGTTGTGGTTTGTATATTTCCGGTTGAGACGGGCCTGGCCTTGGGGCCGATGCTTGGCCTTGTTCGCTCATCCCATACGAGATGGCGTCGATCGCTTCCTCCAGGATGTCCAGGCCGCGCTTGACATCCATGGAAATATTTTTCTGCTTCCCAGTTGCTAATTTCATCATTTTTAGCGTGTCTCTGCATTTACGCAACAATTCTCTTATTGGATGTTCCACAATGGCAGCTCCTGCCGGGACTATTGGGGTTTGTTTTGCCGACTCGAGTGACCCAGTCGCTTGTTCGGTATTATCTCCAGTGCCAGCAGTATTGCTGATAGCCCCTCCTTTTTCCGCCTCAATAGCGTTCCCCTTAGCCCGTGGTGTTTCCGCTGTATCATTCTTGTTTGATATCTGCGGCCTTGGTGTTACGGTCCTCACTGTCTGGATATCCATCGTTGACTGCGGTGGTGGAGTCCTCTGCAGGACGGCACTTCTCGCAAAAGTGATTTCCTTCTCCTTATCTGTAGCTCCGTTTGTTTGTTGTTGTTGTAGTTTGTTTTTTTGTTCGATCTTATCCATTTTGATTCCCACGAGTAGCACGAGAAAAAACGGCCACCTATGACAGAGCTCTGCGTTATCATAGGAAGGCTATGGGTTGAAACCGAATGTCGCCAAATTCGGAGTTCACATACTCGAGACTAAGCATCCCCTTAGCCATGCAGCCCTCGGCGTATGTCGTACCACCTTGACTTGGGTTGTGCTAGTTTTTGGTCCGCCCCGAGTATTTGATTTCCCCGGTACCTGCCATATCTGGCGGGCTTTCCCCTATCCGCCACCAGGGGAGGCGCCCGATGGAGGAACTAGCAAACCCCACACGGGAAAGTGTTTTACATAAAATATAGTTTTGGTAAGTTATTAATATTTTAAAACGGTTATATTTGTGTTATGAATTCATACAAAATCTCGACGATTGTACATATAAGAGATTAAAGTTATTGTTGATACGTACGTAACATGTGATTTTTCTAATGCTTCCAGTGAATAAAGTTTTAAGTGAAGTTTGAATTATTTAAGTACAATTTGTTATAGTCATACTATTAGCAAAATGAATAAGTATTTTAAAGCCCTACCTGTTAAATATATGAATTTAACCGAAATTGTTCCAGTGATGGGTGAGGGAATTTTCACATATGAAATATTTCATCAAGCTGGTACAGTATTTATTTTATTAATTTGTTAAATTTCAATATATTTTCTACAATCTTCTCCTAAATATTTTTCCTTAGTGGCATCACATTTTTCCAAAAAAAATAATTTTAAGTTTCTTCATGAGCAAAGTGGAGCTGAAATTAAAAAGGATTTTTTTTTACCGTATGTAGAAACATACGGCCACAATTTGATTTTAGTTGTCGAAGAGTTGTTTGAAGCGCTCAATTATATAAATATTGTTTCTGAAACTCTTGATCAAGAGGCCGATTTTAATGAATCTGTGAAATCAGTAACACCAACGCATAATAAAAATATGATCTTCACTAGTGGAGCTGGGAATGAGAATGTTATGTCATGTAATATCGACAATACAGATATCCCACAAAATATTACTCCTAACATTTTTCAGTTCGAAATAATTGATCACCAAAATCAAACTGATGGAAATATCATCGATCTGAATAATCAAACAGCTCAAAATAATAGTAGTAATGGTTTAGACGACGAATCTCATCCTCGTTCGAGTAAACTGAGACGAACAATATCGTGCTTAGGTGAAGAAGAATTTCAACATTTTGATCAGCGAAACGAAAACCATCATTCCATTTTTCAAATCAATATTAATGTACGAGTATTCAACTAAATTTTATCCTTTTTAAAATAGTGTATTTTCAAACGTTATAGGCCAGCAATGGCCTGTAAGACCGTTTAATATTATTATTATTATTATTTAAATTATCAATGGTCGTAAATTTTGATTTTATATGAATGGCCTTTCACATATCTATCTTACTGTATCAGTGAACATCTTTAAATGTTTATTATAATTAATTATTTTTTTGTATTATTTATAGAACATTCGAAAACTTCTTTGTAAGTCTACCAAAGAAATTCTATCAAAATATCAAACGAATCCGGCGTCTTTAACAAATACAGATAGAATTAATATTTCGAAAACCATAATTAATGGAATCTTGGATAGATGTCCTGAATTGGTGTAAGTATTTGTTATATTAAAACCAAATCGCAAGTTTGTTTATGTTCCCTTTGTGTTTTCTTATTGCAGATTGAAAAGAGCTGATTTCATAAAATTATCTGAAATAATCATAACAATTTTCAATAAAGATACCGAATCTGCCAGTGTCTACTATTCTCCAGCAGAGTTCGGCCACCCAGCGAAAGGCAAACTATTTAACGCGTACTTCAATAGAAAAACTAGTTTATCACAGGCTGGTGTTATCACACGACGAAAACTGTCGAGTAACATTACAAAAATCCACGTAGCTAACAAGCAATTGCCGGATGAACATGATTTAGATATTCAGTCACATATAGATTTTTTAACCAAAAATATAGTACCTTGGGAAAAGTCGTCGAAAGCTGGGAAAAAACCTTCCATAAGCGAAAGCATATCTTGGAAACAGATATCAGCACGAAAGATTATTTGGAAAAATTTGCTTGTTTAACTGAGTCCAACAGTTTTGAACTTGTAAGTATACATATTATGTACAATTTCATACAAGGAATCATATTATATAAGGAATCTGTTAGCTAAGTAAAATTTACATTTGAATTTAGGTCGCTATAGACACAAAATATCGATATCCATCCATACAAAATATATCGCCAGAGGAAGTAGTTACAGTGTGCAATACGCTTATCCAGAGGGCCAAACAATTTAAAAGCTCAACAGTACTTACATTTCTTAAGATTGCGTCAGACAATGGTTAGGTTTATCAACAGCACAAACCTACAGCAACTTGTGTAAATTTAAAACAAACAACTCTTTTTTATATGATTTAGATTCATGCCAGGAAACAAAAAATATCGTAGGTTTATTGCTGTTGCCGCATATTCTACCAACCACTTTCATTACCGGAAAGGTAAAGCCGAGTAAACTTGAAGTCCAGGAGAGCTTTCTGGATCATTTTCAGGTAGATATAAAATTAAATAATGGTTTCTAGAAGCTGATATAACCATTCAAAATTTTAAGCAGCCGAGAATCATATTAGTCGGAGATATATGCCGTGCAAAAGTTTTTATTACCGTTGCTGATAAAAAAATTTATTTTGACGACCCAATTAAAGCATTGGAATATTGCTTTCATTATTTTTGTGGGCTTAATGTAATGTAAACACGTATGGGTTTTTATCGAATTATTTTTTTTTTAAATTGAATATCACTCAAAACAAGTTTCCTTCAGTAGATTTAGTGATTAAATCTTTAGCTTAATTTTTTTTTAAATAAATTTGGATTGAATTTTCATATAAATTTTTAAATCATGATTTCGTGCCGGATATGTCAAGAAGAATTTCAAAGTACTTCTCTTTACATAAATCATTTGAATAAGCATAATCTAGATAGTTACTTGTGTAGTGTGTTAGATTGTGCAAGAAAGTTCAGTTACCTGGAATCTTATAAAAGCCATTTACTCAGACATCACTCGGAGATGTCGGTTGTTTCAAGTTCACAAACTTTAGACTTTGTTACAACCAATTTTTCAGTCACGGATTTATCAATATCAAACAGTTGCAATACTAATATTGAACATTCAGTAGAAAATACCGATGATTTTGAAAAAATTGTTAAAAACGACATTCTTAAACTTATAGTTAACGTATATAACGAAAATTCTATATCAAGGAAAAAGATTTTAGAAATATTAAATCTCAATTTCTCTACTTTCAAATCTCATATAAACTATATTTTTCTCAAAAACAAATAGTTCTAACTATGGAATTTCACAATATTTACAAATATTGCATGACAGTTGTACAATTGGTTCAGAATATGTTCTATTCAAAGAATTACATGACGCTGGTTACCTAACGTATCCCGTAACGCATGTAATAAAATCTAATATTCAATTGTCGAACAAAAATTGTGAAATAATCACCAAACATAAGAAAATGAAATAATAGATCTAATCGATTTATTTAGCAAGCTTTTTAATAGCACAAATATGCTCAATGGGCCTATTTAGACTAGTATTTTTAACAACGCATATCAACAACACTTGAATCAACTTAAAGTTTAGATTTGTATTCTACACCCGAAGTTTATTATATATGTATATGTAAATTCGTTTCATTTCGTATTGATACTTTGACCGTTCAATTCAATCTTCGCGTGCGTACAAACAATTTGTTTAAAAAAAAGTGTGAAGAGACTGTATAATATTATGCTTGTCGCACGAATAAAATACTCGGAATTATGTATTATTACGTATAATATTTATTGAGGTTATATCGCAAGAACAGAATACAGAGTAATAACAAAGGAAAGGAAAAAACGTTATACAAAAAAAAGAAAGGGAAAAACTCAAATACGACGTGGTATGGCCAGATGTATACGGGTGCGTTCTATCGCAATTAGTCGGTGCGTTCAGTAAACATCATTTACTTCTTCGTTCGCATTCGGGGTGGTCGATCTTATACATTCCTGCCCGGCCAAACCGGTCCGGTTTGGAACTTTCCCATGTGCTGAAATTAGCCGGCATACCTTCTGGATCGGTCGCTGACATTGATGTTTGATTAGCTGTCCATCAGATGTTTTTTGATCGCTATTGTACTCAATCGTTACTACACGTACCAGCCCATCACTGCCCGGATGTATTTTGATAATGCGCCCTATGCGCCATCGAGATGGTGGTAGGTTATCTTGTTGAATGACAACGATGTCGTTTATTTGAAAATTTGGCTCCGCTCGGGCCCATTTACTACGTGCTTGTAATAAAGTGAGATATTCCTGTTGCCAACGCTTCCAGAATTGTTGGTACATTCGTTGTAGTTGCTGCCAATATTTCAGTCGATTTCCTGGAACATCTGGAACAGTTGGTTCAGGCCGTGCTGTTATTGGTCGTCCTATTAGAAATTCGCCAGGGGTTAAAGCAAGACCTCCCCCCGGATCATCATGAAGCGCTATGATCGGTCTGGAATTGAGACACGCTTCGATTCGTATGAGAAGCGTGTTCAATTGATGATAATACATCGGTTGTTTGCCAATGATCCGCACTAAATGTTTTTTGGCTGATCGGACCGCTGCCTCCCATAGGCCACCATGATGCGGTGCGGCAGGCGTTATAAATTGCCATCTAACACCGGCATCTGCGATATGCTGTTGAGCATGCGTGTTGCTCCACTCGCGGAGTTCACGTTGCATTAGCCGATCTTCACCAACAAACTGGGTTCCGTTATCGCTGCAGAGTGTGGTACAGTAGCCGCGTCGACTAATGAATCTGTCGAATACATTTAAAAATGATCTAGTCGACAGATCTTCGGCAACCTCTATGTGTACAGCCTTGATGCTCATACAAATAAAGATCACTGCATATGTTTTTGTTGTCGTTATTGCCCGTCGTCCGCCCAGTCGGACATTAAATGGGCCACAGTAATCTAGCCCAGTATTTGTGAATGGTGGGGCTACCAGAACACGTGAACGTGGCAACGACGCCATCTGTTGCTGTTGCATTGCTCGCTGATAGAGTTTGCAGGTGACACATTGATGGATGAAAGTTTTTACCAATGCACGACCATGAACAATCCAGAATCGTCTTCTTAGGTATTGCAACATTTCTTGAATACCACCATGTAACGTGACAATATGCGCATGATTAATAAGTAACCGAGCCAATGTACATTCCTTTGGCAAAATCATCGGATGACGCTGATCGTATCGAAGATCCGCATGAGTCAGCCGTCCGCCGACACGCAGAATCTCCTTGTCATCCAGAAATGGATTAAGTGCAAGCAATTTGCTAGTTGCGTCGACACTACAACGAGATTTTAATGAATTCAGTAAGATATGCATTACCTTGTGCTTCGCGTATGTGCAGAAGCAGCGCAGCCTCAGTCTCAGATGCCGCTATGAACTTAGTTCGCCAATATTTCCGTCCAGCTGGTCGGAAACGTAATACAATTGACGTCGTGTGTAACACTCTTTGTAAAGTGCTAAATCGCTCAATGAGTGGGATCCGATCTCCACCGTCGACGCATGTAGTGATCTTCCACCTGGGATTCGTACTGAGTAATGTACGGAACGGTTTTGTTTCGTTGACAAATATCTCTTGCTCCGGTGAAGTCAGCGTTGGTGGTTCATCAACGTCGGTCGATACTTTATATAAACATGAGGGGCCTTTCCACCATAGGGAATGGCCTTCTAGTGCGGTTGGTGATATTCCGCGACTAGCGCAATCTGCTGGATTGTGTTCTGTGCGGATGTGTCGCCATTGCTGGACATCGGAATGCTGCTGGATGTAGCTCACTCGATTTGATACGTATTGTTTCAAAGTCGTCGCTGGTTTGCGTAGCCAACATAATACAATGCTCGAGTCGCTCCACAACGTGTAATCCGCACCAGTTAATTGAAGTGCAATACGTACATTATTGATAACCTTTACAAGGAGATGAGCGGCGCACAATTCTAGCCGAGGAATTGTGATTTCCTTCACAGGCGCAACCTTCGTCTTTGCTGTTACCAAAGACACATTTATATGACCCTCATCATCGATTATCCGCATGTAAACTACGGCTGCGTATGTCTTGCTGCTTGCATCACAGAATCCATGAAGCGTTATTGTCCCAGCTTGTCTTATACCAAGCCAACGCGGAACACGGATCTGTGCCAATTGTTGTAAACCGTTGCGAAATGTTAGCCAGTTTGTTCGTAGTTAGCCTTGTAGGGGTGTATCCCAATCAAGTTTCTCACGCCATAAAACCTGGATGAATATTTTTGCGGCCACTATTACTGGTGCCAACATGCCCGTTGGATCATAGAGTTTAGCTATGTCACCAAGAACGAGACGCGAGACGTTTAGTAGGTATGGCGTCTGATTGACACATGTTGATTTTGTAGAACAGTTGATCGGTGATCGGGTTCCAATGAAGACCCAGTACTGTCGTATCAGAATCGCTGAGATCAAGTTCTGGAGCAGTTGGTTCTGAACCAACAAGCGCTGCAACTGTTTCTGCATCATTTGAATTCCATTTTCTTAAATGAAATTTGCCTTGTCGTAATATAGAATCAATATCGAACGCCAGAGCTACTGCTTCACTTGGAGAATCCACGCTGTCTAGGAAATCGTCCATATAAAAGTTATGCAGAATGCTGTGGCGGGCTGCTACTGCCCGGCTGGCATCAGTGATTATCTGGTGGTTGTCCATTGCACATTGTCGTAGCGTCCGAATAGCAAGGTATGGTCCACATGCCATACCGTAAGTAATTGTCTTCAATTGATATGTCCGTAGTGGCTCCGTTGATGATTCACGCCACAATATCTGCTGCCATCGTCGATGACGTGGATCAATTTCGACTTGGCGGAACATTTTTTCAATATCGCCTGTAATGGCGATTTTCCGTCTACGGAAGCGAAATATTATATTGACAAGAGTGTCTTGTAGTTGTGGGCCGACCAGTTGTGTGTCGTTCAGTGACACACCGTTACTTGTTTTGGCCGATGCATTGAATACCACTCTAAACTTTTCGACGACAGCATGATGCGGAATATAATATGATTGCGAAGGATCGCCTCGAGAATCGGCCACCGCTTCCATATGGTTTAGTGCTATATATTCCCGCATAAACTTCACGTACTTTGTTCGTAATTCGGAATTGCTGCTAAGTCTTCTTTCCAATTGATGATACTGTCGAAGTGCCAGTTGATGAGAATTCCCAAGCGCTTGGGCGTTAGGACGAAATGGAATTTGAACACTGTAGCGACCATCTTCGTTGCGGCGGACAGTGGTTTCGAAAATCTTCTCACATGGATCTGGAGCAAGATCGAAATTAGTTACGGGTTCTTCGAGTTCCCAGAACTTATGAAGCAATTCATCAAGTCGTTGCTCACCGACACATTTGTTGGCTGTAAATGTGTGTAATGGTCGATCAGAGGTTGTATTATTCATAACAGGCCCAAACACAACCCAACCCAGATGTGTTCGAATCGCACATGGCTCGTTGCGATGGCCAGTGATAATTCCGTGTTTTATTATACTTCCCCAGATATCGGAACCGATCAAAATATCGATACGTCCAGGCTTAGTAAATCCCGGATCAGCCAGCTGTAAGTTACGCAAATGTTTCCAACAATCAGCATCAATCGACGTCGCTGGCATTGGCGCTCGAGCTGGTTGTCGCTGAACAGCACCCATTCCCTTTGTCTGCTCACACAATAGGGAATTATGTTTCTGATTGCAAAGTGCACACATACCCGATCGACATTCTCCATGAGTATGATTAGGATTCAAGCAATTAAAACATAACATGAGTTTCTTCACTACATCCCAGCGCTGATGTACACTCAAATTCTGGAAATTATGGCATCTATAAATGCGATGTGGGCCTGAACTGGGCAAATCACTGCTGATGGCGATGCTCGCTTTGAAGTAGATTGATGTGGTGAGTTAGTTGCAGCCACACTTGCACGAAGCATTCGATAAGACCTACCTCGGTTACTTGCCTGAGATATATCTACCCGAGGGGTCGATGATGGCATATTCAATGCCCGTCGCGCAAAATATACTAGCATATCGTCGAGTTTCGGCAATTCTTCATCCGAAAGGCTCATTGCCCATTGGCTGCTCGCGGCTCTTGGCAATTTCCTTAATATAATTGGATAAATTATCGCATCCCATTTATCCGTCAGTAGTTTCATGACTGACAATGCGCGCAATGTACTGCGGATGCAGTCGATGATGTCTTGCAAAGCTCGTTGCTGATCAGGCGGGTGATCAGGCAGATCAAGCAGACGATTAACGTGTGTCTCAACTAAACGGCGTGGATTATCATAACGTTGCTTGAGTTCGGTCCACACTTGTTCGTAACCACCAGTGTAAACACCAGCGACCATAGGAACATTCTCACTTTTAACACATTGTCGAAGTTTGGCTAATTTGTATGTTGGTTCCAGATCGGCCCGATTATGGACAAGAGCCTCGAACAAATCCTTGAATATGAGCCAGTTCTCTGGCCTTCCATCAAAGGCAGGAATAGATAATGGATCCATGCGCATGTCTACGGCATGAATGCGTCCGGTCTCACACACCGGCTCAGGTTTGTAACTCGCAAGTAATCGGCGTAATTTGATGCAAACCTTGTCGTATGATGATTCAGTTTGGGCAAATAGTTCCTCGTGGGCAGCGATTGCATCTGGCTGCGCTTCACCAACCAAACTCAAATGATTTTCTACGAATCGGTTAAAATGAGCTTCGATGTTCCGCAATGTTTGTTCAATCTCCACTCGATCGGGAGCATAACCATTCGCCTCTACCGCAAGCAGCATGCGCGAAATCGATGAGCGGGCAGATGCGCGCAAATTTAATGCAGCCATTCTCAATTTGAGCTTTAAAATGAATTAATTGTACTAATTTATTGATTGATTGTACAAATTGATTGATTGATTGTACAATTGTGTTAAAATTACCGTTGCTCGATATAACGGTATGCGCAAAAAATGAAATTCTCTCGTTCCACGTGATTTTATTTCTCCGAGATTTCCTTTGAAATTCGCGAGATGATAATTAATTCACTAGATTCACACTGAATACACTTAAATTGAATTCACTTCCTCACAGGAGGCACCAAAATGTATAATATTATGCTTGTCGCACGAATAAAATACTCAGAATTATGTATTATTACGTATAATATTTATTGAGGTTATATCGCAAGAACAGAATACAGAGTAATAACAAAGGAAAGGAAAAAACGTTATACAAAAAAAAGAAAGGGAAAAACTCAAATACGACGTGGTATGACCAGATGTATACGGGTGCGTTCTATCGCAATTAGTCGGTGCGTTCAGTAAACATCATTTACTTCTTCGTTCGCATTCGGGGTGGTCGATCTTATACAGAGACGTCAAATACCGATATTTTGTTGATTTTCAAAGAAAAAAAAACTTAGAAGTGATTTTATTTTATTATAATAACGTTTTTTAGTGTTTACTCCTTCTTTTTGTAAAATTTGATAAGTTCTATCGAAATAAGTACTAATCCTTTGTAATTTATTATTTAAAAAATTATCGAAGCTAATATTTATGACGGCAAATAAAAAAACATTGGGCGTTTTTTTTTATTCTTTTAAAAAAATAAAATTGCAAATAATAAAATAATAAAACAAAAACCTCATGATTTTTCATCGTCGTAACTTCGAATTGTCGTAAGTCGAACCGTCGTAAGTCGAGGACAATTAGTATTTAGTATATATTTTTTGTGTTTAAAAAAAAGTGTAAAGAGACGTCAAATAACGATATTTTGTTGGTAAAAGAAGTATAAGGTTAAAAACTTTTGTTGAAAATGTTTGATGACAGTGATGAAAGTGATGAAAATGCTCCAGTTGTTGCTGCCCTTATAGGAGCCGCTGCTGCCTGCTTATTCCAAGCGGCAGATGATTTACCAAAGCGTGAAAGAAGTTGTTGGGTAAAAGAGTATAGAAAAACTCGAGAAGAAATCGGCAATACACAAAGCCTCATGAAGGAGTTAAAAACAAATGCAAGTGACTACAGAAACTTTTTAAGAATGGATGAAGATTCCTTCAATTTCATTTTATCAAAAATAAGAACTGACACAGAAAAACAAAATACGCATTTAAGAGACGCCAAGTAGCGGCAAAATTCTTCCTCCTTTGATAGCGTTTTCTTCTCTTTACTGCTTAAATAATTTTTCGCAAAATTTAATGCTTCTACTGCATTAGTTTCCAAATTGTTTCTTTGTTGCTTTGTTTTCTGAAATGATTAATAAAGATTTATTAACAAATGTATTGTACATGAAACCATAAAATCAACTACGCTGACTTCATTTACACAACTTACTTTGCTACTTGATACAGGTGTAATTGGTGCATTACTCTCACTACGACCCTCGACAGCTTCTTCAGCATCCTCAATATTTTGAATTCCAATCTAAAAATAAAATTAAAACCAAATATTAAATTTAAAGTTAGTATATCACAACAAAATTATTGGTTTACATCTGAAAGGTCTAAACTAGCTGAAGACGGTGTGGAATCATTGCAATTCATTAGATAATGACACTCAGCGTAGCACCATAGTGTTGGTTCATAAACGGCATCACTAGTTGTACCACTTTTTCTCGAATTCACAATTTTTGATTTCTCTTTAGAGAGCTGGCTTTGTATTGTTCAAATTTTTTTTTTTATGTCAGCCACCGTCACATTTATTTTACATTTTTTCACTTCATTTAGAATATCGTTTAATTTTTCATGCCTTTTAACTTTGTTCGTGAAATTATTGTCCAAAGGACTATATAGGCACGGATGCTTTTGTAGCTCTTTTATTAATAACAGCGTTTGGGTTTTACTCCATCCATCTTGATTACCTTCGGACATAATTTTTGGTTTTATCGGCTTTTACTTTTTTTTTATAAATATAAAAATTCAGGGTAGAATTTAACTATTTAACAAACTATCGTAAATATCGGTCGCACACAAAAATAAAATTAACACACCACGCGATAATATTTTTCTATTCACTGTTTACAATTCAATATATAAGTTTTAATGAAAAAAATAGCCACCCAAAAACAAAAATGACACACCACGCGATAATATTTTTGAAGTATAGATATGTGTTTACAGCTCAAAATAAAAATTTTAATGGAAAAAATAGCCACACATACAAACACAATTATTTTTTTTAAATATAAACAACACGAGAATACAGAAAATTTATTGTCGAAACGTGCATCGGAAAATCCCCACCACAAATTTTAGTTTATAGGTAAAGAGGATAGAAACGAGGAAAAAAGTTGATGCAAAAATACAAGTCTAAATAGGCCCAATGATATTATTAATAACATCGAAGAACTCAAAAGCACGACAGATAAATTTATTATTAATTACATACAAAGTAATAGTTGGAATACGAAATTAAAACAAATCAGTCGCGATGACAAAACTTTAGTTTTACCCCTTTTCCTCTATTTTGGCGAATTTGAACCCAACAATCCTTTAGGATCAAGCAGTAATAAAAAAAAAATTGGTGCTGTTTATGTTATGTTACCTTGTATGCCAGATTATTTGCAATCACAGCTTTGTCAAATTTATTTGGCAATGTTATTTTTTACTGCAGATAAAAAAAAGTTATACCCAAATTGTAACTGCAGAATTTTTACACCATTAATAAAACAATTAAATAATTTACAAGACGTAGGAATATTAATAAGTCATCCACAGTATAATAAAGTTTTAATAGTAACCGCTTTGATCCTTGGCGATAACTTAGGCCTCAATCAAATTTTAGGATTTGCAGAGAGTTTTAATTCTAATATTTACTGTAGATTTTGCAGATGCAATAAAAACACTACACGTGATATGCGTTTACAAAACGATGAATTTATCCGAAATAAAATAAACTATAATCAAGATGTTAATCTTTGTAATGTAAAAATGACAGGAATAAAAGAAGCATGTATATTCGTATGTTATACCACAAGACGATCGAAAATTTTCGATTATACGAGACGTATTGCCTGAAACACTACGAGACCGAAGGTCGAGTGGTGTTTTGCAAAGGCAATACGTCGAAATAAGAGAAAATTATCCATTGTCGTGTGGTATACAGGAGACTATATCTTGAATAAAGAAAACAATAAATTTAAATAGAAAACGAATTAAAAAGGAAACGATCCATTTTGGATTTATTGAAGTCGATAACTGGAAACTGACATATATAAACAGAATTGTGGTTTTTTCTTTTGTCAAATTTCAAATTTGCTAAGCCTACACGATTTTAATTATGCTACTACATTTTACAAATGTTTATATAATCGATTATACAAAGGCTTATATAATCGATGTAACCATAGTTACTATATTTTAACTATTAGAAAAACCAGGCATACATTGATTTTTATAATTTAATGAGTGATATAGTCAATGATATAAAAAACTTTCATGTTACCGATAATTTTAGTGTAGATATTATGCATGACATTTTGGAAGGGGTGGCCCACTATGATCTTATGAGAATTTTAAAACAATTTATTTACATTGATAAATTTTTCGATATAAATTTTTTGAATAGCAGAATTAATTCTTTGGACTTTACAATTTCATCCAACAAACCACCCGCAATTAAAGAAGAAACATTGCTTTCTGGAACAAAATTAAGATACTCGGCTAATGAAATGAGCGTTTTGGTATTTCATCTCAATTGTTTGATTGGAGATATGATACCACGAGCAAATAAACACTGGAATTTATATTTGATCCTAAGAGAAATTCTGTTAATCCTGGTTACAAGAAAAGCAGATGAAAGTATAAGTAAACTTTTAGAAAATATGATTTCAGATCACCATGATCAATTTATAAAGTTGTTTGCCGAAGATTTAAGACCAAAGTTCCATTTCACAGTACATTATCCATACATTATGAATAAAATTGGTCCTTTTCAAAATATTAGTTCAATGAGGTTTGAAGCCAAACATCAGCAATTCAAAGAAATTGGTAGATCGACAAAATCTAGAAAAAAATTGCTATACACACTTTGTCTCAAAAACCAACTCAAATTTAGTTATTTACTTTTCAATTACAATGAAATTAGTGATAAATACAGTAAACCAATCGCAAAACCAACGAAGTTTGCAAATACTGATTCCAATTTTAAAGATAAATATAAACTGCCAGATAATTCTTTTAAAATTATTAGTAGTATGGAATTTAAAGGTGTAACTTATAAATGTGGATTAGTTATAACTAATCAGTATTATGAAGATGAGATTCCCTTTTTTTTGCTCATTGAATATATTGTCCAAATTGAAACAGAGTTTATTTTCTGTTGTCAAGCCCTTGATACCGTTACATATGACCCACATTTACAAATGTTTTTGGTGAGGAAAAGCAATGAATTTGAATCTTTGTTTTTCAATGAACTTATAAATAAAAAAGTTTATAATTTAATTAATTTTAATAATAATTTATCTGTAAACAATATATAAAATAAAAATTGAGTTACGAAAATGAAAATTTTATTTTTATTCGAAAAATATTCAAAGCTTCTGTTAAATTTCATTATTGACGCGCCTATCCGGAAAATTGTGTTAATTAGTATAAGAATTAATAGAAAGACCAGTAGGAATATGAATAATCCTTACAGTCAGAAAAAAAAATTGTAAGAGCAAGGTTTCTCTCGAAAGTGTTAGAATATTTTTTCTGATTGTAAAAGTATTGATTTTCCCACAGGTTTCCCAATTAATTCCACAAATAAATATCATTTTCCGAAACACGCACAGTTATTTGATATAAACATATGTTTTGTTTGTAGATAACACGTCAGTTGTTTGTAGTAAATAATTGAAAAATTTGAGTTAAACGATTCTTGTTTGGTCATACCATTATTATTATTTGGTTTAAACTGAAAATGCTTGATGCAAACAGATTTCGTGATTCGATCAAATAATCTCTTGTTTGTCAAAAACACATGCGGTTTGGTAAAAACATAAAAGTATTTGTTGCCAGTAAACAAATTGTTTATTCCAAATATATTTAAGAATTTCACCCAAACCCGATATGGAAGATTTAAGTGTTAGCTGTAAAAATTGTTTGTGGTAACGAATAAATTTTTTTGAGTGTATGTTTAGATTTCGAAAAAAAATTTGTTTTCATCCTTTTTCAGCCTATTGGTCATGCTTGGGCTTGTGATTCCATCAAATTTTTTTTTCTGGTCTGGTGGACAGATCATGTTTATTATTATGTAGGTCACCTTTGTCTTCATCCTAGGCACCTCAGAGCGGTGACGGCGATATAAAGTACTCTATTCCAGCGATTTGGAAATATCCTCGAAGTGAGAAGGATTGCTTCGTTTGTTCGAATCAAATGAAGGGTTTCAATATTAAAAATAAAGACAAAATTGTGTAACGCAACCCTGGTACATCTGGGTTTGGCGATGCCTCAATATTTGGTTCGTAGTGGCACCGACCATTTTAACTCCAAATTCTTACCAGGATTCCGTTACAGTGGCGCCACATTTTTTCTATTATTTTTGAAAATATATAAATTAATTCAATGTCTGTATAAACTTTAGTTCTATGTGTTCTTTTACAAAATTTTCTTATGGTTTCTTTCGGGTGTTTTCGTTTTAATATTTGCTTGCATAAACGTTTTTTCTTGGCTTCGCTTGTTGAATTTTGTTTCACAGGATGAGAAGCTAAAAGCTTTATAGTAGGGATGCAGTGTGGTAGGTGTGGTCGCAGCATGTTTTGGTAAGTTGGTCCTTGCCTTGTACCTTTTCCCTTCTATACACTCCTTTCTTTTCATGTAACCTCTCCGTTGCGGTCTATCAAGACTTACCTACGCTTTGGAAAACCCCACCCCGTTACCCTGAGCTCTAGTCGGCTATAAAATGACCGCTCCAAAGCCTCTGAGTAGGTAAAATTTATCGTAACAATACCACCGTGTTGTTACAGATGGTGTTGATTTGCAAAAAAAAAATATATATTGGTGTAGAAAATGGAAAATGGACGAAGAGAGAAAGAGAGCTGAAACCAAACGTTATTTAATAAAAAAAAAAAAAATTCAAACTTATGAGAAGAAAATAAAAATTTAATCTCCACCGAGCCAACCTGCCTGACAAGTCTCTTTGTGACATTAGCCAGGTGAGGCTCGCGTGGTCCGTGATCACAGTAAACGGTAGTCCCTCAACGAATGCACGGAACTTTTTAATCGCAAGGACGGCGCCGAGGCATTCCAGCTCTGTCACACTATAATTGCGTTGTGCTGCATTTAGTTTTTGCGACATAAATGCAATGGGGTTGTCTTCTCCAGTCTCGGATTTTTGAAATAATACGGCTCCTATTCCGGTTGAGCTGGCATCGCATTGGATGTAAAATCTTTTATTAAAATCCGGATTGGTAAGTACAGGAGCTGTGATCAGAGCGAACTTCAGGGCGGTAAAGCGTTATGGGCTTCATCGGACCAATCAAATTTTCGACCTTTTTTAAGAAGGTTAGTTAAAGGAGCGGAGAGTGTTGAGTAACCGTCGATGAAACGACGATACGTTTAACAGTTTTAGGGAAGGGAACTCTGCAATGGCTCGAACCTTGTCAGGATTGGGGCGCAAGGATCCCCCACCAACCACATAACCGAGATAATCGATCTCATTCAGCAAGAAATGACTTTTCTCTACATTAATGGTGAGGCCTGCTCTGGTCAATCGAGAAGCTATCTCGGACAGCAAAGAAAGGTGCTCATCAAAATTAGATGTCATTATTAATAGATTATCAAGATAGACGAAAACTCGGTCTTGCAGATGATGAGGAATTACCCTGTGCATCAACCTGCACAAGGTCTGAGGCGCATTGCAGAGCCCAAATGGCATTACTGTGAAATGATATAAGGGGCGTCCTGGCACCGTGAAAGCTGTCTTTTCCCTGCTGTCGGGGTCCAACGGTATTTGCCCGAACGCGTCCTTTAAATCTAGACTCGACATATATTTAGCTCTATCTAGACGACTAAGTAGACCTTCAATCAGGGGAAGAGGGTAAGCGTCTTTCCGGGTAACTTCGTTAAGCTTTCTAGCATCGAGACATAACCTTGCCTTACCATTGGCTTTTCGCACTATCGCCATGGGGGAGCACCAAGGGCTTTAATACATTATGAGATCCACATCCGTAACAAAATAAATGTTGAGGAGGTTTGTTACAATCTGTAAAAACCTGCCCAATTTCATGACAGTTCCAACAAGTAGATCCTGTCCTGTTAATGGGAATGATAATTGGCGATTTTTTTGCAACTCTTGAATTATGGGAACTATATGCCTCAATATTTATGGGATGGATAGAGTCTACAGACGATGGAATTAAATATTTATATGTATCATTAGCGTTCGTGTCCTGCAGAGCCATAACTTCGTTGACATGTCGACTACCTAAATTAATGGTAAGTTCTGGGGTATAACCGATGCTTTTCCATGTCTCTTCAACTGCAATACATCTGTTTTTGAGAACTGCTACCGAATCAAATTGATTACCTGCCAATTGCGCTTTTAGAGCTGGTCGCATATTTTTACGAAGGATATCTATTAAATCGGCCTCGGATAGAGTCGTGTAGCCATAGTTGCCGCTCTCTGCTTACCAAAGATGTGGACAGGAAGAAGGTAGAGCATATCCTCCAGAGCACGTGTAGGGGTTGTCCTCAGTGCCCCGCTTATAAGCAAGCAGGCCGTTTTCTGCACCTTCTCTATCTTATTCTTATAAGTTATCTTGTCTAGTGCTGGCCACCACACACTCACCCCGTACATCAGAATCGGTCTGACTACAGTGGTGAAAAGCCAGTGTACCAGCTCTGGTTTTAGACCCCATCTCCTTCCGACGGCGTTCCTACATGAGTACAGAGCCATGGTAGACTTCTTTACCCTCTCTAAAATATTGGGCATCCAATTTAGCCTACTGTCCAAGATTATGCCCAGAAATCTTGCCTTATCAGTAAAGGCCAGTGCCGTGCCATTTAAGGTATGAGGGGCGACTACCGAAATTTTATATTTCTTGGTGAAGAGTACCAGCTCTGTTTTGGATGGATTTATACCCAGCCCACATTTGCTGGCCCACTTTGTAATGATTACGAGCGCGTGTTGCATGACCTCCTTAATCGTGCCTAGGTACTTACCCGAGATCGCGATCGTCACGTCATCTGCATACGCTATCACTCCTATTCCCTCCCTCTCCAGTTCCAAAAGTAATCCATTGATAACTATGTTCCAGAGAAGAGGTGATAGGTCGCCACCTTGCGGAGTTCCCCTAACTACCCGCCTCCTAATGGTGGTTTCCCCCATATCCGCAATAATAATCCTGCCTTCTAGCATCTGATTTATTAATCTCCCTAAGGGGTCGTCCACACCTAAGAAAGACAGTCCTTCCCGAACTGCCTCTGTCCTGACATTGTTAAAGGCGCCCTCTATATCGAGGAAGGCTACCATACAGTACACTTTCGAGTGGATTGATTTCTCAATTGTTCGCACCAGGGAATGCAGAGCCGTGTCCACAGATCTCCCTTTCCAGTACGCATGTTGAGAAGTCGCCCACTTGGTTTTATTTTTGTACGTATGTACACGTCGATCAATCTTTCCAATGTTTTCAACATAAAGGATGATAGAGTTATCGGTCTTAGGTCCTTTGGGTAGGTCTGTGAATTCTTTCCCGTTTTCGGGATTAAAATCACCCTAACCTCCGTCCATTTCCTAGGAATATAATTCAGTTTTAGACACCCCCTGAAGATCACCTCCAGCCATGGCAGGATGATCGACGAGTGTTTTTGCAGCTCTGCTGGGATGATACCGTCCGGGCCAGCCGATTTAAAGGGTTTAAAGCTGTTTAGTGCCCATAGGATCCGGTTCTTGCACACGATTTCCTCTGGGCACTCCGACGATCCACACATCCACACTACCTGGGAAATGGGTATCCAACAGAAGCGCCAGTGATTCCCCAGTAGACGTTGTCCACAGCCCATCAAGTTTGATCAAGTAACTAGGGCTCGTTGGACTCTTAGATAAGATTTTCCTGGGGCGCGAAGTTTCCGAAACACCTTCCATTTTTTCACAGAATAGTCTCCAAGACCTCCTCCGCGCCCTCCTTAATTCCTTTTTATACTTTTTAAGGTGATCCTTATAGGAGTCCCAGTCCTGAGCTTCCCTAGAGCCCTTTGCTCTATTGAATGCTTTCCTACACCCTGAACGTAGGATTCCCAGCTCCCTGTATCACCATACAGGTTTCTGCTTCGCTTTAGGTATTCTCCTGGGGCACGCAGTGACAAAGGACAAGTTACCAGCGCTTGTGATTTCCTCTACCAGTAAATCCAGCTTCTTCTCTGTGGCTGGTTGCCTCAGAGCATCGGTCGGTAAGAGTCCTACTAACACTTCCCCGTATTTGTTCCAGTCAATATTAAACGTCACGTACCGATGGCCCGAGAAGGAGTGCTCCTTCTCAACCCACCATTTTTTGACCATATATGTAACGAAGTCCGACGCGAAGGTAACGTTCAGTACCTCCTGCCTGTTACTAATAATAAAAGTGGGCTCTTGCCCCAGATTACACACTGCAAGGTTAGTACCCAATAAGTAATCAAATAAGTACTCACCCCTTTCATTGATGTCGGTGCTACCCCAGATTGTATGGTGCGCATTTGCATCACAACCCAGTAATACTCCGATCTTTTCCCGTTCCGCTTCGCGTATCAGTTCCCCAAGGTTATCCGGCGGAACCTCCTTCTCTCGGTTCATATATTGTTGAAACCAGCCATGGTAAGCAGCCTCCCGTCTCCATGCCGACTGCCGTTACGTTCCACTACTATATTGCGGAAGAAGAAAAATACTCAAGTTATTTTTAGCGAGAATGCAAGATCTGATCTTATCGGACCCAGAAGAGTATAAAATTGTATACCCTTTTAAACCGAGGCCACAGATCTTGTTTTTACTAATCCAGGGTTCTTGAACTAGGATTATGTCCTCATCCGATTTGGTCAGTCTGAGGATCAAGGCTGCCGAAGCAGCCTTAGAATGGTGAAGATTAATCTGAACCGTGCTCAGCATAAACAGATCAACTTACCTTCCTTCATATACCCTCTGCTGTCGCGGCAGGGGTTAATCTCTCGACCCTAGGAGGACGTCATCAATCCTGACGCTTCCTTCCGGTGCTCCGTGTTGGCTCTTTATGCCACCCTCCTACCTCATTGACTCGACCCGATCTTCCTCGTTCGAGTCCAGGGATCATCGCTGAGCTCCCAACGTCCCGCGTGTTAGCACCTTCTCTCTGCTCTTTCCCTGGTAGGTCTTCTACAATCGCTTCAACCTCATCCTTTTTAAACAACTTAAATACAACTAAAAACCAAATGAAAGTTCGATCGAGAGGGTTTAAAGGTGAATGACCTCATCTTGATCTATGAAGACGATATGCTACCTTCGGAGTGGCTGATGGGTCGAGTGGAGGTATTCGAGTGGTGATAGTCAGAATACAAAAAGGCAGGAAAGACCAGCGAGTTCTGTTTCCATATTTGACCGAACTAGACACATACAGAGCCCATAATATTGTTACAAAATAGAGTTTCAAATCAACCAAAATATCAAGTTAAATTACGCAATTAAAGTAATTAATATATTAAAAATTAATAAAGCAAAAATGACGTCCGGTTAGCATCAGTTAAGTTAGGATGGTTAGTTTTTATTGAACTTTTCGAAAATTGATGAGTTTATGCAAGATATATAAATACAAAATATGATAACGTAAACACGAGAGACCCAAAACACGTTGGTGCGGTGGTCAATGTCTTTGTTTATAAAGCCAACCAAGAGATGTTTGAATATATTTATTAACCAACAATTATAGTAAATTGTCTATATTACTTTTAACAAAACCAAACGAAATATTTTTATTAATGAAAAAGTGATCTGGTAAAACCCCAAAATTGTTTAACCGATAATCTTAGTAGTTAACGCTACCAAGCAATTTTTGCTTTTATACTTTTACTATCAACATTTATTTACGAGTGTGCTGTCTAACATGTTTTGTATTGCAAAAGCAAGAAATAAGACTTGAAAGACCAATGAAGTTCAGTCACCTAGAATTTGGTTTTTGTTTCAAGTTTCCTGCTAGAGTTCATGAGGTATTCACATTTCAAAATTTAGTTGTAAACCCTGTTTTGGGATAAGTAAAAAAAACTCAGCCGCATGTTTAGAACAAGTATGCTATGGTAATAATTTGTAAGATTGTTCTGAATGATCTTGAATTTGGTTTTAGTTTTAAGTTTCTAACAATTTTTTGTTAGGATGGCCTCGTACAATAAGTACAGTAATGGTTTTCGTTTCCATTTGGAACGTGTCCTCAAGCCCATCGAACAATATTTGCGCCGTACGTTCTCTAACATAGCTTTAGAATTTCACGAAGTTGATCCAAATTTAGGCCAAAAAACCATCTACAGCGATGAAGATGATAATAATGGAATTTAACTAAGCAGAGCTGGAAACTTGAAAATAAAACACGGATGATTCCAGATTAATTTTTATTTTGCTTCTTTTAGGTTGTCTCACTTGAACAAGATATTTTTTTACTCGAGTGAAGTTAGCTACAATAGTTAAATACAGTGAAACATATGAAATGATTCGAATGCGTTCAATGCTTGCCAATGCCCACACTCCTCCTCATTTGAATCATCAGTTAACTCCACATGCATCCCGAAGAACATTGACACGAGGTCTAGCCAATGGCTTTGTCAACAAATCTGTCACCATAGTTTCCGTAGGGCAATATTGTCATGTAACAATACATTTGTCGATGTAATCCTTGACAAATGCCTCTCGAATATCAATATGTTTGGTATGTGACGACAATTTCTCCTCCTTAATGAATTTCAAACAACTTTGATTGTCTTCGAAAATTGTTGTCGGTTTTTCAATGCGTTCCGTTGATGATAATGCAATGCAATCCTGTCTTCGACTGCACCAACTGAGAATACCGTTACAATACTTGAATATGTAACCAGATTGTGACTTTCTGCTTGCACAATCATCAGCCCAACTTGCATCTGCATATCCGATTAACTGATCCGTACCATCACTCTTGCCAAGTGACAATTGCAAACCGGCAGTACCCTTGAGATACTTTAATACTCGTTTCAATTCGTTCCAATTCTCCTGGTTTGGACTGGACATCTTTTGTGCTAGAATTGAAACTGCTCCCGATATGTCAGGTCTCGTGTTGACTGATATGTACAGTAAGCAACCGAGCAACTTTTAATATTTGCCGTTTCCTAACAACAAATCCGTATCTCCTCCTTTACCATATCCAACTGATAATGGAACTGAGGACTCCTTTGCATCAGACATTTGGAAATTCTTTAGTAATTTTCCAATGTAAGCAGTCTGATTCACCGTGTAATAGCCATCTGCTTCCTTTTTGATTTGAAGACTCAAGAAATCCTTAATCTCTCCCAAGTTCTAAATCTTGAATTTCGAGCTTAAAAACGTTTCGCACTTGGAGATTATCTCGTTGTTTTCACCACCAATGACCACATCGTCAACGTAGATTAATACGTAGCATATTTTTCCACCATGTTCGTAGGTGTACAAGCATGGATCATTCTTGCTTTTAACAAAACCGAAATCGATGAGAATTTGATGAATTGTTTTGTTCCAATTGAGCGCTGATTGCTTTAGACCATATAAACTCCGTTTTAGTAGACACACTAAATCTTCGCCGCCATCAACTTTGAATCCTGGAGGTTGTCTCATGTAAATTGTTTCAGACAATTCATTGTTGAGAAAAGCCGTTTTCGCATATAGATGATAAACCTTCATGTCCTTGTTTGCTGCCACTGTAAGCAATGTTCGAAACGTAGTTTGACGAACAACTGGAGCAAACACCTGATCATAGTCAGTACCGTATTTTTGCGAAAAACCTTGAGCAACAAGCCTTTGCCTTGTGTCTGACTACTTTTCCATCTGAATTGCACTTTAGCTTGTAAATCCAATTTTCACAAGCTCCCATGTTTGATTCTCCATCAATGGCTTCATCTCATCTGTCATTGCTTGCATCCACAGCCTCTTTGATCACCCTTGATAGCTTCTACGTAGCACTTTGGTTCTTGAATGACTGAACTCACCACGTTCATTTCTTCAATGAGTTTCTTTGGTGGAATTCTTTTGTTAGCACGTTGTGATCGTCTAACAGTTTGCTCTTCATCTTCATTCTGAACGTGATCTTATATTGGATTCTCTTCCTGAACTTCCTCATCGACTAATTCGATCTGAATTGTCGATAATATGTTCCTGTTGATAATCTTCGCTGGACTTGATAGGTAACAAATGGCCCCTTTCGATGAACTGAACATCTCGACTAACTGTGACTCGAACGGTTTCCAGACTGTAACAACGATATGCCTTTGATTCGTAATCATAACCGACCAGCACTGCTTTCCTACCCTTTGAATCGAATTTGCGCCTTGTTTGTTTTGGTACATG
The DNA here is from genome assembly GCA_958295665.1 of Tipula vernalis. Lineage (NCBI taxonomy): Eukaryota > Metazoa > Arthropoda > Insecta > Diptera > Tipulidae > Tipula > Tipula vernalis. The sequence continues at coordinate 105,345,694 of OY282560.1, forward strand.
CATATAACATTCTGATCCGAATTTTCTGAAGTATTGCACATTCGGACTTTTCTGGAACCAGCCTTCATATGGCGTTGTTTCTGTACCATTTGTTGGCAAACGATTCTGGACATAGTTAGCCATCATTACAGCTTCGCCCCAAAACTTTTTCTCTAGACCTGCGTCAATTAGCATGCAGTGAGCCATTTCTACCAACGTTCTGTTTTTTGCGTTCCGCTGTTCCGTTTTGTTGAGGTGTGTACGCAGTAGTTCTCTGGATTTGAATTCCGCTCGATTTTAAATAATTCACGAATTCATTACTGATGTACTCTCCTCCTCGATCTAACTAATGAAGAAAACTTTCTAGATTATTTGGCAGATAATGTAATTAAATTAATTGATTTTACACTTCAATAAAATGAAACAACAATAAAATTTAATTGTGCAGTGTGTGGGAGTTCATCTGACCATGTTACAGAACAATGTAATAAGTTTATAGCAATATCTTTAAATAGAAGATGGGACATAATAATCAAAACTCGGTTATGCCGAACAAGTTTAGTGCAACATTTCTCTTCAAAATATTAACGAGGGATTCGATTTGACGTTAACGGATGTGAAAAGTGACATAACGAGCTTCTCCACAAGAATAGTTCTAATATGATGCAAACAATGAAATCTAATCAGCCCAATGTTAAAGTTATAATCATTCTAGAAGCATTGAATCGTTAAACTTTGCAAATTATAAGGCTGGAAATGTCAGCAGCAAATCAGTTCAGTAAAGAATGTTTCCGGTAACATTGTTTGCCAACGTTGTTTCAACATTGGCGCCAAAATAAATCTACAAGGTCCAAGTCGTGATTTATGTTTGAACATAACGGGTGACACAAAACTGATAGAAGATTCTATGAACATGGATTTCGGTTGGACCGAAGTTACCAAATGAAGGTGGCCCAAATGATCCAACACGGCTACATAGAAAAAAATTAATAATGCAGAGCAGACCACCAGATGGAAAATTTTGGTATTTTTCTCTATTTGCTGTAATAAAACCAAATAAACCCGGAAAATTTAGACCAGTGTGGGATACAGCATCAAAGGCTAAAGTGGTATATCATAAAATAGTACAGCTGAATCCTTTCAAGAACATCACTATGTTGATGGCACCCGAATACCGATTAATTTATTTATCGAATAAATTATGCAAAAATCGATCAAGAATGTTTCACAGGTGCCAAAAGACCTACCTATTGTGATTCTCTTGATTGGGATGAAGTGGGCTAGTTTGATCGAAATTGATCGCTGTTATTCACCTAAATTTTCTGGTCATAATACTCCACCAAAGAAAATTGATTTACACATATTTTATGATGCTAGGGAATGAGCATATGCAGCTTTAGCTTATAAGTGCATAGAAGATTTAAACGAAGAAGACAAAGATGCACCAGTGAACCCAATAAATGTATCCCGTTAAGAATTAATGGCAGCTCAACTTGCAGCACGTTTCGAATTTAATCGTCGATTGTTTTGGACAAATTCTTCCACAGTCTGAAAGTGGTTGAATGGAGATCCTCGTAATTATCTTCAATTTGTAACATTGCTTCAACACAATTTTATACGTAACAACTGAGTCAAAGTATGTTGCTATTAAAACCATACATCTACCGAATATGTCGTCATCTTTCAAGATGGGGTGCCTGTCCCGGTTTTTTAAAATATGATGAATCTGGATGGTCTGGAAAAATTTGAGATGTTTTTCACTAGTTTATTTTTCAAATGAAACCAACTATGCTTGTCGATATTGAAAAATATTCAAACTGGAGCATTTAGTCCGTGTAAATGCTTGCTGGGTAAATCGTTTCTGTAGAAACTTATTATTTAGCACAAGAAAACGATTTATAAATAAATATTAAGAACGGAAGATCACTTCTATGCGATGAAGTAAAAAAAAAACCGAAAGTGCAATGCTATAGGGTTAGGTTAGGTTAGGTTAGGTTAGGTTGGAGTGGCTGCTTAGGCACACTTAGACCGGTGACGTAGACCACCTTTCCCCCGCTGAGGATAGCGCCTGCTTCCCAAGTGCTTGTCTCAGCGCTGTGATAGGCCTCTCGAGACTTGCCCTTTACGGTTGCAGCTGAAGAGTCGTACCATGCCTAGCAAGTTCATCCGCCCTGCAGTTCCCCATGACGCCCGAGTGACCTGGGACGCAGATTACTTGGATATTGAAATGCTCACCCATCTCATTTAGAGATGAGTGATAACTCAACGCCACCCGTGACGCCAAAGACACCGATCCTAACGACCGGATCGCCCTTGACTCTCCCCAATTGCTACGACTTCAGCTTGGTACACGCTGCAGTAATCACGGAGACGAATAGAAATAATAATCTACGATGAGTGTAGCTATCGAGTGTAGTTTTGGAAGTATTATCGATCTCCTTGTGTATTCATTGACGTCTTTCATGACATCAATTCTGCCTTTCGCTCGCAGAATATCGGAAACATCCAAATATGGTGAAAATGGTTTTATCTTACTAGAATTACTGAATCTTTCAGAATTAGAGGGTTGTAGGATTAAATTTTTATAAATTTTCCACTGCGCAACCCTATAGCATATTTTTCGGCAAATACGGCTGTACGACTTGCAGCCGTCTCTCAGTGGAGGTGTCTTAGTACAGGACACTGTACTATCGTTAGATCGTTGAATGTTGAGCTGGCGAATCTTGATTACAATAAACCTACTCTACGCTTCGAGAAGCGATTTCGGACCTCCTTCCCTTCAAGGGAATCCTGGGGGGATAGACCGTTATCGGAAATCGAAGCGTTACAATTTTTCACAGATGGTTCCAAGCTAGACGGCAAAGTGGGAGCTGGAGTATTCTGTGACAAATTAAATGTAAACATTATAGAATTTACCTATAGGAAAATCCCGAGAAAGTGTTTAACGAGTTACGACAAAAATATGCAGTTATGCAAAAAATTGCATCCAAAACCACAACCACCTGAAGAAGGAACGTTGCCATTGACTCGATTATCTCCATTTGTACGACCCTTCACATATACTGGTGTGGACTTCTTCGGTCCGATAAATGTTGTGGTCGGCCGGAGGCACGAATAAAAAAAATATGGAGTTTTATTCACCTGTATGACTTTTAGAGCGATTCTCATTCGTCACAGCTTTTCATCAATGACTAGCACATTTAAGCCACCCGCATTAGCTCACATCTGAGGTGTTTGAGAGCGGCTCGTAAAAGCTGTAAAAAAAATGTTTTGTCGGTTCTTTCATCAAGCGCTCCAACAGGATTGTTGTTAAGAAGCTGCTTGTGTGGGTAAAAATAATTATCAATAGTAGTAGACCACGCATGTGTTGGGTGTACAAATAAATTTCCAACCTTTTTTACTGAAATAAAAAACATTAGTTTGTGTAGAAAATGAAAGAATGTTTTATTCAAAGTATGCTCCTTCGGAAGCTATAACCTTCGCCCATCGTTCAGGAAATAAACGGATTCCCCGAAGGAAGAAGTCTGGTGGTTTCGAGGCGATCCAGTCATCGACCCATTTTTTGACGTTTTCATATGAAGTGAAATGCTGCTGTGCCAGGGCTGATTGCATCAACCGGAACAAGTGGTAATCAGAGGGAGCAATGTCTGGTGAATACGGCGGGTGTGGTAGAATTTCCCAGTTCTGCCTGTCCAAGTAATTTTTAACAGGTATAGCAAAATGTGGCCTAGCGTTGTCATGTTGCAAAATAATCTTATTGTGCATTTTGTCCCATTCCGGTCGTTTTGCAGGTAGAGCTTGCTTTAAAGCAATCAGTTGTCGTCGATAAACTTGTACCGTAATGGGTTCACGCTCTTTCAGCAGCTCATAATAGACGACACCCTTCATATCCCACCAAATACAAAGCATCACCTTCGAACCATGGATATTTGCTTTTTGGCGTCGGCGGCCCTGGTTCTCGCTATGGATTGTCATAATGGATCCATTTTTCATCTCCAGTGATGATCCGATGAAAAAACCCCTTCCTTTGTTGTCGTTGAAGCAATAATTCGCACATGGTTTTCCAACGTTCCATGTCCCTTTCTTTCAATTTGTGTGGCACCTAATTTCCCAGCTTATGAACCAATCCCATTGCATGTATACATTGCGAAACACATTGTTGGATAATATTCAACTCTTCTGCCAATTGTTTTTCAGTCTGACAAGGGTCCATATCAAGCAATTCTTACTAAAACCAATCCCACCACAACAGTCGTCGTCTGCTAAATTAAAAAAATAATCAACACAAACTAATTTGGAATTGGCTTCGTCAATACGTACAAGATCTAAGAAAAATGTTAATAATACCATAACAACGGCTACAACTGCGGTTACATCTTTAACTAATGACGGCGATCATATTCCAGTGGTTTCCAGTCCTACTAATTTCGGTGCTTGTACGACTTTCGCTGAAGTGGTGAAAATTCCTGCCGTTGTGCCTGTTGCAGCATCGAATGCACTTGCTTCTCACAGTGGTGCACCGGATCAACCAAGCAAATACTCAATTGCATCTGTTTTGCCTGTTGCTGCTATGTTGAGTGCTGTGAGTACGTCTGCAAATGCGAGCAATATTGATATATCGTGCGGTCCAACTGGTAATATAAAATCGTTGCCATCATCACGAACTATCCAAAAGAACATACGAAATTTTAATATTCGTGGCACTAATACCTCACCAGATATTTATATTAAAACCATTGCGCCGAAATGTTGGCTTCATTTATCAAGATTCGATACTCTTACAACTGAGGATGATATTGTGGCTCTGGCTAGCAAATGCTTAGGTCCGAGTGCTTACAAGGCAGTTAAACTAATTCCTAAGGATAAAGATATCCACGAGTTAGAATATGTATGCTTTAAATTGGGGATCAACGTGGAGCTTCATGATAAGGCTCTAAATTCGGATGCATGGCCAACCGGTGTATTTATTAGGCCCTTCCATAAGCAAAATTTTCGGACAGGAGCCTCATATGTGAAATTCCGGATACCAGCTGCAGTAGTCAACTCTGCCGAAATTTAAATAACGCAGGGTCAAAGGTGATGCGTCGGCCCAAAAGTTCTGGACAAATTACTTTTACTTCGATGTACTATCACAACGCCTCTAGTATTCGGGGGAAAGCTAAATTATTCTTGCTTGGCGTTCTTGATAACGATTACGATGTGATTATCATATCTGAAACATGGCTTACTAAAGGGTTTAATTCAGAGGAATATTTCCCACCCAACTACGTCGTCCACAGAAAAGATCGACATGATTTTTGTACCAGCCTTAAAGGTGGGGGTGTGTTGATTGCTGTTAAGAGTTCGATCCCAAACGAGCTCATTGCATGTCATCCAATTTATGATGTAATTGCTGTTCGGATTAATGTATCCGAGTCATCTATCCTCGTGGTGGCTGTATATGTTCCCTCTGGATCTACTATGGAATATTATATGGGAATTGTTAATTTCATCAGTTCTGCGGTCATGCCATTGGTTCGTATTAAGGAACAACTAATGATTATAGGGGACTTCAATCTTCCCGATATTACTTGGTTTGATGTTGATGGAGTTTTCACATCCTCTTCTTTTGGCCAGAAAGAATTAGCAGTTACTGATTATTTTGCTAGCTTAGCAATGATGCAGTTGAACCGGATAAGCAATAGTCGGGGCATATTTCTCGATTTGGTTTATTCAACTGATCTTATGTTTTCGGAGATTTCACCTTGTGAAGATTTTACTGGATGTTCGAGCGTTTACCACACTCCAATTACCATATATATATATTTTTAGAGAATTGCAACACTACGTGTACTTCTAGTAATTCTTTGCATTTCGATTTTAGGCGTGCGGACTACGATTCGTTAAACGAATTTCTTGTCGGTTCTAATTGGGACTTTCTCGAGCGAGATGAAAATTTGAACCATTCCATTTTATTGTTCAACGGGCTGCTCAAGACTGGTATTGAAAGGTATGTTCCATCAAATAAAAATGGACCTAGGTTTCGTGAGCCGTGGTACAACAAAGAACTACTACGTCTTGAAAAAGAACGGAATAAGTTCCATTCTTTGTATAAGTTACAGGGCGCTGAGTTTTATTCCAGATTCAACTTAGCTCGTAAAGAGTTCAAAACTTTAAATTGGTTCCTTTACAACAACTACATTTTGCAAATAGAAGAGGATCTGACTTCCAACCCAAAAAATTTCTGGAATTTCATAAATGGTAAAAAGAAGGTTGTTGGGTTTCCTACTCCAATGACCTTTCAGAACTCTTCCGCAAGATATCGCTAATCTATTTGCAAAATTTTTTGAGTCCGTCTATGTAGTATCTGGGGATTCTGGTACCAAGCTTATAAATAGTCGCGATTGCTCTGATTTGAATTTTTTACAGTTTACTGAAGCAGAAGTTTATGATAGCTTATCTCAACTTGATAGTAATAAGGGGGCAGGACATGACGGTTTTCCACCTATCCTTATTAAGAATTGTGCAGAGAGTTTAGCCCATCCACTGACTCTAATCTTTAATAAGAGCCTACGTACTGGGATTTTTCCGGATCCCTGGAAACTGTCTTTCATTCGTCCGATTTTTAAATCTGGCAGAAGAAGTGATATCAGCAATTATCGCGGAATCGCTATTCTTGCTGCCATACCAAAACTTTTCGAATCAATGGTACAGAAATTCTTGTTTTTTCATGCAAAAACTTTTATTTCTCCTGCTCAACACGGATTTTACACGGGTAGGTCCACGGTTACTAACCTAGTCGGTTTTTGTCAACATTTATATAGTAGTTTAGAACATAGGCAACAAGTGGATGCTGTTTACACCGATTTTTCGAAGGCTTTCGATAAAATTGATCACTCGATCCTTATCGATAAGCTGGATAAACTAAATTGTCAGTTTATCCCCATCAGGTGGTTGCATTCGTACCTGTCTGATCACTACCAATTTGTTAAGATAAATGATTTTAGTTCTCGCTTATTTCGAGTTACCTCTGGAGTTCCTCAAGGTAGCCACATTAGTCCACTTTTATTCTCAGATGATATGAAGATAATGAGATGATATGAAGATATTTGCTCCTATTACTGGAGTTTCTGACTGTGTTAAATTATAAGGTGACTTGAGTAACTTTTGCAGTTGGTCATTTAAAAACAAATTATTGTTGAATGTGGGTAAATGTAGGATTTTATCATTTTCTCGTACACACTCACCTGTTCTTCAGCAATATTTTCTATAAAATACCGCTATTGACAGGGTTGAGGTCATAACCGACTTAGGTGTAACCTTTTCTTATGATCTTACTTTTACCAAACACATTGATTCTGTTATTTCAAAAGCTTATATTATGCTGGGTTTCATTAAGCGCAATTGTAAAGACTTCTGCGACCCACTCACACTGAAAACTCTCTATGTGTCCTTTGTTCGTTCCATTCTAGAATATGCTTCTCAGATTTGGTCACCATTTTATCATTGCCATTCATACAGAATTGAGAGCGTTCAAAAACAGTTTCTTTTGTATGCGCTTCGCGGCTTACCTACGGAGCGAGTGCACCAATATGTACTACCTCCTTATAATGATCGTTGTAAATTATTAAAATTACAACGATTAGATCACCGACGAGATGTTGCATCCGCTATCTTCGTTCAAGATGTTCTGACTTCCCGAATAGACTGTGTCGATTTACTGGCTCGTTTCAACTTTTACGCTCCTACACGTTGTTTGCGCCGTCGTCGTTTGTTACATATTAATCCGGTTTCTACAAACTTCGCACTCTCAGAACCAGTTTTGAGAATGTCGCGACTCTTTAATTCGGTTTATGACGTTTTCGATTTTAACATGACAAGAAATTCGTTTAGAAATGAGTTGTTTAGATTTTTGTCTATCATTAAATAATTGTTAAATGTTATTTTTGTGCTAAAATATTGTATAATAACTGTTAATCTTTTTTTGCATACCGATTGTATATTTACTGTAGGTTAAATAAATAAATAAATAATAAATCGCTTTTATATCCTTGAAATTCGTATATATTGCAAATTAGGCCGAACGACAGAACAGTAAAAGCTTTTAACATAATTAGGATTTCGAAAATTCATGGTGACACGACGAATAGACCCAATTGGCTAGGCTTTACCACTATTAGAATGATATAATCCCGGAAACTAAATTGATGATCCAAGACTTCTCACAAATTTTAATGTCGTTGCTCGTTCTAGCTATTTCTCGCCACTATAATTTGGATGAACAGTACTTCATGCGTTGGCATGATTCAAGGGAGTTCAATATCTTAGTGAGATGTTTGCCGATCGGTGAAAATTCGAAATATCAACTAAAACTAAATTTTTCACATTTTCACATAATCTAAGATTAACTAGATAACCCCAATAATTAAAGGATGGATTAAAGTAAAGACTAACGATGATACTGATGTGATGGTGTTTAACATTAGGCATAATCGTCACATTACCCCTACCTTAATTCTGTTCGTTTCGAACAGATTCATTTGTGCTTCCGGTGGTATTGAGTTTCCTGTAGTATCATACAACAATATGTCATACACAATAGAATGCACCGGTCCCAATTATCCTGATTGTCATCAATAAGTGTTCTGTCGAATCTCTCGACCATACCATCAGACTGTAGACGCAACGGTGTAGTCCTCGTTTTCTTGATGTTGAGAATTTGACACAACTCTTGGAAGACGGATGATTCGAAATTTCGGCCTTGGTCGAAAATTGTTTACAAACACGTACTCAACTGCCCGAGCTTCTTGATTCATTGTCGGATGTGCTTCTAAACATTTACTGAAATAGTCGATACATATGAGTAAGTAACGATTTCCATCTTTTGTCATGGGATAAGCAATATACAAAGCTATCCGCTCAAACGGTGCCCCGACATTGTATTGCTTTATTTTTTCTTTTGTTCTTGAGTGTGGTCCTTTACAGGCAGCGCAAAAATCGCACTTCCTACACCATTCCTCCTTAACGGAGGATTCTCGATTTTCAACGACTTCCACTGAGCCATTTGTGATTTCATACCACTGCGGTCTGGTGCCTCTAAATTCTTGTCCGTAGAGGTAGTTATGGAACTGTTTGACGCTATCCACCATCGCGTATTCCCGTATTACTCGAGCGACATCGGCGAAGTTCGACATAAATCGTGGATAGTTAGAACTTAGTCTTAGAAAACTCCTCACCTCATGTAAGTTTCTTGGAGTGCGCTACTCTTCTACGGCTGCTAGTTTCTTTGGATCAGTTCGTAGGTAGTTGACTTCATTCTTGAATAGACTACATTAAGACCCTACAGAACGGGCTCCATCAATCTCTCAAAATTGTCAAGTGCGTTGCATAAATGAAATGGCATTACAGAAAATTGGAACAGGCCGTTTCCTTCAGTAAAGGCTATTTTCTCTCTGTTGGTCTCTTGTATTGCTACCTGCCAATACTCACTTTTGAAATCTAGCGTGCTGAAAATGTTGGCTCCTGATAATCTGTCCAAGGTGTCATCGATACGTTTCAGCTAGCGGTAGCTGACACAAAACATCATCGAACCGTCTTTTTTTTGTACCAGCACCACTGGCAAACTTCACAGCCTGCTAGGCTTCTCGCTTATTCCGTCGCACTCCGACTAGTTGGCCTCTTCTTGCTTAGCTAGCGTTAATCTTCTAGGCGCTTGTCGAATTAGAGTTGCTTTTCCGGTGTCGAAACCATCTTGCACTATATCAGTTTTCCCCATGTCATCACCGTTCAAGGCGAAGACGTCGGCCAATCCTTCCAGTACTATTATTGTCGCTATCGATACTGCTTCTGCGAGATGATCATATGATGAGCGAATGATCCACCTCCTTGCTGGGTGTGTTGCCTTGCTACTTTGTTTTTTCACATAATAGGCCATATTTTACTATTTTGGTTGGCTCTACGACCCTTAGCTTGCTACTCCGAAGGTCACCGTTGATTCTAGAATAGATAACTTTTTGGACATCGGTGGTTCCTAGATGACTCGTAACTCGCCAAGCTTATTGTTGTCCATTTGAAGGGGTACCTCCACATTGCGCCATTTCAATATTTGGTTCTTTAGATCTAGTGACGTTTGGTGCTCTAACATAAAATCTAGGCCTAAGATGCATTGGTTCATGCAACAATCAATCGGATGAATATACACGGTTGTTTCTCTAATGCTCCATTAATAACCAAGTTGTTGCAGTCCTTCCCAAGTTGGGCAATTTGAACAGTGATCTTGGATAATTCTCCCACTTTCACCCGGCTTTCGCCCCGCAAAGCTGGTAGCACTTAGCTTTCCTGATCCACACTCATGAAGCGAATAAAGTCATCTGCCTAACTATCGTCCTGCTTCGTACCAATTTGTCTCAATCTTTCCCGGTGATTCTCTCTACTGTCTAGCTGTACTACTCGCCCAGCTGCTGTTTGTTTATAATCACTGTTATAGTGCCCAGGTTGTTGACATCTAAAACATCTGGACTGAGCGCGACATCTCCAACGTCTGATGTTCTGTTCTTCTATTTCTATCTTCTACATCGATCTACTATGTTTCTAAAAATAGCTCGTTCCTAGATATGGCTCTGTCCGTACCTCTACTCTAATTCTTTCAGAATTATTTCGTTGCCCCTCTCTGCTGCTAGTACGATCTGTAGCATATCAGCTGCCTTTCCACTTAGTGCCAAGAATTATACATTAAGCTGTTCTTCTGTACCTCATTCGTTATGGGAGTTTCGCCATCAAATTATGGAGGTTTGAAAACCTCTTTATGGCCTCCAGTAGGCGTTTCTGTCGATGTCGTTCTGCTACTTCGTTGGGGAGTATCGTTATTGTGCCCTCCAAATGTTGTACCTTTTTAGTCTGCAAACATGACTCAAACTCTTTCATTCTTTCTGGGAGGGTAGGCCCGATTTGTTCCAACTTCTCAATTAATTACTGTTTAACTTCATTGTGCAACTGTAGAGTTTGTTGGATCTGCTGTTTAACTTCGTTGTGCAGCTGATCAAATTTCGCACTTCGCTGTTGACTTTGTAACATTAGGGCGTTAAAAAGAGCTCCGATATTTGCAGGTTTCTCTAGCTTTATGGTGGCTTGGTCTTCTTGGCCACATTTGACTGTCTTTAAAAGAATTGAATATAGCTCCGTTTTATTGCCTTCTTTGCAAAATCCCATTTCTGACACTAATTTGTTACGAATTTCGAGATCAACTTTTGTTCTAGCACATTTTATTACTTATTTCACTTTATTGAGACTTGTTCACTGATCACTGGTTGAATTCAAAACTGATTTTACGCTGCGGCTTGATTGCGTTTTTATACCCGTTCAATAAACGTAATCTATATTAGGTTGTTATCGCATCAACCTCGGTCATCGAAAATTAAAAATTACATTACCTCGGTAAGGACACATTGCCCAGAGGCACACGGAGGAAACATTTATTTGGAGTTGGAGCTTTCTAGTCACAACTAAAATTGTCAATTCAATAAACCGTAGGGTAAAGTCACTATAGGGACTATATTTGGTAATGTTTGCTTGCAAGCTACAAGCATCTAGCAAATTTGTTTGTTTTTTATACATAGTTTCACTAAAATTTATATTTAATATCGTAAAGCTTCTTATCAATGTCAAGATTCAGAATTACAGTCGACACATTGAGTCACCGATTTGTTTCATTTTAAGTAAGTTCATTCTTTTTTACTTGAGTCAACCAAATTAGGTTGTTGCATGAAGAAAATATTTCGTTAATTGAAAGTTATTTTATCGTAATTGAGTATCGTAAGGCTGTCCGCCCCCAACCATATTTTATGTTATGTCAAAAAGAACATTTTATGTTTTTCACTTTTTCACAATTATCACAACACATTTAATCCGTTATTATAGTATATTGGTGCAATATTCAGTGGTTTGATTGCAGTTCATAAATGCAGCGGTTAATGTTCTCAATTTTATATAATTTATTGAATAAAATGTTTGCAATAAAAATAAATTAAGGTTTTGTTCTAATAATACGAATTGTATAAATGTTGCAGAAACGACAGAGATATTTTTTGTACGCGATATTCGAATCAAATTACACGCTTACACCAATTTTAAATATTAAATCGGTAAAATTTATAGATTGGTGAAAGTAGGACCGTGAAACATCAGTGTCAACCATCTAACCAATTTAAATCCTACCACATTGGCTAAATTGACCGCTGCTTATAGCCGCTGACCGTTACAGTACACCGTTACAATTTAAACAAAAATCAAATTTGTTTAGCCGATTGGCCTTATGAAATAACCAGTGCATATATCAATAGCATAGGCCACTTAGTACATTGTGTCCTCGTTTGATTTGTGTTTACCAGCTAACCCCGAGAAATTAGAACGATAAACTACGTCGATGCAGAGTGATCATCATTGAATCACATCAAGCTCACCAACCAAATAATAGCGGAGTGCAAAAAGGACCCCCCCCTCCCACACCTCCGCACATTTACCAATGCAATATGGTAGCCGAAGAAATTTACGAAGTATGGCCAAGTGTATTCGAGTACAGCTGCCCCAAAAAAAAAATATTAGAGAGTAATTAAACATTTAATGTCTGTATAGAGCTTTCAACAATATAAATTTTCGGCAACATCAATCATATCGTACGCAGGCAATAAGGCGTGGTGTCCTTCAGAACCAGTAAATATCGACCCTGAATCATCCAGCCGTTATTGCGGAACAAACTGTGCCTGAATCCGTTCACAGAAAGGACAGATATTATTTTTATACCGGGCTTAGATGGGGCGTGGTATTGGTTGTGGTTAAAGATTCTGTTCCTAATGAGTTAGTAGCTATCCTAAATCGCGAATGCATGCTGCAGCCTTAATAAACTAATCAACGATAGTCCTAGAGTCAACCTAACTCCGTCGAAAGCAAGACAACCACACACGAAGTGATTGCAGTCATCATCGTCTTCAAGACAATCCTACCAAACAGCATCCTGAGGCAACCCCATCCACTGAAGGTGTACTTTAAATAGGCCGTGACCAGTAAAAGTCGAAATCAAGAGTCTCAACTGGTTCCTGTCAAGGGATAAAGCAAGCCTAGTGGCACTCAAGTTAGGTCCACCAATAAAAAGTTAAACAATATGGCAGCTCTAGATTGTTGAGCGCAGCTTATGATCGCCTTCTTAACATAGTTAAATGGTAAGGAAGCAGCTGGTTCGACCGACAAATTTAAACCTAGTAGCCACTCTTGCTAGAGAATCAGCAAAATCAATGCCTTCGATGCCACAATGGGCAGGAACCCACACGATCGTTCTCTATTGTTTGAACAGAGAAGATGTATAAAGTATTTACAGTACTTAAGAAATTTTGAGACAGTCTGTTTGTACAGAAAACATAATTTTTATTTGTAGCAGCAAGGTTCCGCTTGAAAAACTCTGCAATACCTACCAACCAACCAGATAAATTCAGATCAAACGTAAGACAGTACATTCCTTGACATAAACTACTATCGGAGCGAGAGCCATCAGAAAATAAGGCTATCGAATCAAATAGGTTCTCAATAAAATCCAATGATCTCCACTGATCTGAGATCTTTAATTTAGCCACTGGCCATCATACCAATGAAGCTTACGATATCATCGGTAGAACCCCAACGATATAGATGAAAGACAACATTTTGGAGTTAAATCCCAGGTTTGACCAAATACTCGTATACACTGCCAGAACATGGCAATGGATTTTTGAAGTTTATATTCCAGGTAAAATTTCCAGGAGACTTTTCTATTTAAGAATATACCTAAATGCTTAACGTAAGGTACAGTTAGACAAATACAACCAAATCAGTTTTAAAAGGGTTGACGTATAAATCTTTTCCTCTATACCACTCAAATTGGAACGAAAGTGTTAGCTTCCTTTTTTACCGTCCTGTTTTATAATTTTTATTCATTCAATTCGTGGCGTAGAACAGAATATGTCGTAGAGAGACGCTACAAGATAAGGGAAATGTTTCCCGAAAGTCCAATTAGCGTCTCCTTTATTTAAATTTAAAGCTATATATTCTGAACCTAAACTATCCAGGGATGGGGAATGCGATAACCCAATTTCAAGGACATCGTGGACAGGGAAAAATGTAGAAATTACGATACCAATATTTGCTGAATTACTGTGTACTAATCTTGTAAATTTTTCGTTCAATTCGTCTTTAAAATGATTTAATATTTCCTAATTGCATAACCAACTACGATGATTAGAGAATCCGAAAATCACCCTGGCCGATACTTCATATTCTAAATTAGTATAACACCGGAATTGTCTTAAATTGACCTCCATATTCGCCTGACACGTGCTCTCAAATTACTAATGTCTCTGATCTATGAAAAACTCGTTTAACGATAAAACATAAAGGCTTTGTAAGCTTTAAAGTTATGTTCAAGCAGAACTAATAAATTATATCAACTTTTATTTTCGGCAGAACTAGTTATCGTGCAGAGAGATAACATTCGACAAAAGTTAATTTAAATTTTACTAGTACAACAAATTGATTAAAATTCAGATTGACTTTCAATTTACATAATTAATTTGTTGTCTAAATACCAATATTTGCAAGTAAAATGAAGCATTAATTTTTATTTTATAATTGATTTAGTAGATTTAAGTTCAAACCACAAAACATTTTCACATTTAAAATATTATTGAACATTATGAGGAAGAGGAAGTCCAGAAATGCACGGAACGAGTGTACGTACAGTCAAACAACTCAAAATTAACATGGCTCTTGCTGTTAAGTAATAATAAAATTACTTCAGCCAAACGCGATTTTCGCCTATGAACTCGATTTGAAATCTGGTATATGGGCTACGTTCTCGATAACACTTTACAAACAAACTAACAACTTTTCACCCTGTTAAAGTTAGCCGAAAGTTTCCAGCCGAAAGTGAAAAGTCGATAATGCAGATTATGTTATTGACATTCCAGCCGAAAATAAATCAGCCTCTAGAGTGTTATGTCTAGAGATAGATTGGATTGATGTGACTTGTCAATAGCTATCGCAGGAAAAAAATTCAGTTCAAGTTGCCCGTGGGAAATATCGGAAAATTCGATTTTCCAAAAATTATTAGAAAATTTGTATAAAATCAGCCTTTAATGTGTTATGTTTGGAGATGAATTGTATTGATGTAATTTATCAATAGCTATCGCAGGAAAAAAAATCAGTACAAGTTTCCCGTGGGGAAATCTCGGAAAATTCATAAAAGTTTCCAGCCGAAAGTAAGAAATAGATGAATAAAATCAGCCTCTAGAGTATTATGTCTGGAGATGGATTGAATTGATGTGACTTGTCAATAGCTATCGCAGGAAAAAAATTCAGTTCAAGTTTCCCGTGGGAAATCTCGGAAAATTCGATTTTCAAAAAATTATTAGAAAATTTGTATAAAATCAGCCTCTAGAGTGTTATGTCTGGAGATGGATTCAGTTGAGGTGATTACTCAATAGTGGAAAAAAATTCAGTTCAAGTTTCCCGTGGGAAATCTCGGAAAATTCGATTTTCCAAAAATTATTAGAAAATTTGTATAAAATCAGCCTCTAGAGTGTTATGTCTGGAGATGGATTCAATTGATTTGACTACTCAATAGCTAGTGCAGGAAAAAAATTCAGTTCAAGTTTCCCGTGGGAAATCTCGGAAAATTCGATTTTCCAAAAATTATTAGAAAATTTGTATAAAATCAGCCTCTAGAGTGTTATGTCTGGAGATGGATTGGATTGATATGACTTGTCAATAGCTATCGCAGGAAAAAATTCAGTTCAAGTTTCCCGTGGGAAATCTCGGAAAATTCGATTTTCCAAAAATTATTAGAAAATTTGCCGAAATCGAAAAATCGAATTTTCCGAGATTTCCCACGGGAAACTTGTACTGATTTTTTTTCCTGCGATAGCTATTGAGTAATCACATCAATGTAATACATCTCCAGACATAACACTTTAAAGGCTGATTTTATACAAATTTTCTAATAATTTTTGGAAAATCGAATTTTCCGAGATTTCCCACGGGAAACTTGAACTGAATTTTTTTCCTGCGATAGCTATTGAGTAATCACATCAATTGAATCCATCTCCAGACATAACACTCTAGAAGCTGATTTTATACAAATTTTCTATTAATTTTTGGAAAATCGAATTTTCCGAGATTTCCCACGGGAAACTTGAACTGATTTTTTTTCCTGCGATAGCTATTGACAAGTCACATCAATCTAATCCATCTACAGACGTAACACTCTAGAGACTGATTTTATTCATCCATTTCTTACTTTCGGCTGGAAACTTTTTTGAATTTTCCGAGATTTCCCACGGGAAACTTGTAGTGATTTTTTTTTCTGCGATAGCTATTGATAAATCACATCAATGCAATTCATCTCCAGACATAACACTTTAAAGGCTGATTTTATACAAATTTTCTAATAATTTTTGGAAAACCGAATTTTCCGAGATTTCCCACGGGAAACTTGAACTGAATTTTTTTCCTGCGATAGCTATTGACAAGTCACATCAATCTAATCCATCTACAGACGTAACACTCTAGAGGCTGATTTTATTCATCCATTTCTTACTTTCGGCTGGAAACTTTTTTGAATTTTCCGAGATTTCCCCACGGGAAACTTGTACTGATTTTTTTTGCTGCGATAGCTATTGAGTAATCACATCAATTGAATCTATCTCCAGACATAACACTCTAGAGTCTGATTTTATACAAATTTTCTAATAATTTTTGGAAAATCGAATTTTCCGAGATTTCCCACGGGAAACTTGAACTGAATTTTTTTCCTGCGATAGCTATTGAATTATCACATCAATTGAATCTATTTCCAGACATAACACTCTAGAGGCTGATTTTATACAAATTTTCTAATAATTTTTGGAAAATCGAATTTTCCGAGGTTTCCCACGGGAAACTTGAACTGAATTTTTTTCCTGCGATAGCTATTGAGTAATCACATCAATTGAATCCATCTCCAGACATAACACTCTAGAGGCTGATTTTATACAAATTTTCTAATAATTTTTGGAAAATCGAATTTTCCGAGATTTCCCACGGGAAACTTGAACTGAATTTTTTTCCTGCGATAGCTATTGAATAATCCCATCACTTGAATCTATCTCCAGACATAACACTCTAGAGGCTGATTTTATACAAATTTTCTAATAATTTTTGGAAAATCGAATTTTCCGAGATTTCCCACGGGAAACTTGAACTGAATTTTTTTCCTGCGATAGCTATTGACATTGCTACTGTCACTTAATTATTTTGCGTTTTATTTTGTGATCTACATATTTTTGTTGTGCTTGTGATATATAATAAATTGTTGTGATAATATGTAGGTATATAAGAAATAATTATTTATCAGCCAAAATATAGAAATGGAAGTTAAAAAAAAGGCCAAGACGACCAAATTTCTCAGTAAATGATCTGATGCTACTTCTAAAAATATTAGAAAGTCATCGAGAAGTTATCTCTAATCTCTAATTTATAAAATTATTTACAAACTAACCCTTTTTTTATTATTAGATGATTCCGAGTTATATGGAGATGAACTTAACCAAGCCTGGGAAACCTTGGCAACAGAATTTTCAGCGCAAACCTGTGTGACGTTAGCTCCAATGCCGTATATGCCACACCTTGACTTCGTTTACATCGTATTTCTTTACTTCGCATATACCACACTCGTCCCCTCATAATTTCATTATTCTTAACCTAATTAACAAATTAAACTTAATTATACTATTACATGATTTTCATGCTTTTTACCGATATCGAGGGGATTTCTTTATTTGCTCTCGGGCACGTAACTCCCTTTCCTGAATCTCACTACTCGTATCTTCTCTCATCGCAAATTTTGGACTTAAACTTAAATTCCTATCCCTCTGCTGATTGCCCAAATACCTCTTAGAGCAGCTCGACGTCGTATTCTGATCTACTGGGCAATCTTCTTCGACTCTAGTTCTCCTCAACCTGATCTGCTCCACATGCCTTTTAATCATCTGACCTTCCTCAAACCTGCACCAATACATTCTCGGTCCCAGCGCTTCCGATATTCGAGCTTTGGCCCATTTTGGATGTAATGGATCCTTGTAAGACCTGATGTTTACACAATCGTTCACCTTGAATTTGCGATCTCGCTCTGTGAACTTGTCCTTCTGATCTGTCACCCCATTTTCTTTTAGATTATCCTCACATGCTGTTCGTTTTAAAAGATCTAATTTCATCTTGGGTTCGTAATTAAGCATGCTCGACCAGGAAGTCTTTCCCGTAGTACCACGTTTCACCGCTCTATAGTCGAACAGAAACTTGTTCACAATCTGGTCTAATTATTCGCTGCTACCATCCCGTAAAGCACTCCTCATTGCTTTTTTGATGGTTTTTACTGAGTTCTCTGCAGCTCCATTGGTCTGTGCGTAACCTGTCGCGCTTCTCGTTCTGAACACTTCGATCCATTATGAAATGGACCCGCATAATCTAAGTGCATTCTGCTCCAGGGTCTCGACGGTGTCTCCCACGGTATAGTTTTGGCTTTCGGTGGACTTGGAAGAACTGCCAAGCATGGATCACAACTTCCAATGAAATTCTCGGCTTCTTCGTCCATTCCTGGCCACCATACATACAACCTTAAAATTGTTTTTGTTTTTACCATCCCTAAATGAGTTTCATGCACCTGATTTAATATTCTTCGTCTTAATGCTTATGGAACCACTACTCTGTGTCCTCTCATTAACACTTGTCCTTCGACTGACAATTCGTTTCGATCTCGAAGATATTTTTTATATTTCACGTCCATATTCAGCTCCTTGAAATCACCACTCAAAACTGCTCGTATTATACTTTCCAACGTATCGTCATTCATCGTTTCCTTCCTCAACATCTCGAAATCTACCATTATGTTAGTATTCTTCTTTATCAAATACAGGTATGACGCTTCTTCTTTGGTTGATTTGCTGCTACTATTTACTGAGATTCTTGACAATAGGTCAGCACAGTTTCTCTCGGACCTTACGTGTTCAATCTTGAAATTGAATCCCGACAGATGCACTGCCCATCTCTGCAGCCTACTAGCAGACATCTGAGGTATACCTTTCTTGTCCCCAAATATGCTGACCAAAGGCTTGTGATCTGTTTTTAATGTAAACTCCCGTCCCACTAGATACTGGTAAAATTTCTCCGTTCCATATACTATTGCCAGTGCTTCCTTCTGAATTACTCCATAATTTCTCTCCGCGTTCGTGAGTGTTCGTGAAGCAAACTCGATTGGTCGTTCATTTCCATCTGTATATGTATGCGATATTATGGCTCCAATTCCAATACTCGACGCGTCACATGTCAATTTTACTGGCATACTCGGCTCGTAATGTGTTAAAACCACATCGGACACTACTTCCTTTTTCATTTTTTCAAATGCTGCATTACAATCTTTAGACCATTCGTACTTCACTCCTTTTTTTAATAATTCGTATAGTGGAGCCATTTTCGTCGCTAAATTACGTATGAAACACCCGTAATAATTTACAAGACCGCAAAACGATTTCAATTCCGTTACATTTTCCGGTGGACGTGCTGTCAAAATTGCTTCATTGGAGTTAATCTTTTTAATCCCTTCTGCTGAAACTATGTGTCCTAGAAATTCTATGGAATTTTGTCCAAAAATGCATTTTTTTTTGTTCAGCCTTAAATCTGCCTCTTTTAGTTTCTGAAAAAGCAGTTCCAATCGTTTATTGTGTTCTTCTATTGTTGGTGCAGCTACCACTATGTCGTCCAAAAAATTATTTACACCTGGAATACCTTTTATAACTTTTTCCAATTCCCTTTGAAATATTCCCGTCGCTGGTTTTATCCCAAAAGGTAGGCGTGACATTTCAAAACTCCCTATGTGCGTACTCTACGTGACTAATTTCCTAGATTCCTCGTCTAATTCGATTTGATTGTAGGCACGAGTGAGTAGTTTGGTGAAAATATCCGAAGCTCTGGGAATTGGATAATTTGTGTCCTTCAGATATCTATTTATCGTGTTTCTATAATCGGCACAAATCCGTATTTTTCCATCCTCTTTCATGATAGGCACTAAAGGAGTGCCCCACTGGGCGTTTTCCGTACGTGTAATAATACCTTCCCCTACCAATTCCAAAAGTAGTTACTCGACTGCATCTTTAAATGCGAATGGTATTTGCCAAGCCTTCATGAACCTTGGAATTATTTCTTCGTGGTCGATCAGATGAAGCTTGACTTTAATAAGTCGTAACTTATCGATCTGACTCCCAAACAGATCAGAATACCTCGTGACCAAACTCTTTATACAACTAATTGTCTCATTGTAATTAATATTATTTAATCTAATTAATTCTACGTTAAATTCGTTAAAAAATCTCGTCCTAGTACTGCGATTTGGCCGCCTTTAATGATTCCAAACTTAAACTTTTTCTTTATACAATTATAATTAACTGTCGGACTAATACATCCCCTTACACTTAACCTTTCTCCACTGTAACCAGTAATTACACTTCTGTCGGCCCTTAATAATTTCGTATCGCAATGTTTAACGAACATTTCGTAAGGAATAGCGGAAATTGCAGCACCCGAATCGATCATAAAACTAAACCCAAACCCAAAAATTTCCAAGTCTACCTTCAGCGCGTCACCTGAAAATTTGTTTTGTATTGCAAAAACATTTCCCGATTTGCACCTGTTGTCGTTGTACTGCATTCTCATCTCACTCTTAGCATCTGTAACGATCGCGTTACAGGTATCTGAGCGACTGTAAACATTTCCAAATTATTTCTGTTTTTTTTATTATACATAATAGTAATTACGTCTATGTACAACGATGAGTACATGGTTATTGTATATATACAAATAAAACAAAAAAATGAGAGTTATATACCTGTTTGACGAGCATAATAAACAAATTACTGTCGGTAATTTATAATCCTCACTAACCATCAAGAATAATAATTCTTTTTGGTGGCTGCCGTGATCGAGAAACAAACAGATTTCCTGAATAATTATTATTTAAAAGTCTGTACGTTTGGTATAGTATATATATTATCGGACTATATAGCGGGTGCAAATAACGATTGGTTGTAATAAAAATACACAAATTATTTCTTTAATCCATGTAAGTAAAGCTCAAAGTGCTTAAGAAATTCAATACAGTGTCGAAGGTAGTTATTAATTTTAGAATTTTAAACCATTCTTTAGATAACCGTGTGGTCGAAATAATTAGGTAGCCACTACCATTTAACAAATTTTGGTATATTTCGGTAGTTTTACTGTCATTTTCGTCGGCATTTCTACATATGTATATAATATATACCGCTATGTTCTACGATTGTCTATAAATATTTACACATACAAATTCTGGAATAATCCCGAACCTGGTAACAAAATTGGATGTTAGCGGATCTATACTTTGTCGGAAATCACCTAATTATCGAACGGATACGATACAAGACGATACAAAAACAAATTATATAAACAATCATTGCGGCACCTTCATATTTTGAGCACTGTACCAAAAAGTAATGTAGTGTTTCGTGTTTGTCAGCAGTCATCATTATCATTTACGTGGCCTTGCCACACCTATTACAATTCAAAACCACAAATAAAGTTCGCGTGATAAAGTGTACCGTTAGTTTTACCAAATAGTGTTATTATTTGTAAAATCTCAAAATAATCGAGCAGTGAAAAACAAAATAAATTAATAAATATGTCTGTGTTGTGTATGTCTAAATAACAAAATATAAGTGCATGCAAAATTATCAAATATTAATTAGTTTATGTATAGTTAATTTAAGTTAAAAACATAAAATATTTAAGTAAGTGAACACGAAAACATTCTTGTATAGAATCAGTAGTGTTACGAGTGATCAGTGTGAAGCGCTTCCCACCAGTATCCTGAAACATGAGGTAACACTTTAATGTATTTCATTATTATATAAAAATTTTAGTTATAATGTCATTAAATTAAATTAAATTAAACTTCTTTAAATATGATAATTAACTCGTAACCATTAAAATTATTTCGTAATTGTCTTAAGTTAAAATGATTTCAATTCGTTCAATAAATTTGTGTAAAGTAGAATCTCATATGTATTTTGTTTTACATTGATAATATGTCTGAATAAGCGTTAAAATGTGAGAGGTGAGACAATCTTTTCGGAGGGTTGAGATCGAGGAGGATCTCGTGCATCCTGTGTTGTTAGTGGAAAGTGTCAAGAAAGCAATCTCGTAATGGTCAGTTAGTGAATTCATTTTTTTATTTTTATTATCTTTATTATACATCAGCACTTAACAAAGTTTCAAGGAGGGTTCTGAGTAAATATCCACCCCAATCCGACGAGACCCTAGCCCAGGCATGTGTGCTGACTCAGATACTCTTTGAAATATTTCTGTTGACGGGTCGCTTTGTCTTGCAATTGCGTTTGCCTGAGTTGCAGAAGGCGGTCCCGTCACAGATGGCGCCCAAAGGTTCGAAAACGCACAATTTTCAATTTTCTTTATTAATTAATCATTTCAGTTTTTGTGATGTTGGTGTTGGTTTGATTTGAGCGTTAGTCAGCTAATTGTCGTCAATCCAATACATTAACATTTAAAATATTTTCATTTTATTATTTTTATTTTTTTTGTTAGATTGAGGACGGCCTGATTGATTGATTTGTTATTTTTCTTTGTCAATACCATTCTTGATATGCTATTTAGTGTTGAGCATTTTATTGACGAAAAAATGCTTTCTCAGTTCGGTTTGAATTCATATCTGACAATTTTTCAATTTAAAGTTCTATTAACGTAGTTTTTTTTAATTATGATTGTTTTCTTGATATTTGGGCTTGGTTTAATACGACAACAGATTTTTCGTTTGTTTTCGCGATTCAGTCTTCGTACTAGATGCTTGATTGCTGATATCGTTTGATTGAGCGGAGAATCGAAGTTTGAATAATGATACTGGATTCCGTTTTAAAAACGTGGACTGTTGGTATCACGGAAAGGTTTAACTAAAATCTAGTTAGGGGGTCATGTTTGGACAATTTTCGCGGATCTTATCCGAAGGTTTTCGTTGAGTGGGTTGTGAGTTAAAAAAAAATTGTCTAAGCTTGTCCAAGCTGTCGTATCGTAGATCACTAACAAGAGCAAAACGACAGGCGGCACGTTCTCGGCTTCGACTGTCTGAAGTGTGCGTTTCTCCTCTCACAATTTTTATGTTTATAAATTATTGATTGCAAGTAATTTTTTTTTGTGTTGGTTTGGAAAGATTCAAATTATTCTTTCGTAAATCATTATAATATAGTCATACAATTTAAATTAAGTTTAGGAAAGTAAACTTAAGAAGCCAAGAATCTGTGTAGACTTGTATTTTTAGTACACGATTTTGGCTGATTTTTTTAAATTTCTATTTTGTTAGCATTTATTACAAATAATAAGTAAAACTATTTAATCTATTTATAAAAAAAAAAAAAAAAAAAAAAGTTGTCGTTGACACGTATTTTTGTTGTATCGAATTTATATTAGTTCATTCGTAATTTATTATTATTTTATTTGTGGTAGAACCAAGTGTTAAGTTTAAAATGGATATAAATCACTTAACGGACGACGAATTGAAAGTGGAGTTAGATATTCGCGAAATTAACAAAGACGATATAGTCACAGCGAAAGTTCTGTTAAGGGATAGACTTATACAAGAAGATGGAGGCGCTAAAGAAATCCCAACTCGACCACATTCGCTCGCGTCTAAAAACCCGAAACGAGAAATCGTAAAGTGTAGTAAAACATTAAAAACTTTTTATACGCCATTAACAGAGGCGGTTAAATCAACCAATACTGAATTAATTAGTATATTCAAATCTCGAATTTTACACATACAAAGTAGGCTTAGTAGAATAGGCAACTGTTCGCCAACGGGTACTACCAGAGCACCCTGTATTTTATAGAGCCATAATCAAAAAATCTGAGCTTTTATAAGGGAATTAGAAACGAGGAAAAAACGAAACTTTTCATAGTAAAACACCCAAAACATATGGGAAATCACTATTTTTCCTAAGTCAAATTTTTAAATGAAAACGTTAAAAATTCTTAATTACGATTTCTGAAATACTTTCATAAATGTTTGAATTTCCACATATATGAATATCGTTTAAGTAAATCGTTTTCATTTTCTTGTAATAATTGATTTATTTAAACCAAAATATAAGAAAAATTTCATAACAACAGCATTCTGGTCAAATTAAAATAAAAGCTTACTACGATTCGTTGGTCATTAAGTCAATATACATTACATAGATGGCAGTGATGGCCGTGGAAAAATCGTACCAAAAATTACCACCTGGGGAAATTTCAAGTTCAAAAATTGTAGGAAAAGCAAAACAAATTCACAAAATATAGGAACGTTTGTTAATTTTGGGATTAAATAACTTTTTTTCGTATTTTTCTGTAACCATTTAGACATCTTACGTACACTAGTAAAACTAAAGATAAATTTAGCAAGTATTATTTTAATTTGTCAGAGCCAACTTTGATGTATTTTTCAAAATGAAAGTTCGAAAAAATATATTTTAGAAATAATTTAATTTTAATATTTCTGCAATTAATATTTACTTAATACCAATATGGCCTTCTTGTATATTGTTCTTAAAGATGTGTAGAAAACTTTTATATAAACATTTTATAATATTTTTGCTTTTTCCATTGAAAAACTTGAAGCTAAAAAACACCATTTTTACTATGGATTCCTATGGAAATCAGTGAAAAGTTATACCACTAAAAAAGCTTCTAAAAAATACGTCATTAGGATTATGGCTCTATACTCTAGAAGGCTCTGTAGGTACTCGTTCATCACCAACTTATTATTATGTACTTTACATAATCTGTTTGTTTTTGAAAGCGTTAACTCACAAACTTACACTTTAATTTCAAACAAATTGTATCAATCTAATTTTAAATGATTAATTTTAATCGCTTAACAAACTCAACTTCCACAACCTTTCTCTTTGAATGCCAATTGACTAATTCTAGAAAATAATTATTACATTTACAATTTATTTTTCGTTTAAACCAAATACTAGTAAAATTTAAATATTTCTTGTTAATTTTGACAATTAAATTATATGAATTTTATTATTAACTTGTAAAATTTACCATTTGTTGATTTTTTGCACAATTTAGTTGTATAGTTTATCATTTTGTTATATTATCAACAATTTATTATTGTCGACCACAAATCTATACATATATACAAAAATTAAAATTAAAATATGTACTTATTTCTTTGACTTGCATTTAATTCTACACCCTTCCACCGATTTCGTCCAAGTGTCCAAAAGATGTGTATTTGAACTCAAGGCATATTTTAAGATCAAAATCGGTTCGATAGATCAAACTGTTTTTAAGTTATTCGCCGTAATCCGGTTTTGGAACACAGTAAATTGTGTTTTCAGATAGAGAAAATTTATTATGGTAAGCTGTTGGTAATTTATTTTTTAATAAATGATTTTAATTCAGAACTTCACTCAAACATCATTTTATTTCTAAACCGATTTTGATGAAATTCAACATGTGCGACAGAAATGGAATTCTAAATTGATATTTAGATGGAGTTCTGGATTATGGCCAATTAGGAATAATGGAACTTGACTATTTCTTAAATTCTACAAGAGCGATGGATATGGGATTATAAAATTATTTTTGTATCTGATGCATAAATATTGTTATATGTATGTACTCCTGTATATTGTGTTAATGTATATTGTTCAATTATAGAATTACCATGAATGAATAATTATGACAATATGTAACAGTACTATTTGACAAATACATATGTATGTACATATATTATGGATCTGTATGGTTGATAACGTTTAAAAGAAGATATCGAGGAGCAATTATCTCAGTTACAGTGAGTAAAACACTTCCCTTATCACTTGGGGGTCCCGGGTTCGATTCCCGGCGGTGACAAGTAAAAAAGTCACGATTGGGTTTTGAGTTGTATACGTCTGTGTGCATGTGTGTATGTTGTGAAAGTGCGTTCATCGTGTTCTCGGTAAGCACCATGGGCCCAATAGTGGCATTGAGTACAGGTAACCCTTGAGTAAGGTTCTCCGCCAAAGTTTTATTTTTTTTTTTCACAGAGAGTCAGAAGACAGTAGTCAAATAATAAACATGTATAATTAATTATAATAATAAAATAAAATAATTATAAAACAGTATGAATTGCAGGTCGTCGAATATAAAGCAGTGGTTAAGATATTTGCTTACCACGCTGCGATCCTGAGTTTGATTCTCGCTGCGCCGACTAAAAATTAAATTAATTATAACATGCTTCGACAGACGTTGAAAACGATTGTTGTAAAAGCGTTCGTTGGGCCACCTACAACGTTTCACTAATACGTTATAAGTACGGTTCCAAAGGTCTCAGTAGAGATGCGGTGTGGGTCGATTTCGGCCTCTAAGCCTTAGAAAAGAAAACTTTTTTTTTAAGAATTGCTGGAATGGAAAAAGTAAAACAAAATTGTTTTTATTGTTTACCAAAAAGCAATATAAATGAATTACAATACATTCTTTGAACAACTACAGCATAGTATACTGTTCTTTGAAGTCGGTGATTTCACGAATACTAATATTTTCCCGGGAAATACTATGAGTACCCAAGGGTAAATTGAATAAATGTAAAATATTTTGGTTATCTGCCAAGTACTACGGTAATGATTTAAGATGGAAATTTATTGCAGGCTATTTGAAACATAAATTGAATGACCACAACCTTTTAATTATATCGCCAAAAAGTATAAATTTATTGCTTGGAAATAGTGTATTTGGTATTTATTTTTCTTATTATTAATTCAACAATTTTGATAATTGATAATATCATTTAATAATTACAAGATATTTAGAATTTTTGACAATAAAATGGTAATTTTATGGAATTCTTGGTAAATTCTAATATAATCTATATTGATCCAACAATTTTACTGTAAAAGTAGCGATTTTCACAATCAACAATCTATTTTGTAGAATTTACTAGTTTGTTTACCATTTTTTTCTCTGGGTGTAGCATAAAATTATTAAATGCGATTTTTAGTGCAATTTTAAATGGGCCAAAAACTCCTATGTCTAGAGGTTGTAATTTGTGGGAGCAATGAGGTGGGAATGACAGAAGAACTATTCCGCATTTTCGAGAAAATTCTATTGCAGGCAAAAAACAATGGCTATTGTGGTTGTCCATTAGCAACAAAATACGGTTTTCTTTGGAACAACGTGTCTGCAGCTGAATATGCTTTAAAACTTCCGGGAAAAGTTTAACTGTCATCCAACCTGTTCTAGATGCAAGACCTAAACTTCCTCTTGGTGCTCCATGAAAAATACGGCCCTTGTAGTGAACTCGAGGGAACACAAATTCAGGAGCAATCGAATGGCCAACGAGTTCACCATGTTCCGCTGAAACGATTTGGCTCACTTGTCTCTTTGACTTGTCTGATTATTACCTTTGGTGCTTGCATGACAGTGGTTATTCCAGTCTCGTCTAAATTATACACATTGCATAGTGCAAATTTAAACCTATCCATCACATCAACATAATTATTGACATCAACAACCTTCTACTGGTAAAACAAAAGATCGACTGAATAACCGCGTGCATTTTTTTTACCATGAAGTGAATGCTCATGCGCACACTTGTTAGTATTTTTGTTTTTCTAATCCCGTTATTTTGATAGATTTTGAGCATGTTTATTTTTACCCCGTGCTTACAGTTGCCCCACCTCCCCCTATGTGTATTTGTAAAGTCCACTAATTTTTTTTATTAGGAGAAAACACAATCTAACTTCCAACTCAACTCGTAAATCAATCCCTCACTTAACTCCTTAATCGCTTAATAAACCCCAACTCAATCTTCAACTCTTCAATCCTCACGTAACCACCAAATTAACCCTAAACCCAACACTCAATTAAATCACCAATTCAACTCCAAACTAACTTACAACTCAACCCTTAACACCAAACTCAACGTTCAATCCAATTCTCAATCCGAGGGCCCGAAAAACCAAATGGGCACGCAAACTCTACTCAGAACAACTGCTCAAGCTAACTTAAAACTCAAATCTCAACTAAACCCCCATATAAATTTCGAACTGAATGACTCAATCAGCCTCAACGCTATCTCAAGCTCAGCCCTCAAACTCAACATCCAACTCCACCAGGCTTAATTCTCTAATCAACAAGGTGCAAGAAACTGCATGCCTACCTGTACTGAGATCAAAACTACTTAAGCTGACTATAATATAATCCAACTGAACCATTGACAACCCCAACTCAACCATAACCCCAATCCAATTTAACCCCATACTCAACTCTCAACTCAATTCCCAAATCAACATGGTCTGTAGAACTGCACAAGTACATGAACTAAACTAAAATCAACTAATTCTACGAGTATTTCTAATTCAGTTCTAAATTAAACCCCTAAGTTGATCCCCAACAGAACTGCCTTTTCAATCCTAACCCAACCCCAACTCAACTTTAATTCAACGATAAATTAATCCCCAATTCTACCAAAAACTCAAAGCTCAGAAATTGTTTGATTGATTTGATTGATTGATTTTGAATGTACGGCCAAGCATTATAGCAGGTTCTCCCGGACTCCCGGACACATACATTATACCCGTTTACACATAACAAAACCGTAGGATAGGATAGGACACCAATTCGATCGATAGTTAGTAAATTATTAGTATAATATATAATAAATAGGTTTGCACAAGACAGCACAATCTAAGTACATTTTTAGATGATCATTTCTCTGGAATCCAGGGCCGGATACTCTAGACTCCCTAAATCTAAAACAATACTCAACAAATTATTAATGTTGTAATTTCACCCCTGTCCGCCTTTCATTAATTTACCTGATAAAATATTTAAGACAAATTTAAAACAACAGCGCTTATTTCATTATTCGTGGTCCTTTTATATCTAAATAATTAATTATTACGTACCACAACAAAAATTAAAATAAACGTTAAAAACCATTTAAACATAAAATTTAACTTAAGAAAAGAAAATAAATAATTTTAAATTCGATTATTTTATAAAATGTATATGTTACAGCACAGCAAACACTCTAGACTCCTCAATAATTCAATTATGTACTATAATTATATCAAGAATCAACAAACAAAATTAAAATTAAAATTCCCAGGCAACTCTGAAAACTAAATTTAAGTAATAAATCACCATAATACCAAATTTTATTACTTAAATGAATAATTATTATAACAGGATCTTCAGTATTACCGAGCACACACCGTACACCCATTTACACATACTAAAACCAATGGATAGAATATAATTATTAGTTGGGACAGATTCAATCCGTTTGCAGTCTCCTAAGCGATTAATAGGTAGTAAATTAGTAGTACAATAAATGATAAACAGGTTAACACAAGACAGCACTCCCATAAAACTTCAACTTCGCTTATGGATATATTACCCAGCAGAATCAAGCAGGCAAAATAAGTAAAATAATAAATCAATGAAAGGATTAATTTTTTAAAAGTTTAATCGGTTTACCATATAAGTAATATTGATGTTTGTGTGTGAAAACTGCAACGCAAACCTGAACAAATGCATTAAGTTAAAGTTCAATACATATAGCATCATGATTTGGATTTACATAATTCCACCTTGTTCACATTCGTTAAGAACATCATTATTTGTTGCAAACCAAACCACAACTCACAAATTAGTATTTTATAATTTAGTTTATTTATATTCTTTCAACATTAATGAAATTAATTTAATATAATTTAATGCAGTTTATAATAGCCTGTAAAAAAATGTATCATATCTAACTATACTATTTTAATAGATTATATATGGCGGTTTCGGATTCGACTCAAACTCACTCAATTATACGAAGTATAGAAATTCTATTTGAGTCCAATACATTATAAATTTTGATGCCACCAAAATAAAAGTAACAGAATCGTATTTACTAAACCACCAACACACATTGAAGGTAAATATTTTTCTACAGCCTTCCATGTGCGAAGCAGGAGACGTATTATATTTTCAGGAAAATATTTGTGACGACTATACCAAAACCAACAAAAATGTCTCTCTGTTTTTGTTGTTGTTTAAATATTATATGACAAAAACCAATAATATATAGTACATTTCCTTGATAGGATCTGTGTAAATAGCGAACGAGACGGCCTGTATAAACATTTTTGTTGGTTTTGCTATGTATCAAACTTTAAGAATAAATTTGTGTCGATTGTATATGAAATAAAACACAAGAACAATTCAAGTATTCGTAAAAATACAGATATGAAATTAACTACGACGTATACCAAATTAAGTTAAAAACAATTTCAATATTATCGAATTATTTGATTTTAGAAATTAAATTCCATGTACAATCACACAAAAGTCAAAATCATGCACTTAATCAAGAAATCAAGAATTTTGATTTCTTGGATTGTATTTTCCAAAATTACACTTTAATTATTATATCACTTACACTTTTCGCTAAAATTGATTTTAATTAGAATTAAAATGTATGTGCATGGGTATAAAAAGTATATACATAACACTTCACACTAACAACACTTAAATAAAAAATAAAATATAAAAATTAAATTAAATTAAATTTTGAAGAAGAAAGACAAAATACGTCTATCCTCTTTAAATTTTTACTCTCCCCTCAAAGCCCAAAAATTGTTTGAAAAAAATTCAAACCGATCAAGCCGTTTCGAGATACGGTGAGTACATACTTACAGACAGACATCCAAACATCCAGTCATCCAAACAGATGCACTTTCAAAATATCGAGAAAAGTGGTTTTGGACAAAAAGATTAAAGCCAGTTTTTACAGAATTTCAGTAACTTTGATCCATGCGGACCAAGGTAAATGGCCTTTACGGTTAACACTTGTAAATCAAAGTAGTAGATCAAAAAATGAAACAACCTACAAGAAACTTGCAAATTTACATACAACAATCCCATTGCATTAGTTCTTCTGCAAAATACAGAAACCACCACTGTATGTGCGGTCGACGTAAACAAATCATGCAATACTATCAATTCAAGTTTTGCATCTCCAAAATTGTGAGATTTATTCGGACTATATATGTACATTTCAACACTTTTAGGTGCAAGTAGGGCCAAGAACCGACGATTTTCAAATGAGTGTCTTTTTAAATCATAATGGTCGCATTCCGCCTAAAATTGTGACGATGCTTTAGTATAACCAAAAAAAGTGGCATGATCATTTAGTTGTTTAACTTCACGAAACGAAGATAACTGACGTCTCAGCAGATCATTTAATTAATTTGTCTTTATTTTTATTTATAATGAGCCAATTCTTTATATTTAAACAAATTATTTTTTTGGTATAGGGTTCTTTATTTTTTGCAGATTTAAGCTTGAGCTTTCAATGATCTAGAATTGAGAAAATTTATTTAATTTGTCTTTATTTCCAAAATGTCGAAAAATTATTTGAAAGCCTTCAGATTCAGTGTTAAAATGAAGGCCAAATAATTAAATGCAATAATAGTCGAGCAGAATTAGGGTTTATAAACGAAATAAATTGTGCAAAAGTGCCATTTAGTAAATTACTCACTTGTTTTGCAATTTAGGAAAAATATTTAACGCCAAAGTTGTTCTATGGGAAATTTCCTTAAGTTGTGAAAATTTCTTCTTACTTATTTATCATTTGTATAAGCTCGATTTTTCCCATATTCTGGCTGGACTATAAACTGTGTTTGGTTCACTGTCGTAAATATCGAAAAAAGTCTTATACAATTGGAATTGTGTTTACGCAAATTACGCATTGTTTAATATTTTGTTTCCATGAAGTTTGCATCCCTTTCCAACACTAATCGATAGGTAATTTTTGTTAATAATTTCAATCCTTCAGATTTCAATTGACATATCGCTAGGTGCGTGGATTTATTCCCATTCCGAAAATTTATAGCTTTTAGTTAAACGCTTTTATATATGTTTACATAGATATTTTGAGAAAATTTTGATTTGCCAATTTTTCGATATTTGATCAACGACCTGTGAGAGAATACAAATGTAGCCTTAAAGTTTCTACTTGTAGCGAACACAATATTGAAATTATTTATAAATTGTTAGGTTTTAATATTTTAAAAAAATTAATTCTTTTTCTTTAATTAAGATTAGCTAGGTACAATTTTTATTAATAACAGTTATTACAATTTTCTGAACCTCGATGACTTTTCGGTACTGTAAACAAATCAAATAAATTAATTAAGTTTAAATATTAATATTTTAAGGCTGCAGCAAAATATTTACTTCGGCACATAAAAGTCAAATTCTGCGTACATGAATAATCGGCCAATGTCCAGTTATATCCATGCCACAAAAATAAACAATTTTCATCTTGAATCAAAGATGGTTCACCCGGACTCCAGTCAGCATAAATAACCGGCATACCAGTATTCTCCCAGTAATACGTTTTATCTTCAGGGAATCGTATGCCACTAGTCCAAATTAATTTTAACGCTATACTTGAATCATTTTGGTGAACTTGACGCAAAACCTCCAAAATTTTGCGATATTCACGCTCATCTGGTACGTCGATTAATTGATTGCCATAAAAAGCACAAAATCGTGATGCTTCCCACCAGTTTGCCTGTATACATATAAATGATTAATTAATTATTCAACAATAAATAATGACAGCTACATACCTTTAATGGATGGCTAATGTAATAGTCGCTGATATAATAACCCGCATTTACGAAATGTACGCAAATTATAAGTGTACATACGAGTACAAAACCAACAGTTGACTTCATTTCAGACGATAATTTTACTAATGAACATACTGTATAACAAAATGTTTCCTTTTATACAGCACCAAACAGCTTGATTAGTTTTTGTGATATCACTACCAAATTGTTGTATGCACGGCATCCCGGATATTGTTACTTTTCCAATGTGATAAAATATAAATGTTTAATTTTTTTTTGTGGTTATATGATTTTGATTAATAAAAGTTTCCTAAAATTGTGGATTTATCAAAAATATTAGTGTTGCTGTTTTCTGTAAAATCCAAACAAGTTATCTTTGTTATATTTTCTGCCCGAGGGTATTTCATCCGAAAACCGTTAAACGGTGTTCCGGCACATTTAAGAACCAAAAACAAAAAAAATATCAAAATCGATTCAAAACAATCAACATCACCGTTACTATGATCTCTATGTATGGGTACCCCCAAGCAAAATTCATTTTGGGTTTTACCTCGCAATTTTTACAACAAACGCAAAGTAAACATTTCTTGATAACGTATACGTAGAACATAATAATGTAAAAATTATTCTAAAATTAAGATAAATTCATTTTCAATTATAATAAAAATTGAATTCCTACTTCTGTACTTGTAAATCATTATCAGAAGAAGGAAATTATACGTAAAAATAAAGATAAGGGGAAAAGTTTAGATACACTTGATAAAGACGTGCTTCTTCACATTGTGTACTCTAATCATTTTGTCATTTTTTCGTTAAGTATATTGACAAAATTCAAAATCATTTCGGTACAAAGATGTTTATGATTATTATAGAGGCTTAAATGAGATTAAAGGTTGTAACATAGTGATAAACATAAATTTCTTCATTATTTTGGCGTCAGATATATATCAGAACCTGACCAGGCGAACCCAAAAATTGGTTTTCACTTTATTCTGAAAACCCATCGATTCTTTGTTAAGGGGCTTATCGTGAGTTCTACATTGGGATTTAAACCGAGAAATATTATCGGTTTCATAAACTCCAGTGAAATTTCTAAATTAATGAAACGAATCATTGTGGACAATTTTGACCATTCATGAAGAAAAGTTTCATCTGCATGGATCAATATGATTATCTGGAGCATTTGTCCTTTTAGAGGAGTGCCAAATAAATATTGATATACCCGACAGAGCTTTGAAGAATATTTTTAATTCAGTTATGAACTACAAAGATCTTTATAAGACTATAGGTTAAAACGTGTGCTTCACAATGTACAAACTTGACGTTGACGGAAATTATTTCTGAATTATTAATTCAGAAATATTATGTTGTGACCATATGCGGAAAATTCGAAATCCAGTTAAAAGCCCTACACAACATTGGGATGAATTATTGATTGAAATTATACTACCTAAGCTTGGTCCAGACACTGTAACGAAATGGAAGGATGAAGAACCGGTGAATACCCTACCTATTCTTGCAGAATTCCTGGATTTCCTTAATAAACGTCCTCATGCATTAAAAGGAAGAACACTAAACAAAATCACAACATCATCAGGTACTCAAAGTATCGGATTTCGTCCTAAGCCATCACGTTCTTCAAAACTAATATTCGCTTGCGTTTTTTGTCAGATACCGGGCATCGAATCACTAAGATGTCATTAAATTAATAAACTTCGGATTTGTAGAAATTGTTTGAACGAAATGATCACCAAATAAACAACTGTATATCGCCATTTCATTGCAATAAGCCCGGTTGTTCAATTCGTCATCACTCACTCCTGCATCCGGATATCGCTCAGCCTCATCCCTATGCAGATCATTTAAATAAACCAACCAATACAGAGATCAATAATCATTCTGTGGGGATATCTGACAGCAACAAACAAAATGAGCTGACTTAAATTGCAGTATTCCACTCAACCGTTGAAGAATACTTCCGTTGTAGGGTTCTAGGATTTTAATTATTCTTAATAACTAAACACTGCACTATAGAAGTACAACTCATTCACACTTAAGTTCTACCATTATGAATCAGAAGGGCGTGGCTCCCTCTGATGTATAGCGAAGGAGTATTGCCAAGTTGTACGTCGCCGAGTTGGTTTCGTCGTGTTGACTGTCACCGAAATATTTAGCTGTAGGAAACTTATTTCAGTAAATTTGAAATTTTGAAATATCACAAAACACATATTTTGAGATTCACTGTATGGAAGTTTAGCTAATTCATGTGATTTGAGGTAAGACCAATATTCAATAAAACTAAACAACATCGATGAAATTTGATGAAAAATGCACACGATGACTACTTATGTCCAAATGCCACATCGACTAGTATTTATATGCTTTTTATAACGACCAAAACTTGCAAATTAAAATTAATGCAAATATGCAAATTAATAAAACATTATTTTATCCATTGTTTAGAGAATGATGCCAAAATGTGTACAGTGTTCGTTAGTTTTCTTTATATCAAAAACAGAAACAACTGTAATGCTTGGGACAATTTTTAATTAAAAGCTTGAAGATTACCCAAATATCGACGACTGATTTGAATTTTTATACAAAGACTGTTGAAGCTCTGTTCATAGTAACGTTGGTGGCCTCTTACCTACAAGATCTGAGTAACCAGACTACCAGTTCCATGGTTCAATAGTGGCAACTATGAGGGAACCCTAATCGAGAAACAATGGGACCTACGGGTTTAACCTATCCTTGCCATTTTACAAGGCCGTTTTGCCAGGTTTTCTCATTAAACATAAATATCACCTTGATTGATGACAGACGATGATGGAAAGCCAATAAATATTTACGAATAAACCAGCTAATTAAAACTGAAGCTGGCTCTAAAATTTCTAAAGATTTGAAAGAAAGACCCGAAATACGCCATCAAAACAAAAAATACAAGACCAAGTATGATAAGCCACTAAGAAAAAAGAGGAAACAAGGTCTGATCACGCTGACAGAACTCCTTTTTGAAGACGAACTAGCAGTTAATAGACAAAATAAATGAAATTGAAGGCCAGAGAATTCCTTAACACCTTACACAATGGACCAAATGTACAGAATTCTTTTGTATGAAATTCTTACTCAGCATACTGGAGATGGAGTTGAAAAGTCTAGCACTCATAAAATGAGGGGAAAAACGGTGGACCTCAAAAAGAATTAACATAATAAAAGTCGTGGGAATAGTGCTATAAATAATGAAGCACACTAGGTTTTCCTCGGATTTTATTGCAATTTTCTAAATATTCAGAAATATGCAGAGCGCCATAATGTAGGGATCTCAAAATTGATATTGAAGTGCGAAGAAAACTGCTCGAATCTTAGTGAAACCAAGAATTTTTTAAATTTGGAAAGACAGCAAGCAAGGATCATAGTAGCGAGAAAAATATGTTTGGTGTAAAATCATTTTGGGCTGTGCTATATTTTAAGCAAAATTTGTGTGATCACTACATTTGTGGGGGACACTGGTCAAATTGGTCACGCTATGCCAGCCCATATGTCAACTTCACCAGCTCGTGGTGCTCTCTGCTAATTAACAAACGAGGCTTTGACGACCGAGTAACGGCGAGATAACCGACTATCGAGAACTTAGCAAATGACGTTCTCATCCAGGTCACAATATCAACTCATTTTACGCAGCACAACAATAATGAGAATAATACCCAAGGTGGTACGCTTAATTATTCGGTAAATTTACCCTCTGCGGAGGTAGGTTAAATCGATTCTGTGGTGGCCCACTCATTGCTACCAGAAACCGTGTTTGGAAGGAGGCCTATACTTGCTAACTCATCACCACACATGGTTGGCTACTCCTCTCAAGCAGATAAAGAAAAATAAATTGACGACCTTAGAAAGCAATTGAATGAAATTCAGAGTTTTACTACCCAGCTACGCTTGGGGAGCCATGCGGGAGATCAGCCACCTCGCACTGCGGAATAAAAGATCAATTGTGCTAAACCCTGCTTAATTATCCGTCTAGTCAATATTCAGGTTCTTAATGAACCTGACAATACTGCCTCCCGGTATATGATACATACTATCTGAGATAATTGCTCTCCCTTCTAGATGTTTACAACAGCATGTAGCTCCGTTAGAAAGACGGTAGCATTGGAGCCTAAGGACTTCAAAAGGGCTGTCCCACTCCCTTATATTCCTACTCCTACCCCGTATTCTGTTTGATTTTACTCTTACAAGTTGAAAAGGGCTGTCCCACTCCCTTATATTCCTACTCCTACCCCGTATTCTGTTTGATTTTACTCTTACAAGTTGCTGGGAATTGCAAATCGCCTGTAGGTTACCCAGCTTAACTAAACTACTGTGCCTGGTATCCAGAGTCTGCATATTTTGAACTGATTAACTCATCAGTCATTCATCCATCGGCATATGCTGTTCCACCTTAGATTAGAGTTTTTTGTCAAGGTTTTCTCCTTTAGCGCCGTACTTTAGGCTGTGCCAAATGGCCAAAAAAGTGCCAAACGGCCTTAGTTACCAGTGGTTGCCACGAACAGGTTACCCCTTACACAATTGTACCTATCACGCAGCTGCCTAATGCTAAGACTAGAATTGCTCACGTGATGCGCACCCTACTGGAAGTTTACGGAGCTGTTAGATTAAACTATTCAACTTTGGTCCCCCTCCAATAGACGCCAAACCTCCAAGCTCAAGATAGAAAACGCTGAGCTGAAGAAGGATCTTTAAACAAATATGTTGGTGAACACTCTGGTTTTTATAAACAACATTAAAGAACCAAAGTACCATGCCGACAATACGCCTGGACGTTAAAAACTAATAAAAAATCAAATAAAAAAGGAGAAGCCAAATCCTCGCCTGAAGTTGATTATAGGCAACCATCAATTAGTGGAAACATTAGTAATAAACAAAAAACACCGCAACATAACCTGATACGGGTTATGCCCAAAGAAAAGGCGCCCCCGCCGATTATGGTAAGGTGAAATCAATACTAAAATCGGTGACATATAAAGAGTACCGCGTGGTGTCACTTAACAACAATGTATAGAAAATTAATACGCTAGACTCCGACACCTATAGAGTATTGGCAACCAAGCTCAATGAACAAGCAAATGAATGGCACAAATACGAAAATAAGAATGACCACAATTAAAAGTAATGGCTCTAGGCCTTCATGCAACTTGCCCTATTGAAGACATAGTGTCGGATCGAAATAAAAGAGGGCTGCTAATAAAAAATGCAGGTAATATTCTTAAAAAAGAACGGAAAGAAAATGCTCAGGGGAGCAAAGTAATCAAAAGGGGGCTTGCATTGTTTAATAACAAACAGAAATTTGAAGATTTAGAGCATATTGTAGATTTCAGGGCATATTGTATTTTTAGTTTTGTGAACTATAAAGTTAAAAGATTACCTCTCATGTTCCTTTTTTGTTCACCTAGTTTTTGTTTTGCTTATCATAGTTTATTGTTGGATTATCATCGTTCTCTGAAGTGACTCTATCTAAACCTCCTCCAGATTAGTCATCCACATTTCCACATCATCTATCTTTCAAATCCATTTTCGGTCCTTTGAGATGGTTAAATATTTTTATATTGTTGTTTACCATTCATACTCTCAAACTGAACTGAATAAAGAAGTTACCGCGAAAATGTAATACGCAGAAATGAATCCATACTTTGTTCCACTCAACGTGGCCATTTTCATCACACTGACCTAATTTCCGCCGAATCAATTGAGAAATGGCTTAGTTCCATTCAAATTAGCCATTTTCGTTTCATTTATATCGCACCGAACATAGTGAAACAAACTATTTGGAAAATTTTTCATTTTAACCTAATAACAATCGATTTTCCACTTTGAATCCACGCTTTACTGTCCTTTTTCAGCTTTATTTCACCTAAATGTTTATTCAACACAATACAAGAACAACAACCAATTGAAATACATTTTTTTTTTTAGTTTTAACTTCAATAATTGATTGCGGGAACATAACAACAGATCGGGAAAAGGCTGTTTTTATGCTGATAGATAAAAATGGATGGGAAGTTTTTAGCAAAACAACAAAAAAAAACGTGTGTTCGGTTATTTTAATTGGATTTTTTATTTTTTTGTTATACGAGTCGATTTTGGCGTCGAATGAGGAAAATGGGTTTTTAGATGCTGTGCTGTCCCCATAAAAATAGGGCCGCAGGTGTAAAATATTTGTGTAATTGATTTTAAATTTATATCGCATATAGTCGCTGTTATATGTAGAGAAAAAGTACCGCGCCAAAAATAAAACTTGGGATTTTAATTATTAGAAAGATAAATATTTGAGTCGATAATTTATTAGGAATATTAATGATAGGGTCTAGGATTCGTTTAATTGAAGATTTTTATTGGTTTATTGCAAAATTGCTTGATTAACTCGTTGTGTATGATTTATCGTAATGTCGTTGATTTGTTTCGACAACTTTTTGAAAATAGAAAAATGCCCTTTTGCTCATCGTTATTTAAAATGATTCAACTGGAGAACTTGGTTTTTATATGTTGAAATCTCTGATAACAAAAATGATGCCACTCAACTTTCTTTGAATGTATTTTAAAGACAAACTTTGCAATTTTTGACAAACTTTGCCATTTTTTTACGTTATTGATTAAATCTTCCTGTCTAGTAAGGTTTCCATAAATAAAAAATTCAGATTGATTTATTGTAATAGGAATTTATCCAAAACTTCTTCAGATACAATATTTATTCGTACAGCTGTTTACTATGCTTTCTCGCGGAAATTACAAGTAAAACTAAATTAAATTAATTCAATCTGATAGATAAACTCCACATCCTTTCTGAATTCTCAACTTCCTGCCCTAAATTAACTTGGATTAATTATTTAAAAATACCTTTGTATTAGGGTTAGTTTGGACATTCTGAAAAATTTATACCTCTTTCTGAATTGTATAAATTAAAATATTATCATTATAATTAATTCCTAAGGTATATGAGGCTCGAGCTAGTGTACGAAATGATTTTAAACTAGTAACTATCTCCTTTCTCGTCCTTTCTCTTAGTAAGTTCAATTTAGATAGACAACTATATTGGAGTTTACGTTTATCGTTAATTATTAGTTTAAAACTGAACGAGCTGACCCTTAAAACAAATTAAATTAGGCATCAAAATTAAAATGACATCATTATCAGGTTCCTGTAGCCTCGATGACAAATATTTTGAAAAATAACATAATTGTTCATTTCAATTAGCCGATTGCATTTTTTTTTGACACAGGTGATATAAAAATAACCAGGATATTTCTGATATCCCACCCATAATCACATCAGCAAACACATCCACAAAAGTACACACCAATATCCACATCCACATTCACATCCGCATGCTTATCCACATCGACATCCACTTCCACATCCATATCCACGTCCACTTTCAAATTCAAATCCACATCGATATCCACTTCCAAATCCACATCCACTTCCACATCCACATCCACATCCACATCCACATCAACATCCACATCCACATCCACATCCACATCCACATCCACATCCACATCCACATCCACATCCACATCCACATCCACATCCACATCCACATCCACATCCACATCCACATCCACATCCACATCCACATCCACATCCACATCCACATCCACATCCACATCCACATCCACATCCACATCCACATCCACATCCACATCCACATCCACATCCACATCCACATCCACATCCACATCCACATCCACATCCACATCCACATCCACATCCACATCCACATCCACATCCACATCCACATCCACATCCACATCCACATCCACATCCACATCCACATCCACATCCACATCCACATCCACATCCACTTCCACATCCACATCCACATCCACATCCACATCCACATCCACATCCACATCCACATCCACATCCACATCCACATCCACATCCACATCCACATCCACATCCACATCCACATCCACATCCACATCCACATCCACATCCACATCCACATCCACATCCACATCCACATCCACATCCACATCCACATCCACATCCACATCCACATCCACATCCACATCCACATCCACATCCACATCCACATCCACATCCACATCCACATCCACATCCACATCCACATCCACATCCACATCCACATCCACATCCACATCCACATCCACATCCACATCCACATCCACATCCACATCCACATCCACATCCACATCCACATCCACATCCACATCCACATCCACATCCACATCCACATCCACATCCACATCCACATCCACATCCACATCCACATCCACATCCACATCCACATCCACATCCACATCCACATCCACATCCACATCCACATACACATACACATACACATCCACATCCACATCCACATCCACATCCACATCCACATCCACATCCACATCCACATCCACATCCACATCCACATCCACATCCACATCCACATCCACATCCACATCCACATCCACATCCACATCCACATCCACATCCACATCCACATCCACATCCACATCCACATCCACATCCACATCCACATCCACATCCACATCCACATCCACATCAACATCCACATCCACATCCACATCCGCATGCTTATCCACATCGACATCCACTTCCACATCCACATCCACGTCCACTTTCGAATCCAAATCCAC
The DNA here is from genome assembly GCA_958295665.1 of Tipula vernalis. Taxonomy (NCBI): domain Eukaryota; kingdom Metazoa; phylum Arthropoda; class Insecta; order Diptera; family Tipulidae; genus Tipula; species Tipula vernalis. The sequence continues at coordinate 105,387,071 of OY282560.1, forward strand.
ATCGATATCCACTTCCGAATCCACATCCACTTCCACATCCACTTCCACATCCACATCCACATCCACATCCACATCCACATCCACATCCACATCCACATCCACATCCACATCCACATCCACATCCACATCCACATCCACATCCACATCCACATCCACATCCACATCCACATCCACATCCACATCCACATCCACATCCACATCCACATCCACATCCACATCCACATCCACATCCACATCCACATCCACATCCACATCCACATCCACATCCACATCCACATCCACATCCACATCCACATCCACATCCACATCCACATCCACATCCACATCCACATCCACATCCACATCCACATCCACATCCACATCCACATCCACATCCACATCCACATCCACATCCACATCCACATCCACATCCACATCCACATCCACATCCACATCCACATCCACATCCACATCCACATCCACATCCACATCCACATCCACATCCACATCCACATCCACATCCACATCCACATCCACATCCACATCCACATCCACATCCACATCCACATCCACATCCACATCCACATCCACATCCACATCCACATCCACATCCACATCCACATCCACATCCACATCCACATCCACATCCACATCCACATCCACATCCACATCCACATCCACATCCACATCCACATCCACATCCACATCCACATCCACATCCACATCCACATCCACATCCACATCCACATCCACATCCACATCCACATCCACATCCACATCCACATCCACATCCACATCCACATCCACATCCACATCCACATCCACATCCACATCCACATCCACATCCACATCCACATCCACATCCACATCCACATCCACATCCACATCCACATCCACATCCACATCCACATCCACATCCACATCCACATCCACATCCACATCCACATCCACATCCACATCCACATCCACATCCACATCCACATCCACATCCACATCCACATCCACATCCACATCCACATCCACATCCACATCCACATCCACATCCACATCCACATCCACATCCACATCCACATCCACATCCACATCCACATCCACATCCACATCCACATCCACATCCACATCCACATCCACATCCACATCCACATCCACATCCACATCCACATCCACATCCACATCCACATCCACATCCACATCCACATCCACATCCACATCCACATCCACATCCACATCCACATCCACATCCACATCCACATCCACATCCACATCCACATCCACATCCACATCCACATCCACATCCACATCCACATCCACATCCACATCCACATCCACATCCACATCCACATCCACATCCACATCCACATCCACATCCACATCCACATCCACATCCACATCCACATCCACATCCACATCCACATCCACATCCACATCCACATCCACATCCACATCCACATCCACATCCACATCCACATCCACATCCACATCCACATCCACATCCACATCCACATCCACATCCACATCCACATCCACATCCACATCCACATCCACATCCACATCCACATCCACATCCACATCCACATCCACATCCACATCCACATCCACATCCACATCCACATCCACATCCACATCCACATCCACATCCACATCCACATCCACATCCACATCCACATCCACATCCACATCCACATCCACATCCACATCCACATCCACATCCACATCCACATCCACATCCACATCCACATCCACATCCACATCCACATCCACATCCACATCCACATCCACATCCACATCCACATCCACATCCACATCCACATCCACATCCACATCCACATCCACATCCACATCCACATCCACATCCACATCCACATCCACATCCACATCCACATCCACATCCACATCCACATCCACATCCACATCCACATCCACATCCACATCCACATCCACATCCACATCCACATCCACATCCACATCCACATCCACATCCACATCCACATCCACATCCACATCCACATCCACATCCACATCCACATCCACATCCACATCCACATCCACATCCACATCCACATCCACATCCTCATCCACATCCACATCCACATCTACATCCACATTTACATCTACATCCAGAACCACATCCACATCCACATCCACATCCACATCCACATCTACAACCACTACCCCTATCATGATTCTCGCCTCGCCGAACGATTCACCGTGATTCTTAAAGTCGTGTGAATTAGTTTTTCTTATTATGGTTTTCGCCTTTATTTTGGCGAATACATGTATGGTAATATTAGAATGCATAAAGCACCCCTCTTTATTTTTTATAATTTTTTTGACATTTTATATCATTTGGCAGCTGTTATGTTATATTTGGTTTCAGTTTGTTGTGTTTCAATGAATTTAAATTTTTTTAAACGTTTCACAATTATGTATAATAAATATGTTATACTGCGTTGATTTGTTATTTTTGATTTTCTAAAAAAAATACAAATAAAAATAATGTAAAAATACACGTAATAATAACAAAAAATCTTTTAATTATTCTTATACCCTCCATTTTTTATGTTGCTAAAATAAAAACGAACATTTTTATATAGATTCGCCTAAAAATAGATGGCGAACAATTTTGACATTTCAGCTTGCTCACGGTGAAAACCATAATACGAAATTTTAAATTCGCCGACTTCAACTCGCCGTGAAAGTCAAATGTGAAAACCATAATAGGTGTGTTTGTTGAAGAAAAGTGCAGCGGAAACAAATCGTTTGCTTGTGGAAGTTTACGGTGAACATGCTCCATCGAAAACAACATGCAAAGAGTGGTTTCAACGATTCAAAGTTGGTGATTTTGACGTAAGAGACAAAGAACGTGAAGGCAGACTAAGAAAATTTGAAGATACAGAATTGGAAGAATTGCTTGATATGGACCCTTGTCAAACTGAAAAAGCAGTTGGCAGAATAGTTGAATATTACCCAACAATGTGTTACGCAACGTATACATGCAATGGGATTGGTTCAGAAGCTGGGAAGATGGGTGCCACACAAATTGAAAGAAAGGGACATGGAACGTCGGAAAACCATGTGCGAATTGTTGCTTCAACGACAACAAAGGAATGGGTTTTTGCATCGGATCATCACTGAAGATGAAAAATGGATCCATTATGATAATCCAAAGCGCCAACCAGCGTATGTCAAGCCAGCTAAACCAGGGCCGTCGACGCGAAAAGCAAATATCCATGGTTGGAAGGTGATGCTTTGTATTTGGTGGAATATGAAGGGTGTCGTCTATTATGAGCTGCTGAAAGAGCGTGAAACCATTACGGGACAAGTTTATCGACAACAACTCGTGGCTTTAAAGCAAGCTCTAGCTGCAAAACGACCGGAATGGGACAAAAGGCACAATAAGATTATTTTGCAACATGACAACGCTAGGCCACATGTTCAAAAATTACTTGGACGTATCAAAAATTACTTGGACAGTCAGAACTGGGAAATTCTACCCCACCTGCCGTATTCACCAGACATTGCTCCCTCTGATTACCACTTGTTCTGGTTGATGCAATCAGCCCTGGCACAGCAGCACTTCACCTCATATGAAAACGTTAAAAAATGGATCGCCTCGAAACTACCAGACTTCTTCCTTCGGGGAATCCGTTTATTGCCTGAACGACGGGCGAAAGTTAAAGCTTCCGAAGGAGCATACTTTGAATAAAACATTCTTTCATTTTCTACACAAACTAATGTCTTTTATTTCAGTAAAAAAGGTCGGAAATTTATTTGTACACCAAATATGTAGGTTAGTATATCGCATTAGAGATCTACAAAAAGTTGCTATTCTCGAACGATAACAAATTTAGTTTAATTGTTCCGTAACGGGGTGGTGTTTCAAGGAACTGTTTTCTACTAAGCGATTTGAACAAATTCGAATTGCAAAACTATTATAAGACCAAATTATGTATAAAGATGTTCTTCAGTATTACATACAATGATTTGAAACGTATAACAAAAGTGATAAGAACGTTTTAATATAAAATAAAATTAATATTTTGAATTGACCAGTTGTGCAATTAATTTTTAACCAATTTCAGGTAGCTTGCAGTGGCGTCCTCAGAAATCAATTGGTATTCTAATTAAATAAAAGTCCCTAAGATGTGCACCATTTTTTAAAAAATAGTTGATTTCTTATATTTTTGGCAGCTAATACTTCTCCTCTAATACAGCTCATTGAAATTTATTGTAATTTAGTTTTGTTTCTTCAAAATTAGACACTCAACCCTTGTGTAATGGTATTTTTTGTAATTGAGCGAAAATCTTCTCAAAATGTTTTGTTTTTGTGTTAAAGATAACGTTTAAACGTTTTCTACTAGAAAATAGCATTTCCTCTACGAGAAATGGAATTATCCAACAAAAAATGGGATTTCCTTGAATATCAGTACTCGTTCTAGAAATTGATTGGGCAATCCTTTATTTACATTCCCTTTTAAAAGATTGATGTCCTAAAATGTAGTTCCTGATCGCCTTTTTTGCTATATAAGACGCAGAATATTTGTACGGCCCTTTTAGTGCAATATATTGAAGCTCTGCAACTTCAAATTTCATCTTTCTAAATTAAGTTTACGTTCCTTTCGGATCATTAACCGTTACAGACTGCTAGGCGCTCTGCCTCGAGCACAGTATATTTGAGTGAGTTTTAATACCTGAGACATGAATGCTGACGAAGTTTCATTCTCTTATTCGTCCTTTTGGAAAATTAGGTTGTCAACTCTTGCGAAAACCTTGGATTGTGCAGCATCGGTGCATATCACAATAAAAATTTTAGCTAAGTAAGACGACATTTTCTTCGACTGTGCGTTCTTTCGGCGTAATTGCATATGAATCGCTGGTACCATTGAAAACTTCAAGCGAAGTTTCTTCCTAAAAATATGATTTTTCGTTGAAGTTATTCTTGTGAAATTTACACAAATCCAGGAGAACATTTTGTTGTCTCATGTTTGCCTAACTTTTTAATACCCTCAGTATTTTCATTTATGGTTTCATTTTTAAAAGCTGGATTAAGATCTTTATAAACGATTTCGAGGATATATAAGTTCCATTTTAGTGAATTAATCATACTCATACCTACATGGTACACCTCCCTTTCTTCATATGCGTTTCTCCCTCCCTCCAAACGGTTAAATCTTTCCAATAACAACTTCTGTAGTTATTTCAACGTTGCATTTTTTGTATTACTTTTAACTATTGATTTACACTTGAAGGATGGGCGCTTTTCCACATAACAATCACTAGCCACACATTTGATTGTTTTATTTGTTAGTGGGTGATCTGCACTTTGTGACGATTTTGGACAAAATTAAAATTTTAGACGAAATTAAGTTTTTGGACATATATTTATGCGCGTGAACCTTTTCTAACAGTTAGGCACGCTGTCCGAAGGTGCTTAAGATTTGAAATTTGCTTGGAATTTCCAATTATTTCCAATACCATAAAAAATTCTCATACATGATGTATTTCCGATTAAAATTCAACATCAAATCAATAGAAGCTTTTAACCGATATGAAGTTTTTAGAAGCTTTTTGACAAAAATGTATCAGAGTGTATACATTGTATAGTTTTTTGGCAAAGTTGAGCTTTTAGACATACATATATTTAAAGTTATTCTTAAAATGGCAGTTAGTTATTTGAATTTCGCAATGTAAACGAGCCAATTTCTGAGATTCGTGCTATTCAGTATAATAGAGAAAAACGTCTTTGTTTCATGCTAAATTCGTCGATTTTTTAACTTTCAACAATAATTGTTCTTTGATTTGTAGAGAATTTAAAAATATCTGTTAAATGATGTACATACGCATAAACATAATATTTGTTCAAAAGCTTAATTTTGTAATAAAATTCAATTTTGCTCAAAACGTTCCAATGTATACTCGCATAAATTTTTGTGGTAGAGAAGTGTTCAAAAACTTCACACCGGTTAAAAGCTTTTATTAATATGATGTTCAATTTTAATCGGAGATGGCTGGATGGATGTGTGGGTATTCCAATCAAATTACGAATTGTTAACACTGCTGAAGATAATAGAGCAACAAAATTATTTGCGCGAAATAATGAAGTTGGCAAATCCAGCCACCAAATTTTGTCCCAGATATGGATATATGACATGTGGTTTCCTGTGTACCCAAACCGATCAATTTATTATCACTTCCCGAAATCACCTACATTTATATAGCAGGTCAATAAGGTACTAGTGAAATATTGAATGCGTTAGACATAACTACATGGAAAAAGAAAAGTCGGCTTTTACGGATATGCATATTATGCTTCTGCACAAGCGGCAAGAAGTAAATTTAGCTGCAACATACAATATAAACTTTGTTAATTATTCAATCAAATATTCTGACATTATTTCCTCAAAAATGAGGACAGAACATTTCCCGGATGTTGCCGCTGATTCATTTATACTTTCTTTCCTTGTTCCATTATTACTAAGACCCTGGGAATGTCACAGCAACAAATTTGAGTTACACCTTTTAAGAGAGATAGGTTTGTAAAAATTACAACCCTGCAGAAAAAAAAAATGCACATCTTCCTTGTTCCGGGAGTCCATCGTCTATGTCAGTTTTTACGTCATAAATGCTGTATCCGGAGGATCTATCCCAGAAGTAAGATACAAAAATATAGGAATGTAATCAAAGTTCGATCGATTGCTTGTCCGTCATCATCAAAATGAAATAAAGAGCCTGACAAATAATGAATAATTTCTGCTGTATGTCCGCTTGTGCAGCTAATCAAAAATGAATAAATATTGGAAATTAGCGAGCAAATAGTTGATTGCATATATTACACAAATAAGTAGTTAAAAACTTTGCTTAGGCGTAAATAATTCATCCCTTCTTCGTCTTTATTATGTTGTACCAAATGTCACCCCCATCTAACTAAAATAAATTTTAAATGTTAAGTGTTTCGTGGTATTTCGATTAAAGCGTATTAGTAATTCGGGTATTCCATTTTTGGTAACTTAAATAAAAATGTTAAAGTTTCGAAAGCTAAGGAGGGAATTTATGAGTAATTAAACGAAAAAAAAAAACTTTCCGGTTTAAATAGCAATAACTATACGAGTACGTATGCCAATTGAACCCTAGTGGGACTTTGATTGAAATTTAAAAAAAAAATTTCTTGTACTATACTTTGGTATAAAACTATTCACACACTCACATACAACTATTTTCTAAACATAAAATTCCAATTTAATGAATTTTCATTTAATTTTTGTTGTTGGTATCATTATTACTGTTATTTACTTTGTTAAATTGTAAAAAATTTCAAAACTCAACTCTCCTAAAAACTAAATTACATTTTGGATTTTTTTTTTGTGTTGTTGTTTGTATAACCAAACTAAAATTTAATGCATCAGAGAGTAATACATTTATGTAACTATGTGGCCACAGTAGATGATTAAGTTAACAGTGGACCCCATTACAAACCCATTATCAATTTTATTGTGTTCATATGAGAGTATATGTATGTGATAATTATTATCTGTACGTCACACAAATTATATACGCTTTTAGCTAACATAATCTCGTGTGGCGTTTAGTTATAATTTATCTCTGGCCCTAAACATATTGCATTGTGATAACAATTCGCTATAGTTTTTGGATAAATAAATTTTTAATAATAGTTTTGTTAAATTTAATTATAAATATTATTATTTAAAAATTATAAAACAAAATGTTAATAAAAAATTGTATTTTAATTATAATTTTGTGTGCGGTGAGTTTTTACAATATGTTATGTGTGTACAAATAAAAAATTAATTATTTTTGTGAAATTTATAATTTTGTAATTAGAATTTTTGTGCATCGCTAAGTGTTAATAAAATTGTACAACAGCAAGCTAGTTGGGGTGGTGGTAATAAAGGATCGAAATATCCTTGTACTGGTAACAAGTGAGTTGAGAAGCTTTATTATTTTAAATTTTGTCATCTTTTTGTTCACGTTTTAAAATCTGGCTCTTGGTTTTGAACTTTTATTTCTAGCTGCTGTATCGTCTTGAAAAAACTTGTCTTTGTCAATAAACCATTTGATGTATATTTAAGTATCTATCTTGAATTAAAAAAAAATTTCAAAAAAATCCCAAGTCTGCTAATATTATTTAGGCAATACTGAGATTGCTTACTTATCGGAAGGTAAGATTTTGGACACCGGGTTACAAATATAATTTCAATTTTATTTCGAATATTAATTCTAAGCGAAAAATCGAAAATCTACAATTGGGCTCTGATTACGATAATTGATATACATATATATATATATATATATATATATATATATATATATATATATATATATATATATATATATATATATATATATATATATATATATATATATATATATATATATATATATATATATATATATATATATATATATATATATATATATATATATATATATATATATATATATATATATATATATATATATATATATATATATATATATATATATATATATATATATATATATATATATATATATCTATATATAAATATATATATATATATATATATATATATATATATATATAAATATATATATATATATATATATATATATATATCGATAGATTTCTGGACCTGTAATATTTCTGCCAAACTTGTACATAGATAGCTCGAATTATTTATACGCATTTTGCACAAAATTCAATTTGATTAAAAATCATCAAGGCTTAAGCTCTCAAATTCTGGACGAAAAATCCAAAATCTACAGTCGGACTTCGATTGCGATTTTTGATACCTATATCGGTAGGTTTCAGCAGCTGTAATTGTTGTGCCAACTATTATTTAGATAGCTCGATATATTTCTACGCATTTTGTAGAAAACTTAATTTTACTGAAAATCATCAAGACTAAAGCTCTCAAATTCTGGGATACAAATCGAAAATCTGCAATTTGGCTCCGATTACGATGATTAATAAGTGACCCCTCTAACGAAATGTTTTATGGAGTTTGCGTACACGCAACACACACTAAATAAATTACGTTTGATTTTATTTTAAAATTCACCTCTATTTTAAAAAACTTGTGGACATTATTTATGCAATAATTTGTAGAAAAACAAAACAAAAATTTTCTGTCACTTGAATAATTTATTAAGAAAAATTATCAAACGTCCGAAGTATTAATCGCTAATCATATTTTTTTTTGTTTATTTTTAACGCGAATGTCAATTTTTATTTCCTCTCCACTGCACCACAATTACCAACCAATTAGCGACCGTGAGATGTCCGTTTAATTATTGTTCGAGATATCAAGTTTGATGTCCGGCGGAAGATGGCATACCCATCATATGAATGATATTTCGACAGTGAAGATTTGAACCAGTAAAATAATGATGAGTGGAGGTTTGGCTATTGATCATACGATGTCAGATCGTTTGTATTGAGATTTAAATAAGAAGTTATTTAAATCGTTTAATGGGATTTTCATTGTAGCGATTAGAAAATATAGTGAAATGTTATAACCGCTACAGGACTCTCTCGCAAGTAATTTACCTCACTGTGGAATAATTGTGTGAGTAGTAGCAATACGGACGGTTTTGGATGTTCGAAGGGTTGACGGTTGATCAGCCGAACAGAGAATTCCGTATGCTGGTTTGAGTCGATCGATTGATACTTTATGGTTCTTGCCATTGATCGATATGACGAAATGTTTTCGTAGTCGACGTATAACTTCATACGGACCTTCATGTGAAGGAGATAATCCTGTGCGAACCTTGTCTGTTCTAATGAATACAAAACCACAGTTGTCGAGTGATTTAGGAACAAAAACATCATCGCGTTTGGATTGACCAGTTGATTTGGTACAAGGTTTTGCATTGTTTGTCGCAGTTGCTCGATGACTCTGTCGGTAGTTGGCGCAGGTGAAAGAAGATTTTCGATGAAGAACTCACCGGGTAGCTTGATAGTTCGTCCACAAACCATTTCTGCTGGTGAGCACTTCAGATCTTCCTTCACTGTCGCTCGGATTCCAAGTAAAACGATTGGTATTTCCGAGCTCTAATGAATTGTATTGTTTCTGGCCATAAGAGCTCCTTTTAGTTGCCGATGGAAGCGTTCGACCATTCCATTGGTTTGTGGATGGTAAGCTGTCGTACGTACACGATTTGATCCGAGGAGTTTCGTTAACTTAGTGAAAAGTTTGGACTCGAATTGCGTTCCCTGGTCAGTAGTGATGTGGAGGGCTCGCCGAATCGTGATACGTTGTTGTTAACAAATGTTGTAGCTATGGTTGCAGCTGACATATTGATCATGCAGTATGCTTCGGGCCAGCGAGTGAAGCGATCGACACAGGTTAGCAAGTTAGAATATCCGTTAGATTGAGGAAGCGGTCCTACGATATCTAAGTGGATATATTCGAAACGACCCGGTGGAATCTCAGTCCATGAGTTGATTTTGTGTGCCGTTGAACTTTAGCACATTGGCAGGATAAACAATAATGTGCCCAATTGCCTACGTCTTTGTTTATACTAGGCCAAAAGTATCGAGCGGTAATCAATTTACGTCGAAGATGGTCCGACGTAGTGAATCTGCGATGTATGGGCGTTTGTTCCCAGTAGATGTTTCGCAGATGATTTCGAGGCCAGGTAGTTTGAAAAGCTCTAGTTTCATTGATGAACTAGTGTAACATTCGGAACCAAAAAATAAATTCTGAAGTTCTAGGTCGCCTTTTTGTGTGATTGCGATTTTGTGCAAGTCGATGTGAGGCTCGACTTTGGCCGTTTCGTTGTCGGTGGTGCGGGATACTGCGTCCGCGACAACGTTGCCAAGTCCGTGAACATGCTGAATATCCGTTGTAAATCGACTAATGTAATCCAAGTGGCGCGATTGTTTTGGATTGCGTTCAGTTTTAGACTGAATTGCTCCAGTCAGAGGGTTGTGGTCGGTGTAAATGGTGAAATCCCGACATTCGACAAAATATCTGAAGTGCTTGACAACCAGATATATTGCGAGTAACTCCCGATCGAAAGCGGAATATTTCTTTTCTGCATCCGATAATTTCTTGGAAAAGAATCCGAGGGGCTCCCAACACTCGTTATGGTACTGTTATACAATAGTACTGCACCGACGGCAGTGTTTGATGCGTCAGTAGTCAAACTGAGCTTTGAGTCGCTCAGTCACAAGTGTTATCTGTTCCAATTCAGTTTTCAACGGCGTGAACGCTTGTTGGCATTCGTCGGTCCAAGAAAAGTTTTTTTTGGACTTGGGCTCTTAAGTAAAGCTGCCAAGTGACCGTGAATTGGTGCAAGTGTTTCGGCGAGTTTCGGTATAAATCTGTGATAATAATTTACCATACCAAACAATCGCTGTATACTTTTGATTGAAGTAGGGGCTGGGAATTCCCTAATGGCGTTAATTCGTTCTTCAGACGGCAGAATACCATAAGAGATGACCTTATGGCTGAGGAAATTAAGAGTGGATGCGCCAAAGACGCATTTTGAACTATTAGTATGAACATCAAACTGAATTAACCTGTGGAAGAGTAATTCCAAGTGAAGTTTGTGCTGTTCGTCAGAGTGTGAAGCCATGAGAATGTCGTCAATGTAGACGAAAACGAAGTCCAAGTCACGTACGACTTCGTTCATGAAACGCTGAAACGTTTGAGCGGCATTGCGTAGACTGAATGGCATTCGGGTGAATTCGTATAGACCAAACGGGGTTGTGATCGCCGTTTTGAAAACGTGTTCAGGTGCGACGGGAGTTAGATTATAAGCTCTGATGAGATAGATTTTTGTAAATATTTTACATCCATGCAAGTGCATGGAGAAATTTTGAATGTGGGGTATCGGATAACGATCAGGTGATGTGACCGTGATCTTTCTTTTTCACCATATGGAGTGGACAAAAGACGGGAGATGCAGATGGACGGCAAATCCCTAATTCCACCATGTGTTGGAATTCTGTAAATGCTGCTCTGTGACGGGCTTGATCTAGCCTGCGTGGTCTTGACACAGGCAGATGGCCTGCTGTGCCGATATGATGGACCACGTTATGTTTCACTGGTGAATTGTAGTTTGGCTCCGCTGTTAAGAAGGGAAACTTCATTAGCAGCATACCATAGCCTTTGTCGATCACGTAATGGATCGGAGTTGGTGTATTAACTCGAACCATCGACAGCTGAGTCGCTGAATCAACCAGCCTTTTTCGTTTAAGATCGACAAGTAGGCCAAATTTACTCAGGAAATCGGCACCAATGATTGTACGGTTCACATAGAGCTAAGCTCATAAATTCTTACAATAAAATCGAAAATCCACAATTGTGTTCCGATTGCGGTGGTGGTTACCTCTACCGATAACTTTCGTGACCTGTAATTTTTCTGCCAACTTGCATTTTGATAGTTGTACTATTTCTACGCATTTGATAGAAATTCATTTTATTGAAAATCATCAAGTCTTAAGCTCACAAATTCTGAACGAAAAATCTAAATTCTGCAATTTGGCTTCGATTACTAAAAGTTTAAAAGTTTAAAAGTTTAAAAGTTTAAAAGTTTAAAAGTTTAAAAGTTTAAAAGTTTAAAAGTTTAAAAGTTTAAAAGTTTAAAAGTTTAAAAGTTTAAAAGTTTAAAAGTTTAAAAGTTTAAAAGTTTAAAAGTTTCAAAGTTTAAAAGTTTAAAAGTTTAAAAGTTTAAAAGTTTAAAAGTTTAAAAGTTTAAAAGTTTAAAAGTTTAAAAGTTTAAAAGTTTAAAAGTTTAAAAGTTTAAAAGTTTAAAAGTTTAAAAGTTTAAAAGTTTAAAAGTTTAAAAGTTTAAAAGTTTAAAAGTTTAAAAGTTTAAAAGTTTAAAAGTTTAAAAGTTTAAAAGTTTAAAAGTTTAAAAGTTTAAAAGTTTAAAAGTTTAAAAGTTTAAAAGTTTAAAAGTTTAAAAGTTTAAAAGTTTAAAAGTTTAAAAGTTTAAAAGTTTAAAAGTTTAAAAGTTTAAAAGTTTAAAAGTTTAAAAGTTTAAAAGTTTAAAAGTTTAAAAGTTTAAAAGTTTAAAAGTTTAAAAGTTTAAAAGTTTAAAAGTTTAAAAGTTTAAAAGTTTAAAAGTTTAAAAGTTTAAAAGTTTAAAAGTTTAAAAGTTTAAAAGTTTAAAAGTTTAAAAGTTTAAAAGTTTAAAAGTTTAAAAGTTTAAAAGTTTAAAAGTTTAAAAGTTTAAAAGTTTAAATAGATTTTGAATATAATGTCAGAATTCGCAAATTCATGATAGAGCATCCAAAATGGCGATTAACGTGAAAATCCTCAAATATTGATCGCGCATCTCACAAGTTACGAAAATGAAATTGTGTTCCAACAGACCATTAGCTAAAGCTTTTTGTTGGGCAAAGCTTTTGCTATAAATATTAATGTGACAATCAGAATTTTACACATCAATACAGCTAGGATTTTTCATCAAGGTAGCTTCAACCTGATCAGGTGTAAGCCCAATTTACTGAAGATCAGAATTTTCCACTTTTATTTATTTAGAACTTGTCATAGTCGTTTGATAAAATTTCATGTTATTGGAATCCCACATGCAGCTGAAATGTTTTTTTCTGAAGCTCTTTCTCCCCTTGTTTTGTACTATGTAGCGTCCTCTTGGGCCTATTTCTTTCATCCTAGACCTATTGCACTTGTCTCTACTTTTTGGTTATCCAAGCGAAGCAAATTAAAAAAGAGTTTGTGGCTCAGTTTACTCCGGATTTTTATTTTTTAACTTTAGTCAGTTCGATCGACACCCCGAACGTTAGCATTAGTTGAGATTTAATGGGGTTATGGACACCGATTTACTGTTTTCGATGTGCTTTTTGTACAATCCGCTGTCGGCCTAGACGGTCTCACTGGTTTTGCACTCTTATTTACGCTAATGGGACTCACCTGCCTAAAATTAGGTATATTTTGCGTTTCGATGTCTTTATTTATTCAAAGCTATCAGCGACTTGTTTATAACATTTTTTGTAAACATCGTTAATGAAAAAATTATTGAAGCAATTCCCTGTAAACACTGCTAGTGGTTCTCCATTCAGAATAGTAGTATTCAGTTAGAATCACCAAACTAAGATGAGCTCATTCTGGAACAGGTCACGTAAAACTGTCCTCAGGATTGTGATAATTTGCCATGAGACTGAAACAAAACTTTTAGGTGAAACTGGTGTCTTTGAATTCGGCAAACAACACTGAAGACAATGTGCTGTATAGAACTTTGAACCACTGACACATCTATTCACGACCGTGCTTACTGATCAGGTCGCTAAGAACGACAATTTTGGTCTTAAATCTTACCGATTTTCCCGGTGACTTATGTTTTATAGAGATTTAAACTGAATATAAAAAATAAAAATCGTGAAGACTGAACTACCAATCCCATGCAACCCCTCCTATAATTCCTTTTCTATTCATTGTTTCTTTTCTTTCCTTTGGTAGGTAAGGATACAATTTCTAAGCGTTATAAAACAAAATAAAATAACGGGACATTCGGGACAGTTGTAAACGAACTGTTGGGTTTTTTTAGGAACATTTTTTTACAGTAGGCCGAAACCATAATGAAGAGATATAAGCCTTTAATTAGTTTGCTTGCATTCTGGGCAATTTAAGGGAAGTTTGCCCATCTGGTAGCAGGGTTATACCCTATTTACCACAAATTTTCCTCTTAAACAATATAGTGGTTTCCCTCCATGTATGGTTTTCTACTTTCCAACAACATTGCAGCAGGATAGATGATGCGACCGCTCAGGCTATATGTGTTTCATTCTGAAATGAAATAACTAAAAACGAAAACCAATGATGGGCCATTTAGCTTCAGTGATCTTCAATTTATTTATATGTTGTAAATCCCAAAACAAAACGACAATTCACAAAGATTCATTGGGAGATAATTAAATATGGTTTCCACCGATGATCTAAGGCATACATTTAACCCTACAAATTCTGTAATAATACAGCTAAAGGCCTGTTTATATTCAGCAAGTCAATCATTGTTCAAAGAACCGTCCGTCATAAGTTGAGACTTCTTATGCTAACGACTTCATATATCACCAATGGTCTTTCTTAAAAAAATCTCTGTTATCTATTTCCCCACCAGGGGATTATTCACTGTCGCTTCACTATAAAGGTTTCAATAATTGAGAGAGTAACAATGTTTGATTGATATCAAGTCTGATATTACTCCTTAACTAGCGTTTCAGAAACGATCGTTATTAAAACGATGCTCCGTTCAGAATTCACTATGCATAGGTTAACCAGTTTGAGCTAAGCTTTGAGGAATCTGTCATTCAGGACTTGTTTTTTTTTTATAAATATTGTGAAAAATTAGAGAAACCTCAAATTTTTGGTGGTCAATTAATTTTATGATTTTCATGTTTTAAATGTGTAGTATTGAGAAAAACAATTTTTCGGGCCTGTAATTTTTGTTGTTGCATAAAGAAAAAGGACATCAGATATTTAAAAAAAAGGTCAGAATAAGTCAACCCGAAAGTAACGGTAAAAATGAACTAAAAATTCAGTATAAAAGTTCGCGCCTAATCAAGCTCAAAATATCAGCACAAAAACAGTTATAACTGTACGGGAACTATCAGAATTCCAGCGAGATTTATGTACTACTATACCTCAGAATGATTAACATGCGCTTAAAATCACAACATATGAACGGTTTTAACAATTGTGTCATAGATAAGGCATCAAGGTATGTGGATTTCTTAAAATTATATTTGCGCCACTCAGTATTCCTGAGAACCAGTAATTAAAATGTAACGTGAGAATAATCAACTCTACATATGTTTTAAATACCACTGCACTTATTTTTTGTTTAGCTACACGTTCTTTGAAAAACTTACAATACATTGGGGTCAAAACACCTCAAAAATTAAGTGAAACGTTAGTCGAGAAGTCAGCTAAATAGTTAGTCATCCTCCAATACAGCACAAAATTCATACCAAAAATAAGCTCAAAAGTTAAGTCAAAATACAACTCAAATGTCAACGCAAAAGCCATCCGTTGCGTCAGATGAAAAATCAGTAAACAAGTTCAAAATTATGCTTATAAGTCAGCTGTAAGGTTAGAAAAAATGTAAGACCGAGAGTTAACTTTAAAGCTAGCCAAAAAGTTACCTTAAACGTTGGTTCAAAAGTCATCCAAAGGTTAACTTAAACGTCAAGCCAATCCCATCAAACAATTTATTATTCATTTTCGTAAAATACAGAGTTGTTGATCGATATTTAGAAAATGCTTGAGTTAGTCCTAGAAATGGAAAAAGGTTTGTTTATTTTGTTGTTGGAGTCTACTTTGCTCATTTTATACTTGATTAAAAAAACTCAAATAAAAGGTCTCGAAACTTTCTTGGATATTACCTTAAAACAATTTGGCCTAAGCGATAACCCCTTCCCCGTCCCCCTCTACTACTTATAAATCGTGCAAATAGCAAACTTAACAAAATCAGCTGGTTTGTTTTGCTCAAGTATTGGACCCACAGAAGCTAAATCGAGCCTTTATTGCCCCCGAAATTTTCATTTTTATCCAATTTAGGGTAATTTATCCCTATAAACCTATAAAGTGTCCTTGACCAAGTCAATTTAATGTTGTTATTTTCTATGAACACCTCATTTTGTACGTAACAAATTAATTTTATCAACTTTCCAATTTACAGGATTTTTGAACTTTCCAATCTGACTACAGCACAATTGAAGCTGACCTGTTCGTTGGGTATTTGAATGTGTTGATGAACTTTTATTAATTGTGTTTTGATCATTCCTCCCACTTAGCATGAATCACAAATTTTTGATCCATGATTTAGATGAGACGTACGATGAGGTGTAACAACGATTGGTACGAAATATTTCTGTACGCTTAACATAATGAGTTATATTTGTAAAAAAATTGACCATTTCAACCGAAAACACATGCACACACACAATCATTACGCACATCGAATTTATTTTGAGAAATTTAAGCAAAATCTCTGAAGAAAACAAAATTAATATTGAATTCTTAATTAAAAAGAAAAATTTAAATCAAATACAAAAATGAAACCCAACAAAAAAAAGGGTTCGTAATTATTATTTTTTAGTTCTTACCATTTTCTTTAAAAATTATTTACCATTGTTATCTCAGTTAGTATACAAAACTATTGTTTGTTTACTTATTTATATTTAGTTTATTTGGCTGGAAATATAAATGTTTGGATTTATTCTGTTTGTTTTGTAAATTATTTAAAATAGAAACTATACAAAGTGTTTGTATGGAGCGTGCAAACTAATACAATTAAAATATATTCCTTTTGTTGACAACAACAACAAAAACAAGAACTACATAAAATACAATAAAAAGGATTTGAATAAAGAAACATTTTTTTAAACTATATATTGTAAGGATACAGCTGGTAAAAATAATGGTGAATATTTCTTTTTTTGTAATCGTACTTAATCTAGTTCTTTTCTTCGCTGCTCTCCGGTAATCCTTTGCATCTTATTATAATGAATTCATACACTTTGCTTTTGCTATAAAAGAATTTAAATATTTTTAATTAATCAGTGTTTCATGCAGATTAAATTGTGTGATTTTGAGCTAAATTGCTACAAGATTTATTCAGTTTATTAAACTTTGGGGTCCTTAATATAGTAAGTCTTAGTCTAGTAGTTTATGTTAATTTTCGAAAGGATTTATTAATGTTTTATTCATCAATGGCTGGAGCAAACTCAGCTGAATTAACAGGAACAATGAACGAAGATCTGTAATTTGAAATAATCTAAGAAGATAAACAGGTTTGTGTTTAATTAAGTGAGCATAAATAGTTGGATTATAATAAGACTAAATTGAATTGGTAAGAAGGTTGTAGTTCAAACAAATGCTTAACTTTACAAAAACTTTACAAAATCTCCAAACAAAATATATTAGGTATTATACTCTTTGTTGGATAGAGCCAGATGAACTTTGAAAAACTATCAATTTTACACAAAATGTATTGAAAGTTTTTTTTTCTCATAGCTAGATGCCCCATGTGATCTACGTGATACGTTGTCAATGGTACATCTCCTTTTGGCATCGGATTTAGTAGAGCCCTTTCGATCCAACTGCCTCACCGCCAAAATATACGTTACACGGTTCTTGATACAAGAACAGGCCTGGCGGGCCAAATTAGGTATGAAGAAATCTCGTTTAACTAGTTCTTGTACTTTTCCGACTCCAAAATGCCCCAATTTGTGTTACACAACCGACCTTTGCATACCTCTGAGCACTACTAACACTAAAGCACCATCAACTATCCTAAACTCTGGACTCCTTTTACTCTTGCCGCTAAATCTTGGGAAACCAACAACATAAGGGGATTTCGACTTAGTGAATCGACGTGACGCATTTTTGTTTCCGGTCTTGCAGTTGCAACGCCCATCCAGATATTTGGGCTGCTAACTCCATTTTTTCCGTGGTGGCTTTGAATGCAGCACAATCGGTAACAATGACAAATTTCAGGTTATAAAGATAAACCCTAAATTTCCAATACCTCCAACTCATAGCTGCTGTAGTGCTCTTCGCACGATGATTTATTCTTGCTAAACTAAAAAAAAACAGGGTGGAACCTTTACACTCATCCGTGTGCATCAACTTTATGTCTGCAGTTATTGAGTACAATCGAAGAACTGGCTGACTTGTAAGTACTTTGGGAAATGATTTGAAAGCCATTTTCTGCTCAGCACCAAACTTAAATGATACATATTTCCGGAGTAGTTCCAGTCCTTCTACAAATTTCCGGAAACATCCGGTCATAACAAGAAAAGTTTGAACCTTTTTCACTGATCGAGGTTCCGGAAACTTCTCAATTGCAACCAACTACCCCGTTGATGGCTTGACGCATCCCTTCAAGTCGACATTTGTCGCCAACGAGAATTTGTATTTCTATTGCTTCAAACTAGGCCTCAAAAGGGATTTAAACAAGTTCATAATGCCATGGTGTAATACCACAGTTAATTGAAAGTGGTTCCAATCAAACTAAGAGATTCCAGGGATTCAAAGGGACAAACTATATCCTCTAAAATTAAATTGGATCGTTGATGTCGCCAAAAAAGTATGGGAGTAGGAATTATAGAGTGAATAAATTTGACATTCCAAGCCAAACAGTGAATATGCACACAGTGATAGATTACTACTTGGATCAACAGGAACTATAAAAGGAAATAATGCTGAGTTTTGTTATTTCACTTCCCGAGCTGAAGACAACTTGGAAGAGCTGGACAAGTTGATTAAAGAATGCTTTAGTTTCGAAGGATTTGGTATAGAGCCGTTAAAAAATCTACCAAAATCAAAGATTGATAGAAGAGAAGACAACATAATGAACGACACCACTGTTCGTGTTGATGGCAGATGACAGACGGGATTTTTTTTAGCATACTGATGAAGTTGCAATGACACCAAGCAAAGCTACTGCCATTATGAGATTCTAAACAGTTGAAATATAAATGTCATTTACAGAAAAAGATTATGCTCAAGTTCTCACTAAAGAGGAAATAGCAATTGAAACGCTATGAATCTGGTACCTTGCTAATTTGGGAGTGAAGAAAGTAAATAAACCGGGGGAACTATGACTATAGTTTACGAATTACTACGAATTTGAATGATCTACTGATGGCTGGCCCGGATAAACTGATGTCTCTAAAAATTGAGTTCACCGCAGACATAGTTTAGATGTTTCACCAGGCGAAGATCAAAGAAGAAGAAAATAGAAATTTTTGCTGCAGAGATTTTCGTGGAGGGGTTTTGATCGATATCGAGAACCAGCCGTTATAAAAATTACCGTAATGGCATTTGTAGCAAAATGCTTACCCTGCCTTGCCCAGGAGATCAGGAACAAAAATGCGATGGAGTTTAAAAAAAAGTTCTACAAGTCGTTATGTCAGTTAAAAATCTTGATGCAAGATATCGATGAAATTGAAATTGAATCCGGAGCCTATAATAAGTGATTGTTAGGGCTAAAAATTCTGAAGACGATCCGTAATGAAAATACCACTTAAGTATTTATCCGAAGGTGTAACTCACATCCAGTGTAGCTACACGAGTTTGTCGACGAGAACAACTCTATTTAGCATTGGCGGCATGAGTTGAGAGATGTATAGTGACATTGTTGGTCATGGCTAAGACACAAGTAACCTCCCAAGCCACTTTCAATACTGAGAGCTGAATTGCAAGCTGAAGTCATTAGAAAAATCCCTGCAACAAGAATCTGGAGTAAAAATTGATCGAGTACATTTTTTTGGTTTATTCAAATAAGCCGTTTGAATTATTATTTGGTTATTCCAGTTTTTTAGTATGCTCTGTTCTGAATGAACTAAAGCTCAAAATGGAGTATACTAAAGGATTTGTAAATTTTTAAGTGTAACTAAATAAAGAAATGAAACCGCGTTAATTCAAAAAATCGTTTGGATAAAACCATTATCGGTTGTAAAGGGTTTTCCAATGGGGACTTGACAACTTTGAATTTAATTTTTGAACGCACCCTTTGACTAATCATCAAACTGTCACTGTCAATTTATTCAGTAAACGCAATTTTTTCATCATGGTAAAGAACACGAACGTACAACGTCTGCAAATTATAAAAATTTACTACCGAAATTCGGAGTCGGTGACCGCAACTTTAAGAGCGTTAACTCCAATTTTCGGTCGTAATTCTCGCCCTAGTAGACAGGCAATAACAAGTTTAGTGCAAAAATTGTAGTCTACATATTCGTTGTGTGATGTTGCCGTGCCAGTCAGACAACGGGTTGGTCGAAGTGTCGAAAATATCGCTGCCGTTCAGACGTCCATAGCAAACGATCCAAAACAGTCAATTCCACGGCGTTCTCAAGAATTGGTCATCGCCCAGACCACTTTATGGCGAATTTTGCATAAGGATCTTGGTTTACACCCATACAAGATCAAGCTGACTCAAGAATTGAAGCCGATGGACCATTTGAAGCGACGTACGTTCTCCGATTGGGCTCTGGATAAGATGCGCCAAGATGATGAATTTCATCGCAAAATCATCTTCAGTGACGAAGCTCATTTTTGGCTCAATAGGTTCGTCAATAAGCAAAATATGCGTTATTGGTCAATCCACATGTGCTTCATGAATCAACACTTCATCCACAAAAAATAACTGTTTGGTGCGGTTTGCATGCCGGCGGCGTCATTGGGCCATATTTTATCGTCGACGATAACGATCGTCACGTTACTGTGAATGGCCATCGTTATCGCGCCATGATTACCGATTATTTTTGGCCCACATTGGAAGATATGGAGTTGGACGAGATGTGGTTTGAACAGGACGGTGCCACAAGCCACACAGCACATGTTACAATCGATTTACTGAAAAGCGAGCTTGATGAGCGTCTTATCTCAAGAAACGGGCCAGTCAATTGGCCGCCTCGTTCGTGCGATTTAACGCCTCTTGACTATTTTCTTTGGGGCTACGTCAAGTCATTGGTCTATGCCAACAAGCCGACGACGTTGGAACAGAAGTTACATAGATTTTACAGAGAATTTACATAGATTTTACTTGTAGCGAACATAATATTGAAATTATTTATAAATTGTTGGGTTTTAATATTTTAGATTTATTTATTTTTTCCTCAATAAAGATTACATCTTTTATTTATTACAGTTATTACAATTTACTGGACCTCGATGACTTTGCGGTACTGTAAATAAATTAAATAAATTAATTAAATTTAGATATTAGTATACTAAGACCGCAGCGAAATATTTACCTCGGCACATAAAACTGCATTTCTCCATACATACAAAATCGGCCAATTTCCAGTTATTTCCTAGCCAAATAAATAAACACTTTTCATCTTTCAACATAGTTGGTTCACCCAGACTCCAGTCAGCATAAATAACCGGCATACCAGTATTCTCCCAGTAATACGTTTTATCTTCAGGGAATCGTATGCCACTAGTCCAAATCGAAGTTAACGTTAAATCATTTTGCCTTGAATGATTTTGCCGAACTTGACGCAAAACCTCCAAAATTTTGCGATATTCACGCTCATCTGGTACGTCGATTAATTGATTGCCATAAAAAGCACAAAATCGTGATGCTTCCCACCAGTTTGCCTGTATACATATAAATGATTAATTAATTATTCAACAATAAATAATGACAGCTACATACCTTTAATGGATGGCTAATGTAATAGTCGCTGATATAATAACCCGAATTTACGAATTGTACGCAAATTATAAGTGTACATACGAGTACAAAACCAACAGTTGACTTCATTTCAGACGATAATTTTACTAATGAACATACTGTATAACAAAATGTTTCCTTTTATACAGCACCAAACAGCTTGATTAGTTTTTGTGATATCACTACCAAATTGTTGTATGCACGGCATCCCGGATATTGTTACTTTTCCAATGTGATAAAATATAAATGTTTAATTTTTTTTTGTGGTTATATGATTTTGATTAATAAAAGTTTCCTAAAATTGTGGATTTATCAAAAATATTAGTGTTGCTGTTTTCTGTAAAATCCAAACAATTTATCTTTGCTATGTTTCTGATTTTTCACATATCTAAATGAGCAGATTTTAGTGTATAAGAAGGAATAAATAGGAAATGTACACCTCCAAGATTTCTTTATTTGGGGGAGGGGTGAGGGGGTTTCTGGAAATCGGCCATAAAAGTCTTTAAATCGTATTTCAAACGTGTGATTGAAAATCAAATCCTGTTTTATAATCAATTAAGAACTCTTGCCATTCAATTCGAGGCGCTTAATGAATCTCGATCCTTTGACTGCCCTGTCATTTGATCCAAATGAACGTCAGATTATTGCGGCTTTTTGAAAGAAATTTATTAACTTCGTGAATTCAAAAAATCATTTTGGTAAAACCATTGAATCGGTTGTACTCTTCGAAATTTATTTTATTTAAATCATTTATTTATGTAGTTATGAAATTATTTCAAATGGGCTTTCGTGTAGTAATTGTAAAATTACTTAGGTTAATAATTTAAAATTAAATGTAACATTTTTTTGTAGATGTAAGATAATAAATCATTGTAACTCATTGAAAGTCTATCTTTTCAACAAATGATGTACTCAATAAATTAGAGGGTGTAGCTTGGCAGTATTCAATCAACCCACTGTAATTATGAATTTAGCTCTACCAAGCGCAACTAATAAAACGGATGAACGAATAATACATGAAAAATATGGTAAACATAAAAATTGTGTCATAAGCGTAGCTAACAATTTGTTTCATTTAAATTGGGGCTACATAAATACCGATAGGGGGAGGTGGGGCAAACGCAAGCATTTTTTAATTTTTCTTAATAAAACATTTAAAAAGGCGAGATTTGCAAGTTCCGGTATATCGTAGATTATAATTAACTTCCCCGGATTAGTTACACTGAGAGAAAATGTTGATTGAATTAACAAAAAAATAGGTAATTTCAACACTTTCCGTCTTTGATTTTCAGCCAAAAATAAAGTTGTCCAATTTATTATAATAATGATTAAAACTACAATACTTATTTATTGTAAATTCAATATATAAATTGTAATTATTGTAGAATTTACAAAAAATTTGTACTTTTAGTAAAATCAACAAATAAATGATCAAAATGGTAAAATTTACAAATAAATTGTAATAATAGTAAATTCGACAAATAAATTGCACTTTTAGTAAAACCAACAAATAAATTGTAAGGTCAACAATTTAAATGTTAATCTTTAATGGATTACTATTTTAGTTGTTGAACTTACAATTTATTTGATGGTTTTACAAAACCCACAATTTATTTATCCTTGCGGTTTAATTACCGGTTATTTGAAATTGAAATCATATTTCTAATCATTAAATTTTGAGTGTAGAAGAAAATAAAACCGCGTTTAATTACATATTTTAAATTGGTCTTCGGTGTAAAATAAAACACTATGTATTTCAGTTTAATTGTTTTTAAATCTTTATTATTAAACAAATTAAGTTCTTCTTATTTAGTTAGTATAAATTTTGTATTCAAATTTTCGTAATTCAGGTTTTTCAATAACTTAATTAAAAATATTATATACGTATAAATTATTATATTATTTAATTAGCAAACTAACAATAATATTAAAGTAATACTAGAAATACGTAAGTTTAGCATATGAGCAACTATTTGTTAGCTTATGCAAATTGATTGGAGGATATTTGAAATCTTCTATAAAATTTATGTTAAAACTGTTAAAGATTTTATCTCCTACATGAAAACCATTATAATGTTCGTCATATCCTAAAATTTCATAAACTGTACATATTAAAACAATTTTTTGTATTTACTTTAAACATATTTTCTATTTGAAATATATTTTCAAGACTACTTTCTTTGAATATATAATTATTTTTAGTGTATTTAGTTCCTTTGAACACAACAGATTCTATATCATTGTAATGTTTATCAATGTCAAAAAATTTTATTAAATTATTTTTTTATTTTATCGAAGCAATTTATTTCTCTCAGAGTAAATTTTGAAAATTTAACATCTGATATTTTTTCGAAAACATCATTTTGTGTCACAAGCTTAGCAGCAAATTGAAATGAAAATTTCATGGCAACAGAATAGCATATATTTACTCGCGACGTTATAGCTCTTGCGTAGGCTTTTAATTGGTGATGTTTGCTTTCATATCTAAACGACCACAAATATTTTAATGGGCCTGAATTACGTATCACAGTAGCATAATGAGTCATGAAGTGGTGCTTCGGTTTTAAAGTTTGCTTGAACAGATTAACAAAAAGGCTATTATGAAGATAAACTAAATCATTTAAATGAGTAATTAACTCTTCATTCATTATTGGGCTAAGTAAAACATCAACTAATTTTGAAAGTGTAATTACATATTTCCAAATTTCGTCGTTTTCTGGAATTAAATCTCCTATGATTAAAGGAAAAAATGAAACAAAACACCAACACTCCCGAGCTGACATATGAAGTGTATTTTTTTTATATGGTCTATTTTAAAAGACGGAGAAATATTTCCATAGTAATCAAAATTTTATTTTCTATGGTTAAGTAAATCAAAGGTGAAGAAGCCAGTATTGGTTATATAAAAAAGAATAACTTGGCAAATACCATATTTGCAGACCCCTAAAAATACGTCATGCATAATGTCCACTGAAAAATTGTTCGTCACGTGGAAATTGTTTAAATTATTTAAGAGACAATTCTCATTTATGCCAGTCATTGAAACGTCCTACGTAACGAGATCTTCATCATAATTAATTTTGTTGCGCATAAGCGACAGAAGTGTATCCTCCTTTAATGCGGCACACATACTGCATTTTGACATTTTACAAAAGCGACAGTAGAAATTGGCGCTGAATGATTTGGAAAATCCCAATAATGAATTCAGACCTAAATTATCGCCAATAACCAGACCTAACACGAAGTGAACCACCACATCACCAATATCTGTTTTTAATTTAATTCCTTGATTTTCCATTCTTTGAAAAACCTCAACTAAAGGAAACAAGCTTGCATTATTTCCAAATGATTTTAAATATTTTGATTTAATAAGCATAGCTAGAAATATATTTTCCAAATTTGAATTACAATATGTAGGAAGTACTGGGCAAATATAATAAAAGGCCGAAATCGAATGTTCTCCTGAATGAGATCCCAAGGGATCGTCTACTTGAAAGTCATCGTTATACAAGAAAAATGGGATTACGATATCGCTACTGAATTTTTTTCAATTATATTTTTCCATCTGCTACCATTAACAAAACTATACATATCATTTTCTAGGCTCAAATTTTCAATATTGGCTTTAACATTATTTATTACACCAGGCAATTCAAAATACGATTTTATTTGAAATTCTATTGGCATTAATACACCCTTTGAGTTAGTAGCGTCTAATGCGGGCACTCCATTTTGATAGATCATACCAATCTCATTATTAATTATAAAAGATTTAGGATGAGCAAACAATTGTCTTTCTTCTAAATATCTTATAAGATTATGCTCAGAATTTATAAGTTTAAAAAAGCTTAAGGGCCTATTTATAATACATTCCATATCATTGCCAATAGTTATACCGATATTCGTTAGTTAGTTCCTTATCCCATTAAACAAATTTGTTAAAAGTTTTTCGAAATTGTTGTAATGAATGTAATTCGTGCATTGGCGTTGCAATAACATTTTCAATTTTAGGCGAATGTTGTGTCAACATGTGTCTTTTAAAAGAATAAATACATTGGTAAGTTTGAAAACATTTGCTAAAACCACATTTATAAAAATTACTATATGAACTGTTTCGCATGTATTTCAACTCAATATGGCTGCAAAGTGCAGACACATTATCGAATAGTTCACCGCATTTATAACACGGATACATATTTTTATAATCATGAAATTAGGTATAAAGCTAATTTAAAATTAGAAATGTATACAATATTAATAAAAATATAATATAATTAAAATATAACAAAAGTAACTTTTAAAAAAATGGTTACCTACAGCAAAAAAAATTATGTATTTTCTACCTCCAAATTAAATTCAATTTAAAGACAACTGAGCAATTAAGTTTGCGACTGCAGACACTGGCTTGTCATAACGAGTATTGATTCCATAAAAATAGGTTTGGATAAAGTACCACACGTTTTGCGATTGATGCGGCTAGGCCAAATTAAGACTTGAAATAATTTAAAACATAAATCAATAGCCCCCAGCATAGTGTGTTGAATGTATGTTGTATCATCCAATCTTACAAAAAAATTAATTGGCAATTCCTGTATCATGACTACAATTATGATAGGTTGAAATGTTAATTTTTTAGCTAAATGTTCTTCCCTTAGGTTAGATATCTCCTCGTTTATGCTCGCTTCATTTTCCACAAACAGGAACATGCCATTTATAGAATCTTGGATCGATGGCTTCCAATGAATAACTTTATCAGCAACTTTCAGCTTATGTCTAGTTAATGGCGGTAGCAAGTAGTGCAATATTTTAAATAATTGTAAATATTGTAGATCTGAAAATAATAATTTATTTTTATTTAGTTATAATTGGAAGTTGCGAACTATGTAAAAGACAAAATGATAGTTACCTTTACTATTACTTTCAATGAAAGACTGAAGCCTTTTTATTTTAATTGTTTTGTCCAGCTGCAAAATTTTGAATGACTTCAAATCGAAATTCATGAATAGTTTTGAGACGCAGTCTTTATAAATTGCTTCGAAATCAATTTCAATCTGTATAAAAAAAAAGAATAAAATGAATTATTTCCCATAGTCGTTATAAAATTGGTTTTAATGTACCAATCTATGGCCATCACGATCTTTGTACCGCGGCCATTCCTTTAATATCGTGGAAATATTGGTTTCTTTAGAATTGTGTATTTGTGCACGTCGTTGATTAATTGTTGCTTTCCAATGTTCTTCAACAGCTACCCAGGGCTCATGTTTATAAGCCAGCCAGAACTTATCGTCGTTGCTGTAATGTATTTCTATAAACATACGAGTATAAAATGTGTTATTTATGAAAATGTAATTCAATGCCAAAAAATAGTGGATATATAGGTAGTATGTTTCTAATTAATAAAACTATTAACAAGGAAAAAAGATCTACTATTCCCAAATTGTGAGTGCGTAGGGTGAATCAGAAAAATCTAAGGTGTATTGATCTTAATATGTTTTTTCTTTAATTAATTGAAAGATTTTGGTTTGTTGCACAAAATAAAATTATATCTAATAAATAAATATGGTAATTCATTTAAAATAAATACTACAAAATAATTCATGAACTTCCTGCCAATAGTTATAACCTAATCTTAATTTCTTCTTTCGAGGTATTTCAATTTATTATTTTTTACCTTTAGTCTCGCAAGGTAAAAGGGTTTTGTACTTCTTATTGTAGGGCATTGCAAGCTCTTGACTTCGGAATTTTCGTACAGTATTTATGTACTTATTGTACAAAGAACCTCTCGGTTGTGACGATTCTGTCCGCTCAATGAAATATGAAACCTACAAATATGATAAATTATAGATAATTAAGCAATTGCGGGAAGAATTTTGGAAAAGGAAGAAATAAAAATAGTAATTCTTACCTTGTTCTCTTCAGTAAAAATTTCAATAATTTTATTTGTAATTATATTGAAGTCATCCGCAATCAGTCGAATTTTGTTTTGTATGAAATAGTTAACTATTGCTGTTATAACATCCCGGCGATGCGTATCATTTATGCGCGTTTCCTTCTGCTGATGAGATATTGCGGCAGCAGCAAGATAATCTTTCTCCAATATTTCTCGAATATTCTGAAAATAATAAAAATTGTTAGATAAATTTCCCTATAAACTTAAAGCATCCTAAAACTAACTAAATTTGATAAATTTTTCGTTTCAAACGTGATTAATTTTTCTTCAGGCGGTATTGGTGGTGATGGCGATAGCGATGATGATGGTAAAACTGGTGTACCATTATACCGTGACCCAGAGATATTCGTGGCATTTGACAGCATCTCTGAATCTGGAATTGCAGGATAACCCTATGAAATTGAAATAGTTTAGCATTAACTTACTCTAAGGACTAATCTATATGTATGTTATAAAATTTACATTGGCAATTCTACATCGAACCAAATGGTTTTTAAATTTAATTCTTATTCCAAAAATTGGTAAGAGATTATCCACGTCACTTTCCTTTATGTTAACCAGACATTCAACATCCATTTGATGT
The DNA here is from genome assembly GCA_958295665.1 of Tipula vernalis. Taxonomy (NCBI): domain Eukaryota; kingdom Metazoa; phylum Arthropoda; class Insecta; order Diptera; family Tipulidae; genus Tipula; species Tipula vernalis. The sequence goes on from OY282560.1 coordinate 105,415,741, forward strand.
TCTGAAATGCAAATACGAAAATTTTAAATATTTTAGCCTATATTATTATAGAATATACATATGTAAATACCTTTAAAAAGTTGACCTAATGCCTCATACATATTCCAGGATTTTAAAATATTTTCAATTAATTCAACCTCAACTTCTGCTGCTTCTATCTCAGTTGTTTCAGATTGTAAGGGGGTTTGAAATTCCTGACCTATATCATTCAAATAATTGTCACTGATGTCCAAAGAAATAGAGGTGAGTACAGCTGTTGAAATTGCATTCCCTGTGAATGCTTCTAAAAAAATTGACATGGAACATAGAGAAATAGATAGAAATACAACATTTAGTTTTAGAGTAAAAATACTTACCAGCTTCCTTTTCGAGATTTTCTAAATTAGCAATTTTCTAAAAGAAAATACAATTTTCAAAAGTTACCGAACAGTAAATTTTTTAACATTAAGGAACAATGCTAAGGTTTATCCTTGAGGTAAAATTGATCACATTTGTGCCTAATGTAAATAAAAATTTAACTGATCCTATTTATTATAAATTTGGTTTAAATATTTTATTAATTGTGTGTTTAATTTAATAGGCTAATTACTTTTACTGATACTGACGATATTAAAGTATGTACACAAATTGGCCAAATCTCTTATCCAAGCACCATCCACATATCTCGCAATTTTCAGCTTTTTTTTTAGTTACAACAACAAAATAAAACACCGACAGATGGTATACCTCGGTTAAAATTGTATGCTTACCGTTTAATTATTTTTATTACCGAAAAACGATGTGCACAAAAAATTTACTGCATCTATATGGCCTTTAATAATTATGTGTTCCAGCTTTATTACCAAATCACAATACAGACAAATTTATATCAATTCTTTTAAAACATATATTGTATACTTATGTTTTACAACTATTATTTACACGAAACTTCCGCGAAAAAATGGAGTTTTTGTAGCAAACTTAAATAATCCTTGCCAACCAACGATTACTATTTAATAGAATGTTTTAATATTAACTTGCATACCACTTTTTTAATTCAATTAAAAATTAATTGATGCCAATAAAATGCACATAAAATGTTAACGGGTACTAAGATGTTTGTTTATATACCGTTATTTTAAATAAAGCATTTTTTAAGATTGTTTAAATGGATATTTATAATTATACACTATAGGAACCAGAGCACCCTGTATTTTATAGAGCCATAATCAAAAAATCTGAGCTTTTATAAGGGAATTAGAAACGAGGAAAAAACGAAACTTTTCATAGTAAAACACCCAAAACATATGGGAAATCACTATTTTTCCTAAGTCAAATTTTTAAATGAAAACGTTAAAAATTCTTAATTATGATTTCTGAAATACTTTCATAAATGTTTGAATTTCCACATATATGAATATCGTTTAAGTAAATCGTTTTCATTTTCTTGTAATAATTGATTTATTTAAACCAAAATATAAGAAAAATTTCATAACAACAGCATTCTGGTCAAATTAAAATAAAAGCTTACTACGATTCGTTGGTCATTAAGTCAATATACATTACATAGATGGCAGTGATGGCCGTGGAAAAATCGTACCAAAAATTACCACCTGGGGAAATTTCAAGTTCAAAAATTGTAGGAAAAGCAAAACAAATTCACAAAATATAGGAACGTTTGTTAATTTTGGGATTAAATAACTTTTTTTCGTATTTTTCTGTAACCATTTAGACATCTTACGTACACTAGTAAAACTAAAGATAAATTTAGCAAGTATTATTTTAATTTGTCAGAGCCAACTTTGATGTATTTTTCAAAATGAAAGTTCGAAAAAATATATTTTAGAAATAATTTAATTTTAATATTTCTGCAATTAATATTTACTTAATACCAATATGGCCTTCTTGTATATTGTTCTTAAAGATATGTAGAAAACTTTTATATAAACATTTTATAATATTTTTGCTTTTTCCATTGAAAAACTTGAAGCTAAAAAACACCATTTTTACTATGGATTCCTATGGAAATCAGTGAAAAGTTATACCACTAAAAAAGCTTCTAAAAAATACGTCATTAAGATTATGGCTCTATACTCTAGAAGGCTCTGGTACTACTGAAGCACGTAGTTTAAAAGATTATTGTTTGACATTGATCAATATTATTGACAAAAATTTAACTAAAAAGGAAGATGCTAATGTTTCGATTAAACAGTTACAAGATGTTACCAACGCGATTAATCTAGATTCCATCGAAAATCAAATTGCCTCGAATAAGGAAGATGAAGGTATGCCCTCTCTTAATCAGGAAAACCCAAGCAGCAGTCATTTGGATGGTAAAATATCGTTAACTCCAAATCTGAATTCCCAAAGATACCAGGACTCAGGTTCAAATAAAAACGTAAGCCATGATCCAAAAATCAGTAAGGATCCTAAATTAAAATCGTCAAACGTTTTGACTGGTCCAGATGACATAAATTTTATTATCGATGAAATTGCGCGCCGTTTCAACTTGTCGAATTCGCAAATGTCCGTTACGTCCCCGAGCCACGTTGAAAATCATAACCGGGTTCAATTTCCATCTGTTCCTCAGGGTTTTTCAATATCTCCCCCTGGAGGGTTAGTCTCACAGTCTGAGGTGTTTGCGCAACGAGATCATAATAGTTATTCCAAGAAATTTTCTGATCATCATATAAGAAAACCGACGTTTCTCCAAACATTAAATTTTAGTTTTTGCGGTTCTGCTAATGGAATTCCTATAGAACGATTTTTATTTAGATTAGAACATTTAGCAGCGTCTTATGAAATTACAGAAACTCAGCTGGTAGATGAGCTCAACTTTGCGCTAAAAGGTCAAGCTCTTGAGTGGTATTGGACATACCTTGAGCGCGTGGGAAGAGTTACTTGGCCCCAGTTAAAATACGCAATAATACATCGATTCCAAGATCGTCGAAATGATTTTGATATTCGACGAGCACTCGAGTCACGAAAACAAAAACCGCGTGAATCGTTTATGGATTTTTACGCTGAGATATTATCAATGTCTACCCCATTGAAAATCCCATTAGGAAATCAAGAATTGCTAATGATTCTTATGCGTAATATGCGAGTAGGTCTTCAAATGTTTCTCGCAGGTCAAATTTTTGATACAGCCGATCAACTAGTAAATAAATGTGTTTCCATTGAGGATTCATGGAATCGTATAGGACACATACCTGAGTTAATTCCGCAATCTCGACGTTTTGTTAACGAAATTAATCATGATTCTGACTCGTTTAATCCGAATAGCAATCAAAGTTTTGCAAATCATAGTCAGAATGAAGTATGTGCGGTTAATGGTCCAAGACATCTTAACCGTTACTCGAACCGTACTAATTTCAAATTTAACCCACATTCTACTGGTAAAAATATAAAAGGGGATAGTTTTCCTGGATGCTGGAACTGTTCATCTCCAGACCATTATTTTAAGAATTGTGAACTACCAGTAAGTTCAGTGTTTTGTTTTGGATGTGGATTAGAAGGCGTATTCAAACCAAATTGTGTTCGGTGTAAATCAAAATCCAACTATTCGGGAAACTTCAGACCGGAGGTGAAAGATTCTGGGAATTTGCACCCCCGGAAAGGTACCAATCCCAGCAATCCAACATCAGAAGCGGCGTCCAATACAGATCCCGAGCTGTACAAACGGACGAAGTAAATTTAATTGATAAAAGCAATTTTATGAATTTTGATTCCAGCCTGGATCAAAACTGTGATATAAAACCTAATTATGAGCCAAATTTAATCATTAATAATTATCATAACCCCAATTGGACACCGTGTAATGAAGATCAAGAGTCGTTTGCCAGCGACGACAATTGCAACGCTAGAAATGTACGTTCGCTGAAGTATTTTCAAAACAATCGGAGTTTGAGGAGGATAATATCTGAGACTGTTATTACAGAACAGGATGATACCAGACCATACGCCGAAGTTCAGATAGCTGGTAAATTAATCTCAGGTCTTCTGGATAGCGGTGCGAACATCAGTGTTTTAGGTGCAGATTCCGAAACTTTCTTAACCGATTCGGATATTTTCTTGCACAGTCTCCCTTGTTTTATAACCACTGCAAGTGGTCAACAACAGCGTGTATTGGGATATGTTAAAGTGCCTGTCAAATACAAAAGCAAAGAAGCCATTGTTAAATTATTTGTTGTCCCTAGTCTGACTCAAAAACTCTATCTGGGGATAGATTTTTGGAGAACTTTTAACATCACGCCTATGATGATTAATGAACTTAAACAAAGTTCTATTTCACAAACGGATCCAAATCGTTGGAAGCTTTCACCCCAGGAAGAAATTCTGTTGGATCAAACTGTAAAACTTTTCCCCAGTTTTAATGAATTAGGCCTTGGTCGAACAAGTTTGATAACCCATAAAATTGACATTGGAAACGCAACTCCGGTTAAACAACGCCATTACGCTGTTTCGCCAGCAGTCCAAAAGGAGATGTATGACGAAATAGATAGAATGCTAGCTTTAGGGGTCATAGAGGAGAGTTCTAGCTCTTGGTGTTCTCCCATGGCTCTAATTCGGAAATCCAATGGCAAAGCACGGCTATGCCTCGATGCCAGAAAATTAAACGAATTGACGAAAAAGGATGCTTACCCACTTCCTTTAATTGATGGCTTGTTGAGTCGACAACACGTTTCTACATCATTTATATCAAGCCTGGATCTCAAAGATGCTTTTTGGCAGGTACCTTTAGATCCGGATTCTCGAGAATTCACCGCTTTCACCATACCCGGAAGACCGCTGTATCACTTTACAGTGATGCCCTTTGGGCTATGTAATTCTCCGCAAACGATGTGCCGTCTAATGCACCGAGTCATTCCGCATGAACTGCACGACAGGGTGTTCGTGTATTTAGACGACCTTCTTATTACCTCTTCTACATTTGAGGAGCATATTAGATTGTTAACAAAAGTGGCTCAATTACTCAAAACGGCGGGCTTAACAATTAACGTTGAAAAATCTAAATTTTGCCTAAAACAAGTACAATACCTGGGTTTTGTTATTGGGGAAGGTTGCCTAAAGGTTAACCCAGATAAAGTCCAAGCGATCCAGTCATATCCTATCCCAAAAACTATGCGGCAAATTAGAAGCTTTATTGGTGTAACAGGATGGTATCGAAGGTTCATACCTAATTATGCTACTCTAACCGCACCACTAACAGACTTGTTGAAGAAGGGTTCCAAATTAGTCTGGAACAGTAATGCACAAGAAGCCTTCGATAAGCTCAAAGATCTTCTAACATGTGCGCCAGTGCTTACAAATCCTGACTTTAACAAGCCATTTTTCCTCCAATGCGATGCAAGTAGTAGTGGCATAGGGAGTGTCTTATTTCAAAAATCAGACTCTGGAGAAGAGCATCCAATAGCATTCTACTCAAAAAAATTAACTACCGCACAGAGAAATTATAGTGTGACTGAGTTGGAGTGCTTAGCAGCCGTGCTAAGTGTGAGAAAATTTAGGCCTTACATAGAGGGATTTCCATTCACCATAATTACTGACCATGCCAGTCTGAAATGGCTGATGAGTCAGCGCGAACTATCGGGTAGATTAGCTCGATGGAGCTTAAATTTACAAAGTTTCGATTTTAAAATCGAACACTGTCCAGGGAAACATAATACCGTTCCGGATGCTTTGTCGCGCCTGCATGCGAACGAGCTTTGCGAAGTTAATATTGTCGGTGCCGAAGATATTGACATTGTTCCTCTTCACGTTGATATGGAGTCTCCTGAATTTTCAAAACCCGAGTATATGGCTCTTATTGATAATTATTTTCAAATGAAGGATGACATAAATCTTGAAGTGAGAGATGGAAAACTTTTCATTAATTTGGCTCATGGAATATCGTATGTAGATTCTGATGTATCTGAATGGAAGCTGGTAGTACCAGAAAATTTAACCAGTACACTCATTAAGCAAGCCCACAATCCCCCTAGTGCTTCACATCGTGGAGTGGCCAAGACACTAAACCTTCTTCAAAGGCATTTTTACTGGGCCAATATGGCCACACAAGTTAAAGAGTACGTATCAAGCTGTACGATATGCAAAACTTGTAAAGCTACAAATTCCTTGACACGCCCTCCAATGGGACAATTTTCAATGGCTCATCGACCATGGCAAAACTTATTCATCGATTTTCTCGGACCCTACCCGAGATCAAAATCAGGGAATACTCATATTTTGATTGTTTTAGATAAATTTTCAAAGTTTGTACTGCTCAAAGCTGCCCGAAATGCAACAGCTCAAGGTGTGGTAGATTATTTAAAGAATCATGTGTTTTGCATGTTTGGTGTTCCCGAATCCTTGTTTTCAGACAACGGGAAACAATTTGAATCAAAACTTTTAGATGAATTGTTAGTTAAATATGGCGTAAAGCACATATTTACTCCGAAATACTCGCCACAGGCAAACGCCTCGGAAAGGGTCAATCGATCATTGTTGGCTGCAATCCGAGCATACGTGAAGGATAATCATAAAGAATGGGATTCCCATTTGCAAGAAGTTGGAAGTGCCTTGCGGAATGTTGTGCATCAGTCGACTGGTAGGTCTCCACATTTTCTGGTATTCGGAGAACATAAAGTTGGACATGGTTCAACATACGAATTACTACGTCGATTTCACACAATCGATGATAATTTTCTCTCTATAACTTTGTAACGGGTTTTACAAAAAAAAAAAATTCAAATAAATAAAGATAACACAAGAATAAATTTTTTTGGTTTAGTATTTTATATAACACATTATAATCCTTAAAAAAAAATATTTATCTAATACAAACTAGCATATGAAAAAAAAAATTATAATAACAAAAAAAATTATTAATTAAATAATTTAAGTAAGATACAAAAAAATGAAACTATTGTATAATTAATAGTTATGAAAAGAAAGAACGATGAATCCTGTGATCCGATGGTTTTTCAGTTTCCAGAATTTAGTAACCGTCAAATAACCTATGAAAAGAATGAAAAAAAAATGTGTTAAATTTGAAATAAAAGAAAATATTCTTTCCTAATAAAAAAAAGACACAAAAAGAAAATTCTTTCTTCCACCTTGAAATTATTCATTTTTATGACATGGGTCAAAACTGTATTTAATTGGGCGCCATCTTCGATTAAGAAGAAAAAAACAACCCGTCACGTGTTTCTTTTTATCCTGGCACGGTACTCTAAAAGCTCTATGAGAACTCAAGGGCGTGGGGTATTGAATAATTTCAAAGCTAGAAAATAAAAAAAACTAATCTCAACTATGTATATTTTGCTATAATTCAGGAAACCAAAAAAAAAAATTATGAAATTAAATATGTATGTATATAGGATAATATAGGATCGAAACAAATTTATCTGCTTACCACATGTACGCTTTCCGTTCTTGGACCGTTATCATTTAATTCACCTGACTTGGAACAAAACAAAATTTCCATGGACTAACTGTTTACTCCGTTAACCGTCTGTATGACCTTTCTTCTTGTGGCACGAAAAAAAAACTCCAGCTATTCGTCCAAATCAGCTCACACGTACAAAACAAAATTAATAACACCACTCAAAAAAACTACAAACTAATTTTAGTTTGATCCAAATAAAACTAGGAATGGCATAAACTTAGATGGTATCAAAGTAGTAACAACAAAAAAATTTGTTCAAATTAACACAAAAAAATCCTTTGAACCAAACTAAGTGCAACAACAAATAAATTTTCAATATTCACTAAATATATATATATTGTTATACACGAGTATGTCTCTCGGCTTTATATAGATTATAAGTCATTATATACTTATAATACAAAAATCCACATACTTTAAAATAATCACTTATATCAAAAAAAAATTTATATTTACGTAATATTCAGCTAGCTGAAATGCGACGATCCATAAAACTCCAAGTCCAAAAAAAACAATCCAATTGTAGTTTTTAACCAGCCATCCAGTAACTTTTCCAATTTGGTTTTTTCGATGTTGCTTGTCCAACGTCTCCGGTCCAAAACAAAACTTTATCAAATTTATTCCACTCGATCATTATCAAAAAAAAATATTCCATCTCCAACTTCTCTCCTCCTCACTGGTACATCTCTTCTCATCATCAATCTACTTTGTGCCATGCACTCTCATACACGCTCACATATTGATAAGCAAAATCAATTTATTGGAAAGGTTAGGGGAAATGGTTTATGAAATAATAACAAAATAATGATTTAAATATAAAATAAAAAAAAATTGAGAAAATGTTCAATACCCAAAATAAAAATAAAATTTAATCAGGGATATTTCACCCAGCAAATGTGTTCCGCCACGCTCACGTTATTCCCATAAAATTTTCAAAATTGTTACAACTTCCAAACCCGATAATTTATGCGCAGTTAAAAATTCTGTTTTATCGCATTTGGAAAAGGCATATCTGCACAGCGCCAATACCTACAATTTACGCAGTAAGGTTCGAAAACTGGAAGTAGGTCAAGAAGTCTTTGTCCGAAACTTTGTGCAAAGTGATTCTACGCGCAACTTTTCTGCAAAATTAGCGCCGAAATTTACAAAAGGGAAAATAATCAGGTTAGTAGGATCGGTAGCTTATGAAATTGCAGATGAGAAAGGTCGAGGGATGGGGATTTATCATGCCAAGGACATACGCGAATAGTTTAACCAAATAGGTCAGAAATAATGCCCGGCTGCCCATTCAACAGAGACATGAGTATCTCAGGGGTGAGTCGTCCCCACGATGTAACGATCGCGTTACAGGTATCTGAGCGACTGTAAACATTTCCAAATTATTTCTGTTTTTTTTATTATACATAATAGTAATTACGTCTATGTACAACGATGAGTACATGGTTATTGTATATATACAAATAAAACAAAAAAATGAGAGTTATATACCTGTTTGACGAGCATAATAAACAAATTACTGTCGGTAATTTATAATCCTCACTAACCATCAAGAATAATAATTCTTTTTGGTGGCTGCCGTGATCGAGAAACAAACAGATTTCCTGAATAATTATTATTTAAAAGTCTGTACGTTTGGTATAGTATATATATTATCGGACTATATAGCGGGTGCAAATAACGATTGGTTGTAATAAAAATACACAAATTATTTCTTTAATCCATGTAAGTAAAGCTCAAAGTGCTTAAGAAATTCAATACAGTGTCGAAGGTAGTTATTAATTTTAGAATTTTAAACCATTCTTTAGATAACCGTGTGGTCGAAATAATTAGGTAGCCACTACCATTTAACAAATTTTGGTATATTTCGGTAGTTTTACTGTCATTTTCGTCGGCATTTCTACATATGTATATAATATATACCGCTATGTTCTACGATTGTCTATAAATATTTACACATACAAATTCTGGAATAATCCCGAACCTGGTAACAAAATTGGATGTTAGCGGATCTATACTTTGTCGGAAATCACCTAATTATCGAACGGATACGATACAAGACGATACAAAAACAAATTATATAAACAATCATTGCGGCACCTTCATATTTTGAGCACTGTACCAAAAAGTAATGTAGTGTTTCGTGTTTGTCAGCAGTCATCATTATCATTTACGTGGCCTTGCCACACCTATTACAATTCAAAACCACAAATAAAGTTCGCGTGATAAAGTGTACCGTTAGTTTTACCAAATAGTGTTATTATTTGTAAAATCTCAAAATAATCGAGCAGTGAAAAACAAAATAAATTAATAAATATGTCTGTGTTGTGTATGTCTAAATAACAAAATATAAGTGCATGCAAAATTATCAAATATTAATTAGTTTATGTATAGTTAATTTAAGTTAAAAACATAAAATATTTAAGTAAGTGAACACGAAAACATTCTTGTATAGAATCAGTAGTGTTACGAGTGATCAGTGTGAAGCGCTTCCCACCAGTATCCTGAAACATGAGGTAACACTTTAATGTATTTCATTATTATATAAAAATTTTAGTTATAATGTCATTAAATTAAATTAAATTAAACTTCTTTAAATATGATAATTAACTCGTAACCATTAAAATTATTTCGTAATTGTCTTAAGTTAAAATGATTTCAATTCGTTCAATAAATTTGTGTAAAGTAGAATCTCATATGTATTTTGTTTTACATTGATAATATGTCTGAATAAGCGTTAAAATGTGAGAGGTGAGACAATCTTTTCGGAGGGTTGAGATCGAGGAGGATCTCGTGCATCCTGTGTTGTTAGTGGAAAGTGTCAAGAAAGCAATCTCGTAATGGTCAGTTAGTGAATTCATTTTTTTATTTTTATTATCTTTATTATACATCAGCACTTAACAAAGTTTCAAGGAGGGTTCTGAGTAAATATCCACCCCAATCCGACGAGACCCTAGCCCAGGCATGTGTGCTGACTCAGATACTCTTTGAAATATTTCTGTTGACGGGTCGCTTTGTCTTGCAATTGCGTTTGCCTGAGTTGCAGAAGGCGGTCCCGTCACACATCTTCCCGTTCGTTATGCAATTCATACCTTGACCTCATTTCACCTTCGTTGTCGACTGTATTCTCTATCATATTCATGGTTTTGTATTTCGCCTTACATACTGATTTCATGTGCCCCTTCTGCCTGCATTTATTACAAATTACGTTTTTGTAATTACACTCTACTTCCTTATGATTCGTGAAACCACAGTGTCTACTAGCTGTTTTTTTATATAATTCTCCTTAGACTTACTTCGGTGTCGTTGTGTTGCATAACTTCCGTTCGTATTTGGATTTCGCCTGTAATTCTGTGAATTTGTTTTATTTGTGACGTAATTTACCGTAACATCGTTGTCGCTTCGTAATTCTGCTTTCTTTGCAAGCGTTAACACTTTATCGAGTGTAACCGTAGATTCTTCTTCACTCAATCTATCAAATATTTTTCCACCAATACCCGTAATAAATTTGTCGCATACCATATCGTCTAACATTTCTTCTTTGTACTCACACCTCACCGCACATTCCCGTATTTTAATCAACCATTCCTGTACCGATTCATAACTTCGTTGCAACTCAAAAAATCTTTTCCGTTCTTCAAACACTAACACAGGTGGTGTGAAATGTTTCTTAAACAGCACATCCAGTTGCGCGTACGTCAACTCCGTAGGATTTTTTGGTGCACATAACCCATGTATTATGTAATATGTTTTCGATGAAATAAAATTTAGCAGCGTCGACTTTTCGATCGTTATGAAAAAATTCTCTAGCCTGCCTTTGTACATTTCCCATACGTCGACCTCGTGGTCAAAAACTGACATCGTTGGCATCATCGAAATTGTTTCTTGTTTCGCCATCTTTTTTCTTTTTTTTTTTTCTTTTTTTACTTTTTCACTTTTTCCTCGTCGCCAATGTTAGTTATGTCGTAAATCTCCACTAGTATTGTTAATTAAACATGTTCGTTCTATTTTACATATATTATTTATTATAACCCGTAATCCAATACATAGACTTTCTGTATATCGCGGTTGACGATCGTCTCTGGTGTGACGTTAGCTCCAATGCCGTATATGTCACACCTTAACTTCGTTTACAACGTATTTCTTTACTTCGCATATACCACACATATGCATCCCAAACAGCTGGTTTTTGGATAGCTACATGTGTCCCATCGATTGCGCCAATTACATTTGGGAAGCCATATGTGTTGTAAAATCCCCGTTTTATGTTGGCCATTTCCACTTCATTTCTTGGAAATTTTATAAATTAAAGCCGACAAAAATTCACCAAAAATCTTACTAATGGCAGACTGTCCCAAATTGTGGTATAAAATTTGTCCACTCACAAATTAGAAATTTCCAGTTCCCAATATATTAAGAGATGTTAAAACCTGTAATTATTCCAAATAGATATTAAATTTATGGAAACAATTTTAGAGCTGGAAAACACTGAGTAGATATTTACAATTAAATGAGGAGGAAACGCTTTGCTTCTGTTGGTCGGTCTTTTTAAATGAATATATAATTCATCTATAATGAACAAAGCGGAACTTTTTGTAAACCGATATCACACAAAAAATGTGTTATCATCACAGTCAAAAGAAGGATCCTCACGATCACGAAATATCTTCCTTTGAATCCGCGCGTTTCGTCTGCGTCGTTGAATTATTAACTCCATTTACAATTATCACAATCACAAATAAAAACTTGGAAAGCCGAATTATTATTTTAAAATTTATAATAAGTGTCAAACGTCAAAATTTTAACAAGTTTGAGGTTATGTACTGTGTTAAATATGTTTACTACTCAAAAATCGGGGTCGCAAAAAAGCAGAAAAAATTTAACGAGTTGCGACTGTCGTTTTTATCGAGGATGTCGATTTGGTGATTCAGCGGTGTTAACTTGCTTAACACACTTGCGACTGAATGGAGGATATACCCCATAGAGTGGTTACTGATCCGTCAAAGGAATTACTTCCTTCGTATATTTGATGAAGAATGACAGGGAGAATCCGTTTGAATGTGAAGATGAGTTACTTCGGTCTGAGTATTGAAATCCTGTCAAAAATGACGAAAAGTTTGGTTGGTACAAAACTATTTTTCTCGACGTTTTGAAAACCCCCGAGTCTGAAAAAGCAAAAAAAAAAAATGTCCGTTCTTCTGTCTGTACGTCTGGATGTCTGGATGTCTGTAACTATGAGGACGGCTTGTCCGATTTGGTATTTTGTTCGCAAATCTGTTTCTATGGTCAAGGCGAAGATTTGAAAAGCTTTTGGAAACTGTACGTCAAGAGGGTGAGGTACCTGCCACGGCAATTTACGAATTTTGTATATATGCTGGTTTGATTATTGAATAGGGGGGCGAGTAGCAGAGACAGCAGAGACGCAACGATTTCAAGAACAACGTCAAGCAACACTACCTACAGTTAGTACAAATTTGGGTGACCGCATGGGAACATGATGGAAAAAATGGTGGAGGGAATAATAATAGTTGTTTACAGCTCTTTAGAAAAAATAGTTTGCGGCACCAGGAAATTTGTGTTAACCTACTTAAGTGCCTGGACCCGGGTTGAGTCTTTGTTGCTAACATTCCTTTCCCATCCCTCTCGATCTTGTTAATATGTAAAAATGTGTACGACGGCAGCCCGGCCAGGGGCAGATATCACAACATTAGACAGATATCACAACATTAGTTAATCGATGTGTGGCGCCTTTCTTTACGGATGAAATATTGCTATTGTTCTTCATGAAAAGCTGATATGGATGGTACATATTTCCTTCCTTGGTAAGGGGGGTGGTGTCCTTGGTTAAAGGGGGTGTCGTGTTGCAACATGGGGTGTATTGGGTGTGGTTCGCATTTATAATACGGGAGATTTGCTTAATGCTTGATCGTAACATCGCAGTCAATCAATCAATCAATCAATCAATGCTGGTTTGATTATTGAAATTGAATTTGGGGTTGATTTGAAGGTTAAGTTAGGGGTCAATTTGCGGGTTGAGTTTTGAGTTTTGAGTTGAGTTGGAGTTGAGTTGGGGTTGGATTAGTGTTTAGTGATTTAGTGAGCAAGTTGAGCAATACAGAGAAACCTCACTACAACGGAAATCGACGGGACCAAGAAAGTTGTCCGTTATAGTGAGCTGTCCGTTAAACTGAGGGAGGATTTGTGAATTTTTTTTTTTTTTTTAAATTTTATTGGTATTCTATCTTTCCGATTATGATCAAATCCAGCATTTCCAAAGAAAAAGGGATTCTCAAATGATTTTTAGATGAAGTTCTGGAATATGGCCAAGTAGGATGGAACTTGGCTATTACTTAATTGCTTATGATGAAATTTGACATTTGCGTTGGAAATGGGGTTCTAAAATGATTTGTAGATGACGTTCTGAAAAATCGCTAATTAGGACGGAACTTGCCTATTTCTCAACCGATAATGATGAAATTTGATATTTGCGTTAGAATTGGGATTCATTCTTGGATAAAGTTCTAGAATATGGCTAATGATGACGAAACTTGGCTATTTCTTAACCGATGCTGATGAAAGTTGACATGTACGTTGAACAAAGGATTCTAAAATGATTTTTCGATGAATTTCTGGAATATGGTCAACTGAGTGAAACGGGTTTGAGTGAAATTTGTTATCTCTGCCATCGAAATGAGATTCTAAAGTGATTTTTGGATAAAGTTCTGGAAAATTGCCAAATAAGATGGAACTTGGCTAGTTCGTTAACGATTATCATGAAATCTGGACATGTGCGATGGAAATGGGGTTCTAAAATGAGTTTTAGATAAAGGTGTTACCGTATTCCATAACTTCATCTAAAAATCATTTAAGAATCCCATTTCAATCATGGATATCAAATTTCACTAAAACCGGCTAAGAAATAGCCAAGTTCCATCTTAAATGACCATACAAATAATTTGCTAAAGTTTCAATTTCAAGCGTAAAAGGAACAATATTGAAGCGTAAAAGTTTCAAGTTGAAGTGTACTCATAAAACTTGTATCATCGCAGAAATATCTGTCCGTGTTTGCTCTAATAAAGTGTCAGTTTATCTAAGGGAGGTTTTCATTTAAAAACTTCAGTTGCATGGGACTTAAAAGTTTGTCCGTTGAAGTAAGGATTCCGCTACATTGAGTGTCCGTTGAAATGAGGTTTCACTCTATTTAAAAGTGAGTGCTTATTTATATGTACAGTATATGTGTGTAAAATTTAAACAAATGCATAGGCATTGAACGACTTGAACCAAATTTTACATAACTATTGTTTAAGACTTAAGAAAGGTCACTGTTAATATCTCAAACATTCATCTCCTACAGAGGAATTTCTAAAACTTCAAAAATAAAGTTGATTTTTGATGACGGTATGTTGGTATGAGGGTATGATGGTATGATGGTATGGTGGTATGGTGGTATGATGGTATGATGGCTTGATGGTGATGGTTGATGGTATGTTGGTATGATGGTATGAGTTGCGCAGAGGTTTGAGATTTACTTCGAGCTAAGTTGAGTTAAAGTTGAGATAGGATTTAGTTAGCCTGCATTGGGGTTAAGTGAGTTGTTGATTTGAAAGTTGATTTGGGGTTGATTTGGTGATTGATTTGAGGGTTTGGTTGGCGGTTAGTTTGGTGATTGCGTTTAATTCTAATGTTGCGATTGAGATGGAGGTTGATTTGTTTATTGATTTGGAGGTTTAGCTGAAGATTGACTTACGAGATTCATTTAGGAGTTGACTTAATCAAGACCGAAGTTCTAACCAGCTCATGAGGTTTCAGCTCTTTATATTTTTTTACGATACAAGTTGTTGTGTCTCTTTTATGATGTGTAGATATTATTATTGATGGATGATTATAAATAATGGTTCGATATTATTAGATTTCTTTATTATTATTACAGACTGATTTCGTACACGTCCATCTTATTATCCATGTGACATAACAACGCTGTCATAAGATCTGCTGTCCCTATCTCATCAGTTGATGGGCAACCGTCAACTGATCGAAACATAAAACCAGCCGAAAATTGAATTCAATACATAATAATTCTCCCCTACATATTTAGACCAATATGTTAACAAATTCAACTTACTTACTACTTTGAATTGAATTTAAATTTAATTTTAATATTAATTCATTTTATAATAATTCTCCCTACGTAAAAAAAAAAATTCGCAATGCTTAAAATTATGTAAAAATTTTATAGTCGTACTGTAGATACTATGTATATAGTCTCGCAGATACGTTGGTGGTCGCCTTACCCGTTCTGGCCTATTTTCTACCATCTCGGTCCCTGGACTGGTTAGCAATGCTTCGATGTTCTCCTCCAGTTCGTGGTCTGGTACTGGCTCATTCCCCTGAGTTTGTGATTGATCAGGTTCTCGCATTCTCACCTGCAACGGATCGAATTCTTCTTCTTGTTGCCTGCTTGTTATCACTTCTGGATTAATGGTTGATTCATCAAACGTAACGATTTTTTTTCTTACGTCCGATGCAATTAGTTGGTTTATGTGGCGTTTTAGAGATCTGCTTTCATCTAATTTCACGATGTAATGAAATTGGCCCAATTTCCGGGTGATCATCCCGAATTTCCACATAGACTTATTGTTTATAACAAATTTCGCTTGGACTCTCTGCCCCTCTTTAAGAGATCGTAGATGAATTTTCTTTTTTTGATAAGAAACAACATTTTCTTCTACTGGAAACATGGCATTGAGTTTTATGCGAATCTGTCGATTTAAATACATTTCTGCCGGCGATTTCCCATTTGCTAGGGGTGTGGCTCTGTATCGCAATAGAATTTTTAGTAATTTTTGATTCATTGGAATATTTTCGTTCGCCATGGTCTTCAGTCGATGCTTTAAAGTTTGAAGAACGTTCCTTTCCACCAATCCATTGGTTTCTGGATGTCCTGGTGCAATAAATTTTTGTCGAATACCGTTCCTACGGCAATATTTTTGAAACACTTCACTGGTAAAGGTTGTGGCGTTGTCCGAAACCAATACGACTGGATATCCGTGATTTGCAAAAATTTCACTTAAAAGTTGAATAGTGTTATCTGAATTCGGCGCTTCACGTAACCCCTTGATTTCTGCCCATCGAGATTTTGCGTCTATTACAACCAAAAAATAGAATCCTTGGAATGGCCCTGCGTAGTCAATATGGATACGTTCCCAATTGTTTGATGGAGTATCCCAATGGTGCGCCGGAAATTTTGTGGGATTATTTTTGATCTTTGCACATTCTTCACATGATCTAACTACCCTTTCGATATCTTTATCTATTTCTTTCCATATACAGTATCGTCGCGCTAGCCATTTCATCTTAACAATGCCTAGATGCGTGGAATGTAACTCCTTTAAGACTTCCGGTTGGAGAAATTTTGGTATTACCATTCGATTATTTTTGAATACAATCCCCGCAGTTTATTACATATTCACTATCTTTATCGGTTGATTGTAATTCTCCGTTTATTTTTGATAAGTATTCATCCTTTTCTGTTTCATTAATAATTGTATCCGGAGTTAGATTTTCAGTTGATATTTCGAATACTGATGCTGCTAAGACTTGATGAACCTCTTCATTGATTTCCATGTCGGAGGAAATATGTTCTTGGTGTACTGGTGCTCTTGATAAGCAATCGACGTTTTGATTGTCGATGCCCTTCTTAAATGAGACATTATAGTCGAAACCCGCCAAGAATGATGCGTACTGTAGTAATCTAGCGGAAGTCATTTTTGGTAATTTTGACTTTTGGTGGAAAATCCTTGTTAACGGTTGATTATCCGTGATTAATGTAAATCGTCTCCCATATACGTAATCGAAGAAATGATCTACTCCAAAAATTATTGCCAGAGCCTCACGATCCAGCTGTGAATAATTCTGCTCCGCGTTCGAGAGCGAACGTGAGGCAAAAGCAATCGGGCGTTCTCCCCCGTCGGTTGTGTGTGACAACATCGTCGCGATTCCAGTAGTACTGGCGTCGGTTGCTAATGTTACCGGTAATTCTATGTTGAACGGTACAAGTATTCGATCACTCGCAATTTTCTTTTTTAATTTTCTGAATGCTGCTTGACACTCCTTTGACCATACAAATTTTTCATTTTTTTGTAATAATTTTCGAATCGGGTAAGTAACAGTAGAGACGTCAGGCAAGAATTTTGAATAATAAGTTATCATCCCTAACAATTGTCTAACTTCTTTTACATTCCTTGGATGTGGCATTTCGATGATTGCTTTTACTTTTGAAGGGGACTTCACGACATGTCCCAGATATTCGATTTTTCGTTGATAATACGAGCACTTAGTCTGGTTAAACATGCCCTTAGATTTTCCTGAAACTCTTCTTTTGTTTTCCCGTGCACGAGTGACGAGTATGTCATCGAAATATGCAATCGTCTTGTTGAGCCCTTGAAGCACTTGATCGATTATCCGGTTAAATTCTGCTGGTGCTGTTTTTATACCGAAACTTAACCTGTTCATTCGGTAAGTTCCTCTGTGTGTCGCTATTGTTTGAATAATACTGTTTTCCTCGTCAGTTTTTAAATGAAGATATGCTTTAAACAGATCCAACCGACAAAAATATTTTGAACCTTGTAAGTTATTCAATATGTCCTCGATCTTTTTGATTGGATAATAATTGACGTTTATTAATTGATCATTTACTCCAACTTTGTAATCGACACAAAGCCTAACTGTTCCATCTCCTTTCGGAATCACTACCAAAGGTGATCCCCAATCGCTCGTGGTTGATTTTGCTATGATACCCTCTTGTTCTAAATTATCCAGCTCCTTCTCTACTTGTTCTCGTAGCGCGTTTGGAACATCCCTTCCGGGTGTGAAGCCGGGTTTTGCACCTTCACGAAGTTGTAATTTGGTACTAAAATTTGGTATACAGCCAACCTTCTGGGTAAAATTATTTGGAAAACATGCTTCAATTTCTTCTTCATCATTTATTAACGGGTATGCATGTCCCGGTTTATTTTTGAAATTTCTTGATCAATGTCTTCCAACTTGATTTTTAAATGCCTGATCCATGTTCTCCCTAATAGTGGGTCGAACCATGTCTTCATTAAATCCATTCCCTTTATATTCTACGTTTACATTGACTATCAGTGGTAAGAACACATTTGCTGTGTATGATCTGAATGCGATATTGGTTGGTTTTAATTGCTTTTTGATTCCTAGACTTCAATATTGACTCTTAGGAATAAGTGTGAATCCAGCACCGGTGTCGACTTCAAATTTTTGCTGAACCCCTTCGATTTTAACACTAGTGTAAAACTTCTTTGTGTCCTGGCCCATTTCCGATGTGGACTGGTCGTAAATATCGATAATTTTGTTTACTCCCATATCATCATATAGTTGTTTATCTTATTTGTTGTGACAGCATTTGTTGAATTTGATCGATTCCTTTTATTTAAGAGACCTTTTATGCATACTTTTGCAAGATGTCCTGTCTTACGGCATATTGAACACTCCATTGTTGCTCGTTCGATTCGACAGTCCTTTGATTTGTGATTATTCCGACCGCATCGTAAACATACATTGTCGATCCCAAGTTTCTTGTAGTCGATCCATCCTTTTGATTTTGATCGCATTTGATCATGATTTCCGCAATAGTCTGCCTTGCTAGATGTGTGAGAATGTAGTATGTCCGTCGTTTAGCTGAAAAACTTCATTTTAAAACTTCTCTTCCAAATTAAAGGTTATACCTTCATCAAATATGGTACCGTATTCTATCTCTCCGTTTTGCCGTGCTTCCCATTATTTATTGCAGTTAAAATTTGAGAATTCAAGTATTTCCTAAATAGATTCAAAAGATTGTTCAAATTCATATTGCTCATATTTTCTTTTATAATACTTTTAAGTTCTCGATTAAAAATCGCGACCTTCGGGCCTTTCGGGCCCCGATTTAATTAGCCAACACTGTATTATTGACGATTCAGTGGTCTCCATTTGTGATTATCTAGTCCATGTTTTCTATTTTTGGCAAGGAGAGCACCACTAAGGATAAGTTTCAAGAGCTGTAATTGTCACGCCAACGCGCATTTAGATCGCTTGATTATTTCCCTATATTTCATTGGAGCACAATTGTTGGATATTTTGGATTTTATGGAAATAATTCCATACATTTCAAAGAAAATTTGAATATTTTGAAAATCACCTATAAATCTGAAAATTCTGTGTCGAAAAAATCCAAAATCATTTCATAGAAAATTCAAATTTTTTGAAAATCACCTGGGAACAGACTTGCTGTACTAGTAGAACCTGAATCCAAATTTTTATTAAGGGCTGCTAATAGATCTTTAGCAATTTCACTAAAAATTCCGACTTATTAGATTGAGATTAGGAAAAAATTAAATGTGAATAGGCATACCTTCCTGGCTTGAAGGACATGTAATTTAGTCAACTACATCGTGAATTATCAGAACCTAACTCTAAATCTCTGGCAAGGAATGTTAACGGCGCCTTACCAATTTTAGCTTAAATTGCGATTTGAATGTAAAAATTGAAAACAAGTTTGTTTCTGGGAATAGTAGATACCTTTTCAGCTTGTGGATGGGGAATTTATAATTTTTTAGTTTTAAATTAACAGGGAGCACTGCAAGTCTTTGATAAATTCCACCAACTGCATAGTAAATGTGCGAATGTCTCCTTCTGCAGGTTACTCAATCTGGGTCTGTGTGTAGGTAAATTTTACTTGCTTTCCATTAAAGAGCCATATCCTTTTAAACACCAGGTGAGAAATTTTAAAGATTGGTGATTCATGTTGGGTTCCTCCTTCAGTTGTGTAATATTATATCTAAATAGTTTTCTGGCCTGCCTCATTCTAATGGAGAACTCCCTGAGTAATTTCTGACATTTACGTTCTCAATTCCTAATACCGTTAGCCAAGTGGCTCTTGCAGTAAGTAAAAGATAGAGAGGATTTCATGTTTCCCACTAGAGTCTTGTCGGGTAGCCTAATCGTGAAATTTCTCCGGCCATCAATTTTTTAACAATTATGTCTGATATGTCTTGGTCTAATGGTTTTGATTTGGGTTGTTTTTTACTTTCTTTTACTCTAGTAAAATAAAGTATAGTAATCATGAACATTTTGCACCTTGAGATTTTTAGAGATTTATCTGTTTTGAAGTCCCCTGAGTCCGAAAAAGTGGTTTTCGAAATGTTGTCTGTCTGTCAGTTTGTTTTTTTTTTTTTTTTTTTTGGGAAGGGTAAAATGAGGAAAATCTTCAACCTAAAAACCTCACACCCTTTTATCCATCCTCCATGCGGAACTATCGTTAGACATTACTTCGCATGGAGGTGACTAATCATTCGACTCTATTCTCCACAGCGTCTCAACCATAGATTGAGATTGCCACTGCTATCTAATCACGATTTGTTGTTCCGTTGTTCTCCTCTTGCACGCTCTAGGCGTCTCAGCTCCTTCAGTACCACCGACGAAGTGTGGCTTACAGCATTCCATGTTTCTCCAGAATCAAGCATTAGTTCGGATATGTTTTCAGGTGTTGGGCGCTGCCCAAGGATATCCGACAATTTACTCCGGGATGTCTGAAACCGCGAACATTGAAAAAAAAAACGTGTTCCACATCCTCTTGTGATCCTTTGCAGGCCAGACACTCTGGAGTGTCGGTATGCTCAAATCTGTAAAGGTATGCCCCAAAACAACCATGCCCACTTAACAACTGCGTCAGGTAGTAGTTAAGTTCGCCATGCCGCCTATTTATCCACTTTTCGATGGACGGTATGAGACGGTAAGTCCACCGACCCTTTTCCGATCCATCCCATCGTCTTTGCCATTCTGTCAGAGTTGTAATGCGTTCTGATGCTCTGTTCCCTGGTTGTTCACGATGTAGGTACCATTTCTTCCTCTCCTTTGCAAGTAGATCAATTGGGATCATCTCCGCAATAACAAGTGTCGCGCCAACGGATACTGTGCGGAAACCACATATTACCCTTAAGGCACCAAGGCGGTACACCGATACTAACTTTTGTCTATATGTCCCAAAGTCCATCGCATCACTCCAAACAGGTGATCCATAGAGGATGATGGAGGTTACAACATTTGCCAGCAGCATCCTACGACACTGTCTTGACCCGCCAGTATTGAGCATAATGCGGGAGAGGGCTGCAGCTACTTTGGCAGCTGTTCTGCTCGACACCCAGATATCGTAATGAAGGCTGCGTTCGTAATGAATTTCTCTTACCTTCCTTCTGGTAATTAAGACTGCTTCGGTTTTATGGTCAGCTAGTTGGAGTCCGAATGATATCAACCACCTTTTGATAATTATAATGGTCAACCTGCATATCTCCATTATTTCCTCTATAGTCTTTGCTACCACGACAACAGCAACGTCGTCCGCTCCAGAACGCCATCGTACATAATATTCCAAAGTAAGGGACCCAGTACTGATCCTTGAGGTACTCCACCCGTAACGTTGTATTCCATGACATCGTCATCTGTATCATATATCAGCACTATATTGTGGAAATAGTCTGTAATGTTCCTCCTTATGTACACTGGTACTTGCATTCAGAATATGGCTCCATTTGTCCGAGTTGAATGCATTCATGACGTCCAGGGTGACCACGGCGCAGTATTTTTTGGAGCTGTTCTTCAATCTTCTGCCGTCTGTAGCTTCCTTGGCGATTTCAACGACGTGACGAATGGCGTCGGTTGTCGATCGAGCCTTTCGAAAACCATACTAACGCTCGGTGAGATCTCCGGCCCTTTCCACAGCTTTCTCCAATCGATTGTAGATTATGCGCTCGAGTACTTTGCCAGCCGTATCCAGCATGCACAGTGTTCGGTAGGAGGATGGCTCTCCTAGAGGGTTCTTTCCCTTTGGCAACAATACTAGACGCTGTCTCTTCCAGTGTTCCGGGAATACCCCCTCCCTTAGACATGAGTTGTAGACTTCTCTGAACTCATCAGGTCTAGCTCGGATGGCAGCCTTTAATGCAATATTTGGAATGTTGTCAGGTCCAGGAGCTTTTTGATTCCAAAATCGTTGGCACGAACTGGCGAGCTCTTCTCTGGATACCGAGGGAACTTCCTGGACTACTACACCGATGGCAGGGATCACATCAGTTTGCTGCGGGAATAAAGCGGTGACAATTCTGTTTAGTGTCACTGGGCAGGTGGGAGGCGATGCAGTGGAATTTCCGAGCCTGTTCATGACTATTTTGTAGGGTCTTCCCCATGGAACACGATCCACTTCACTGCATAGCTCTTTCCAGCATTGACGCTTACTCGCCTTAATTGCCTGCTTAAATTGCTTTCGAGCATCCAAGTATGTTCCGTGCAGGCTAGGGTAGGACTCCGTACCCCAGGAACATTGGTATTTTCTCCTTGCATGATGGCACAGCCGGCGCAATTTTGCTATCTGCTCAGTCCACCAGTATGCTGGTGGATCCATCTTCCCTTGGAAGTTTTATTTAAAAAAATATGGCTTGGTGGTCGCTGTGCGTGTAATGTTCGCTGACTTCCCATTTAGTCAACATTCGTATCAAGCCGCTGCTACCGAACGTCAAATCAATCACAGAGGAGGCACCACCTTTACGAAAAGTAAAGTCTGTCAGTCTGTGCGTCTGTCCGTCTGTCAGTCTGTCAGTCTGTGTACTCTCTACAGCCCAGATGGTTTAACCAATCGAACTGAAACTTCAAATTTAGGCTTTTTTTGATAAATTGGGAGGTCCCAATGAATTTTACTCCAAATCGGCTAACCGGAAGTGGCCTCTCCCTTGCTCCAGAAAATTTATTTTGCAAATATCTTAAAAAGTATAAGGTTTACAAAAAACTACTTAATAAGAATGTTTCCAAAAATTAAAACAAAAAAAAAATAAAATTTCTCAAAATTCTCTGTTCGTAAAAGAAAGTCGTGTGTTGGCCACACCTCCATTTTTTTAGGTTCGTTTGTATGATGATCTTCTGATGGTCTGTCGGAGAGTCTAGAAAATCAACAGATAGATAGACCAAGAGTCCATAGATTAATATATCATGCTAATCTGAACATGCATGAAAGAATGCTATTTCCAGTTCAGGGGGTAAACGTACAAACAAACATTTGGAACATCAATGGGAAACTCCCTGTTCCCTTTTATAGCGAATTTTTTCATGGGTAATCTTAAAGAGAAAATGCAGATAAATCGAATTTTTCCAACAAACTGATACAAATATGTAGATGATGTAGGCAACGACCAGTTACCATTCTTGGACATTATGGTCAAAAAAGAAGAAAATAAATTCTGCTTCAGTATATATCGCAAAAAAAAGCAACGAACTGATATATTACCAACGAGTCTTATGATCCGGTTCAACATAAGCGAGCAGCTTTCAACAGCATGATACACCGGCTTCTCCATATTCCACAAAATCTTGAAGATTACGAGGCTGAACTGCAAAAAATTAAACAAATCGCGATAATAAACGGCTACACAACAGAAATGGTGGCCCGAATAACCCGGTCCTGTTTGAGAAAAAAAGGTTTTAACGGATGCAACAACTTTGTCCTACCGGACATGTAGCCAACCAACTATAGTAAAGGACTGTTATTAAAATTGATGAAAGAGTTATACTAAATAATTTCAAGGTTGATCTAGTGGAAAGTAGTGAGTCAAAATTAAGGAAACTGTCAGGCTCTACAAAAGGCACAACTAAAAATGTAGATAAATCTGAAATTTATAACATACAGTGCAAAGACTGTGATAAAATTTACAACGCACAATTGAAGCGAGCCATATTTTTATTTTATTTTTTATACGGGGTGAGCTATACTAGCCCTGTGCACCGAGACCATTGAGGTCTATTGTGCATCCCCAGAAGGTTTCACGTAAAGTGGAGGTTCAAATCCTTGATAAACACCACCAGCTCATGCATATTTAAAGGGCCGGCGTTAGGCCACTGTATTGTGTATGGATGGAGGAATTTAAGTCTTTTATGGATTATAGAATCACACGTTGTCACAATCCCTTTCCAGGTTGCAGAATCTACAACGGTCTGTAGGGGACTTTCCCATTTTCTCCAGATGTCCATTAAAAGGGCCATGTCCTGTTAAGTACCAGATGAGGGATTTTAGAGACTGTCTATCCATCTTGATTGCCTGATCTAAACATCTAATATCATAGCTTAATAGTTTTTTGGTCTGTCTCATCCCAATGGAGGACTCCCAGAATATTTTCGTATGTTTTTGTTCCCAATTCCTTATGCCATTTGCCAGATGGCTCTTGGCGTAACCAATACTATGCTCGAGGCCAAGGAAAGAGCTCTCCGCTGCCTCTTTTGCACAGCAAAAAAAGTCTAATAGTTTTAATTTGAGATTTTATTTTTAGATTGACTGCCCTTGAACCAGCTACTCTTTTTAGGTGCAAGTGTAGTGGTTAGAGCTCCTATAGCTTCTCAAGAGCAGCTGTAGGGCAGGTTTTCATTGCTCCCGTTACACTCAAACAAGCTAGCCTTTGGATCCTATCCAATACTGAGCAGACATTACTTTGTTCTGTCTTAGGCCACTACACAAACGCCGCATAAGAGATTATTGGTCTTACGATGGTTGAGTATAACCAAAGTGCCATTTGGGGATTCAGACCCCACGTTTTGCCAATCATTCATTGGCAAGCGAAATGCGCCCTATTTGCCTTGTTTGTGATATATTTTAAGATCAGGTTCCATGTCAGTTTCTGATCAAGTATCACTCCTAGGTACTTAACCTTCGTCGCCATTTGAAGAATTTCCCCATTTAGAGATAGAGGTGGGAGAATTGTTTTCCTCCGATTTGTAAAGAAAGTACAAATAATTTTGTTGGGGTTTACTCTAAGGCCCGTCTCAATACATCAGTCGCTTACCAACTCGAGGGCATAAGGCATACGTTCCGCTATTGTACTCTCGAATTTCCCCCTGACCATTAAGACTAGATCGTCCGCGTAGGTGATATTCGAGGAGTGAGGGCTTTTAATCTTATAAGTAGTCCATCCATCACGAGTAGCCACAAAAGGAGTGAGAGAACTCCCCTTTTGGACAACTCCTGGTAGCCGCAATCGTGATGGTTTTATTACCAAAGGAGGCCGTTATCCTCCTGTTTCTTAGCTTATTGATTATCCACCCTATGGTGGAGGAGTCTATTCCCCTTGCATGTGTTTGCTCTTGAATCATTTCGAACTTGGTTTTGTCAAAAACCCCTTGAATATCGATGAAGCAGCATAACAAAACCTCTTTATTCCGAAGTGTATCTTCGATATTTGTTGTCAGCTCGTGGATCGCTGTTTCTGTCGATCTCCCAGTCTGATATGCATGTTGGCTGGGGTCTAGAGGAGCCTTAGGAGGGCATTGGATCTAATATATGGGCCCAGTATCTTCTCCATGGTTTTTATAATAAATGATGTTAGGCTAATGGGTCTATAAGACCCGACGTCCTCTGCGGATCTTCTTCCCGTTTTCGGGATAAAAATCACCCGCACCTCCCTCCAGCTCCTTGGAACATATTGTAAGATGTAGCTGGCTTTAAAGAGTCCGATCAAATAAGGCAACAGTATTTGTAGGCCTTGCTGTAAAAATGCAGGTTATATAAAATCCCCTCCCGGCGATTTAAAGGACCAAAGGAATAGACGGCCCATTTTATTTTTCCGGGAGTGAAGATATCTCTTGAGAACCTGTAAGCTTCCCTTGTAAACCGGTAGGGATGCACGCTGTCTACATCGAGGTCTTCCTGACCTCCAAGGACAGTACACTCTGAGAAGTGGCCTTTCACCAGGCATTCGAGAGTTTCTTCCCTGGATGTAGTTGTCCCCAACGGATTTCTGCAGTCCAAGGAGTGCCTTCTGGTGTCGACAAGCCGCAGGCAGCCTATCTATTTTTTCACAGAAGTCTCTCCAGCTCGACCTCTTGCTTTTTTTAAGAGCGAAGTTATACTGGGTAAGAGACATTCGATAGGTTGTCCAATCGTTTGTCCTCTTAGCCCTGTTGAAAAGTTTACGAACCTCTTGTCTTTTGATTTCCAGGGTGTGGTTCCACCAAGGAACGTCTCTTGTCCCCCTAATACGAACCAGGGGTAAGCTTCGTCTGTAGACCAGATACGTTATCATAAAGTCTTTCATTATAGACTGGCCAATTAGTACGTTTAGGCGAGCCATATACGAAAGATATAAAGAATATCTGGCCTGTATTAAATCGAACAACCCTGAAAAATCATCGGTGGCCAAACATCTACTGGAATCCGGACATAATATGGATGTGTCTAGCTTAAGTCTACATCCGAAAAACTAAAACAAGAATTCTAAATTCTGATTTGGGCCCCAAAACAAGCTGTCTTCTTGAGTTGTAAAAATGCGCATCAACACAATTCACACCAACAACAGTATCACCAAAAGTTATATCTACACAGTGAATAAGTTATCAACATGTGTGGAGCTTAACGCTACAATGTCATACCCCATATCCGGAATCTCGCCTCATCGAAGTATTGATGAGAAACATGAACCCTCAATTACAATTTCATTTAACGGACCGGTATTTTAACAACGTTAATGAATTAATTAAAAGCTGTATGGTGTGGGAGAATACATGGTCCCGACTAAAAGTGGGACAATCTTACTATCCTTACCCAAGACTATCTATTAATGAGTTACAGTTCAACGCTGATAATTCGGAACCTATTGCGACTCCCGAGCATGTACCAGATTTATCCGAGATAAAATACAAGGCGGCCAATTTTACGAAAAATTCCGCACACCCATCCCAAGCATCGTCATTTTTACGACAACAATTCAACAAAACACCTGATAAAGAGCCGATTTGTTTTAATTGTTGTGATATTGGTCATACGTTCCGCGAATGAAAATTGCCACAGGGATTATTCTGTCATCGTTGTGGTTACCGGAATATGACCATGCATAATAGTATTCGATGTTCCGGAAACCAGTCGAAGGGTCAGTGGAGAGCTGGGAACCCTGTACCCTACCACCAAACTTTTCCCAATTCAAGTGGGCATTCAATGAACCTGAGTACAAAGGCATCATCCAGCCCAACGACACCTACAAGCATACTTCAAAGGAACAGCCCCAAGGCGAATACCGAACAATAAATAGTCACGAACCTTATCATTTCATCAAACCTAATGTCGCAGTTCCACCTCAAATTAATAATAAGACCATACAAACCAGTACATCATCTAGGGAAAATCTTCATCCACAAATCTTAGACCAAACTGTCCCGAATTGGCTCAAACCACCCCCAGTCTCATCCGTCATCACCATGTCAGGAGCAGATCCTCGACCTTATGCGTTTGTATCAGTTAACGGAGAACTCACCAAGGGATTACTATAGTGGAGATTGGGTTCCGAGACAGAGATTGGGTTCCGGTTCCGAGCGATACCTTGATCATCCTAATGTACAATTGCACGCGTCAGTACTACAGGTTAATACCGCCAGTGGAGATAAGAAACGGGTGTTTGGGTTCATTATTGCCGATATTATGTTTAATAATCGTACACGACAAATGAAACTACACATCGTCCCGAGTTTGGAACAAAATTTATATCTTGGCATTGACTTCTGGAACTTATTTCAGATCTCTCCAAAATTCCAACAATTTAATGAAGAAGTGAGCAGCCTGGAATTCAATCAAAGTGAAGCAAATCAGCATTCATTAACAGTGGAAGAAAATACAGTTCTGGAATCCCTAATTGAGAATTTTCCTGCTTCTTCGAGATTAGGATTAGGGAAAACGTCGCTCTTAACCCACAAGATCAAGATTCGTGAGGGTGTAGAACCAATAAAACAGAGATTTTATGCCATTTCACCTGCGAAACAACAATTAATGTACCAAGAACTGGATCGCATGATTTCCTTGGGGGTCATTGAACCAAGTCACAGTGGTTGGTCGTCGCCTGTGACCCTTGTGCATAAGGCATCGGGCAAAGTGCGATTATGTTTGGATGCTCGCAAGGTGAATAAGGTAACCGAAAGGGATGCTTATCCGCTGCCTCTTGTCGAAGGATTGTTGGGTCGACTGGATCAAACTCAATATATTTCGGCAATCGATTTAAAAGACGCCTTTTGGCAGATTCCGCTTGATCCCCAGTCATGAGACATGACAGCGTTTACAGTACCCGGACGGCCCTTATATCGCTTCGCAGTGATGCCATTCGGCTTGTGCAACGCACCACAAACAATGTGTCGTCTTATGCACAAGGTGATACCTCCGGAACTGCATGAGAATATTTTCGTGTACCTTGGTGACTTATTAATCACATCTTGCTCCTTACACGAACATTTTCGTTTGTTAAAGCTAATGGCCGAGCGGTTAAAATTTGCTGGTTTGACGGTGAATGTCGACAAATGTAAATTTGTCATGAGGGGGGTTGCATACTTAGGGTACATCGTCGGTGATTGCTGTCTTCGTACAAATCCTGCGAAAATACAAGGAATTATTGACTATCCTCCACCAAAGTCATTAAAGCAAATCAGATGTTTCCTAGGCTTATGTGGCTGGTACAGACGATTCATCAAAAATTTTGCAATCATTGCAGCACCCATCACAGATCTGTTGAAAAAGAATAAAAAAGTTAATTGGAACTCAAATGCCCGACCAGCTTTTGAGAAATTGAAGGTTTCTCTCTCAACAGCACCGATATTAGCAAACCCCAATTTCAGCAAGCCGTTTTACATCCAATGTGATGCGTGTAAAGATGGCATAGGGAGTGTACTATTCCAAGTCGATGATAATGGGTCGGAGCGTCCGATATCATTTATCTCTCAAAAGCTAAACGCCGCCCAGAAAAACTATTCAATCACGGAGTTGGAATGTTTAGCAGCAGTCCTGAGTGTTAAAAGATTCCGGTGTTACATCGAAGGATATTCATTCACTATATACACTGACGACGCGTCATTAAAATGGCTCATGTCACAAAAGGATCTGTCGGAAAGGTTGGCAAGATGGAGCCTTAAATTACAGCCATACGATTTTAAAACAGACTACCGCAAAGGAACAAGCAACACGGTAGCAAATTCTCTTTCTAGAGCATTCTGTGAATCTCTAAATATGGTCGGCGGTTTAAATTGGCTGAAACGTTATGAATGTTAATTAGAGGCCAATACAGCAGGTTATACATGCTCTGCCAACACAACAGCCTTTAATTCAAATGAATATCAGGAACAAATCCAAGCTATAAAAAACCTACCAGCCAATACGAGGTGCAATTATCATATTTGAGGATGGTAAAATCTTAATACAATTAGGGTATGGATCACGATACGATGGAACCGATACTCCGGAATGGAAATTAGTCGTACCACTGGAATTAACACAAAATTTAATTCAACTCGCACATAACTCTACGACTTCAGCACACATGGGCATTCACAAAACCACAGAGAAATTACAAAGACAATTTTACTGGCCGAATATGATCAAGGATGTACGAGAATACATATTGAATTGCAACCAATGCAAAATGAACAAGCCCGTCAATTACTCACTGAAACCACCAATTGAAAAGCAAAGGGAATCTTATCGACCTTTTCAGCATCTGTATGTTGATTTCCTAGGACCTTATCCGAGGTCTAAGAGTGGCAATTGCTATTTATTAATAGTGCTGGACCATTATTCAAAATTTGTCCTGCTGAAATCTTTACGAGAGGCCACAGCATCACATCTGAACGAATTTATGGAGCAACAAATATTTAATTTATTTTCTGCACCCGAAATCATTACAACCGCTAGTGGAAAACAGTTTGTATCGAAACAATTTCAGGAGTTATTAGGAAAATATGGTGTTCAGCACAATCGCACCCCTATTTACTCACCACAATGTAACGCATCGGAAAGAGTCAACCGGACCATTATTTCCGCTATAAGAGCGTACATTAACGACTCTCACTCCAACTGGGATAACCATATCCAAGGAATTGCTGCTGCCATTCGGAATTGTATTCATGGTTCGAGCAAATATTCACCACATTTTTTGGTGTTCGGACAACACATGTCGTTACATGGGTTGGACTACAAACTTTGCCGATTATTAAGGAATATGGATGATAATTACCTGCAGATTAATTCAAAGCCAGATCGCTTAATTTCAATTAAAGAAAAGGTGCTAGGTTACTTGAAAGCAGCGTATGACCGAAATGCTCACACGTACAATCTCCGTTCTCGTGTTCGGCATTTGGACATTGGACAAAAGGTTTTCGTACATCATTGACCCACACCCAAAACTGAGCTTAGGCCGGAAAATGCTGCAGGTGGTGACTCCAGTACATTCTGTGGACGGACGATCGACCGCATGGGCGATCGAATGTTACATAAGGTACACAGCATTTATAAAATTGTTTTGTTATGTAAACATAAATATTGTGACGGTGACACCTAGGGTGTAATAGAATAAGTTAAATTAATTTTTACTGTACTAAAATGGAATTTTCATTATAAAAATGTTCTAAATGTTTCTACACTATTCTTACTGGAAAAGTCATGAACTTTCTAGAAGGTATTTGGTAAGCGATAGTGTGAAAATTAAAAAGGAATTAAAAAGTGATTTAAAAAGTGTTTTAGTTAAAAATAGAAAGTAAAAGTGATCAGTAAAATTGTGCGAATAATTTATATAAAGTGATTTTGTAAATTAACATTTATAAATTGTGTTGTAATAATTTTGTGTGTGAAATAAATAAATTCGTTGCTGATAAATTGAATTGATTTTGTTTTATTCACAATCCAGTGATACGAACCTTAATTGACAAGTCAAAAACTTAACAATATAAAATTTAATTTACTTTAAATGGCAACCTGTCATTGAATTGTCCAACTTATATTCTCATTGAGGCAGGTCAGGATATAGTGTATACAGACAGACAGGGCCAAAAGAGACACACATTTTTAGGTGATACCAGATTTAAAATCCTGCAGTGATAATTTTAATTTAATTAATTTTTATGTGGAATTTATAGAATTGAATATTATGTAATTTCGCTATTTAAATTTTTTTATGATGAACTGTGTATTAGTTGGAACATTTCTAGATTCTGGAGGAGGGCGGTATTGATTAATCGTCCTTCTGCCTCCCCTGTTTAAAAGCGTGTTTATTGAGCCCGCTGTGATGTCCCTGGAAATAAATTGGTTATTGTAGATGCTATTGTGCGCCCAGCGACAGAAAATTGCTTAAAACGCTTCCGCGTTATAGATTAGATAACCTGTTTTGCTTGGCAAATCTTTAATTCCACATGAAAGCCGGACTTATGTTGTAAGTGGCCGCTTTCGATCGATGCAAATTAATCTATACACTTCTCAAAGGGTAGCTTAGCTTAATTTGTTTAATTAGTTTTATACTAGCTTACGTAGTACTGGACCATTTCGCGTAAATATGACATGCTACAAAAAATAATTTAATCATAAACCCTAAGCTTTTTTGAGCATTAAACTGACGTCGCTGAATGATGCTACCGCTTGTAATATGAATTATTTACGGTATTTTTCCAATCAGTCTACAAAAAACATAATGACGTTAATGTTTCGAGTAAATTACTCTTGGATTGGATTGAATCAAATATTGAATAATAAAACACATTTCATTCTAAAAACACAGTTTATCACTTTCTAAGCTAGAAACATTAAGCATCCTGTATATCTGATCTCGGAAGAACTCGTTTAACGATAAAACATTAAGCCTCTGCGCGTTTTAATGTTATGCTATTGTAATATAGTTATAATTTCTATCATTTCCAGAAATACATTTTTGGCAGAATTAGTTATCGCGTTAATAAATAAGAAAAGTCAAAAATTAATTTTAATTCAATCAGTAAAATAAATTAGATTTTTGATTAGAATTCATATTGATTTTCAATTTGCATAATTAATTCGTCGTCTAAATAAAAATTTTTGCAAGTTTCATGAATTAATTTTTGATGCGTAATAGATTTAAGGTCAAATCGCGGACAGCACGTGTAGCAAATATTTGCACAAACTTGTTATGGCAATATTTGTTCCGTTTGATCTATTTCGCGAAGCCGTTCAAATGGTATCAAATATTTGCCGAAAAGTTGTTTGGTCCAATATTTTATGAGTATGGCGTCTGAAAAATTATTTTACTTGTTTAACTTTGTTAGAAAGTGCAGATTTAGGCAAAATCGGTATTACATGCCATGAAGCAGAGGTACTCGGAAGAATACCACGGTTTGATGAAATACCATATACTTATCGAAATTATGATTTTATTTAACAAATATTACAACTGAATATAAATTCATCTAAATAGTGTAGTTCTAAGGGCTAGCTCTAAGGGCTTCATTCGTCGAAGCCGTCTTACTGAGTTTGGGTTGATCAGCATACGACACAAATCCACATTTTCATGTTGACTAAGTCGTTGTATATGTTTCCTCGTTTATTTCTTAATTTCTTCACTGACGAATTCCATTTTTAGATCCTTATCATAACATTCCTTATGTAACATTGTGCGTTGGCTATACTACGCAAGACTTTATTTTGAAAATTTTGAATTACTTTTACGTTAGTATTCTTGGTACAGTCCCATAGCTGTATACCATATGTCCAAACAGGTTTCAATATATGCCGATATAAGAGCAGTTTATTATGTAATATTAGCTCAGAGTTCCTTCCTATGATCCAATACATTTTTCTATATTTGATAGAGTATAGGTGAGGTCATTCCTGAGTATTTAGCCGTGTTTGCATGTAGAATTGGTTGCAAATTCAGTCAAACAGGTAACCAATTAACAATTTTGGTGGTAAAGCGCCATTTTCTTCGTCCAATTACTCAATGAATTAGCGGCATTTTGTAATTTAGTGGTTGACTCCTCTATATTGTCTCCAAAATTGTAGTATTATCCGCAAATGTTGCAATACACTTGTTCCTTTTATACTTCGTGGTAGAGTATTGGCCCCAGAACACTACCTTGTGGGACTCCAGCCGATATTTTACACGAAATTATCGATCAGCTAGATATGACTTTAAAATCAGGTAAAACTGCTTCGGCAGATCTCTGTCTAGTTTATATTCCAGGGCTCGGTGCCATACTTTGTTGAAGGCTTGAGATACTTCCAAGATAAGACACTTGAGCATATTTTTTTATTTTCCACAGCATCTTCAATTAAATCTGTGATTCTGTGCACTTAATCTATGGTAGAATGTCTTGAGTAGTAGCTTTTTAAATAATTTTGAAATTGTAGGAAGTAGGGAAATCGACCTATACGATGTTTTCTTGTTTGGCGGCTGGTTAGGTTTTAGAATCATTATCTCCTCTGCCACCTTCCAATGGTATGGAACGTATTTTAGTTTGTAACGCAGTATGTTGATTATTACTTGCAATAATTTTCATAATCCTTTCTGTGGTAGTCATAATCAGGGAATTTTTTTGAGCTTAAGTTGTTGTTAATTTAATTTTTTAGCTCTTGTAGCCTTACAGGTTTTATGTTTTGGTTATCCACTTTCTTTACTGGAATTATATTTTCTTCAGCTGTTTGCCTTGGAAGAGGTTGAAATGTGTCTTCAAGGTAGGCTGCAAACAATGCAGCCTGTTCTCTCGTACTTCTAGCCCAAGTTCCATCGTCATTCTTGATAGGAGCTATTTTTACTTGAGCCTTTTAAGACTTTTAGTTGCTTAGCAATTCCCGTTAATTTCCCGTTTGGTTACGAGTAGGAGGAGTACTCTGCCACGCTGCTTATAGTATACTGTTGTTCGGCAGCTCTAATTGAACATCAAGTTGTGCCGGAGTTTTAATTGCTACTTGTAATTCAGTATTGTCTTCCAGATAACCTAGGCAAAGTTTCTTTTTTGATAAACTAATTGTCATAATGACAGACGTGTGGTTAGACGAAATTCATTCACTATTTTCGAGTAGTACGTAGTTTTCAGATATCCCTTTCGTTACAAAGAAATCTATCAAATCTGGTATCTTATTTGTATCCGCTATCCAATATGTTGGTTTACCTTCAGATAGGAACTCGCAGTTTAAGCCCCGTTACCCTTATGAATTGTTAGTCTTGAACCCCAATATAGCATTAAAATCGCGTCCGATCATAAAGTTAAAACCCAGCGATTTGAGTAACGTAACATAGTTTTCTTTATTCAGATTATACCGCGGAGGACAATATATTGAAGATATGTTCATTGCCTTTTGATTATTTAATCGAACGATAATTACTTTTTAAATTTTTACTCCTTCGTAATGTTTAATGTTTTCCTTCACAAATATGGTTGAACCTCCTCTCGCTTTTCCTGCTGGGTGGATGGCGTGGTGGCATTAGTATCCTTGAATTCTAACGAATGAATCTTTTGTCAGATGAGATTCTGAAATTAGTCATATAAATCTATCGTTTCTAAATTTAGAAAAATTTCTAACTCTGGAATTTGTTGCAACAATCATTTGCATTCCAATTGGCGATTCTGAATGTGTTATTCATCTTCATAGATTAATTCATCATGGAAGTGATTTCATTCACTGTTTCTTGCTTATTCAACCGCTTATTTATAGCGTCCACGCGTCTTTCTTGTTTTAATAGCCTTAAGTTTAAGGCTTCTTTGTTCTTCAGAATTTTTTTAAGAATCAGCCTTTGGCCGTCTTCCTTGTTACTTACTGTTTCCCGCTGTTGTACAATCTGTGAGTATGTTTTTCGGCCTACTGTTGCACTTTTTTGTGGTAGTTCTGCCACTTGGTTTTTGGACATTGTCCTATTACTGGACACCTCACTGTTTAGCGGGCCTTGCGTTTTTTGTTTCTCAGATTTAGTTAGCGGGATACTCTCCGTTGCAGTTTACGCATTTTGCATTTTTGTCAAATTACAAGCTTGGGCGAGATGTTTCCTCGAACATTTCACACATCTAGGCTCTCGTTTGCAATATTTCTGCGTGTGATTATATCCTTGGCATTTCTTACGCTGAGGTATCAAGCCAGTGGATTTTCTTAGCGCTTCTTTATCAACTCTCATATTAAGGACTGCCTTAATATTGACAATTTTTTCCACTTTTTCTTTGCTATTAAAAGTAAGCATAAACAATGGAAACCCCCTTTTATGATCCCCAGATCAGTTATGGTTTTTAATTTTTTTTAGGATATTTACCGCATCCTTGAAGCCCTTAAGTTTAAGGTCTTCGATTATATCCTGCTTTGTACAGGTTGGGTGAAGACCTCTGGCCATCACTTTGTAGTGCTGGTACCTTTTCCTTAATTTTGGAAGGTTGGTTTTCCTGTTCGCGTATATTTTGCTGATTTTGATTTAATACACCTGTTTTTGAAGTTTGGTTTGTAGCTACAATTTCTGGAGAAGATTCTGCCTTCCAGCTTTTTTTTTGCAGGTCTTTTCTTCTAGTTCTTTTTTAGGACCCAGTCAGTTCCTTCTCTTAATTCTTCTTCGTCAGTGTGGAACTCTGTAGCACACAGTTCCTCTGGGTTCTTAGCTTGTAAAGCATTTTTCTAACGGAACTCTGAAGTATCCTGTTCCTCAGGTTCCTTTGCTTGTAAATAATATTTCAGTTTCTCATTTTCTATCTTAAGAGATTTAATTTCGTTAGTTAACTCCGATATAATTTTTTCAATCTTGCACAATTGTCTACGGAGTTCTTCATTTTCATTCACTTCTAGTTAAGGACGTTGGTGATCTTGGCATTATGGAACTTCTTCCAAATGTCATTAGATACCGTCGGCACTGAGTATCCGTTTCCCTGCGCCGTAATGTTTACTCTTTCCAGGTCCGCCATATTGGTTATTATATTCAGGGAACCATCCTTAGCTGGTTTTGGGACACGAATGGTATTTTATGGGAGACGCGCCCGATGGGAGGCTGGCAACTCCATACAGGACTACCATCTCGTCAAATTTGACCCGGACTGGTCCATTTAAACCGCGCGTGTAAACCGAATCAGTAAAATTTTTGTTTTTCTAAGTAGGTAGAACCTTCTTTGACATTCGTGTGACGTTTAAGCAGAATACCTCCATTAGTGTGAGTTTGGCAGCCATTTGTTTACGACGCGAAATGTTTGTATGGCGATTTTTACTATGAAAAAAAAAATTGAACAACGAGTTTGAGCCAAAATGAGCCAGAACCGAAAAAACCACGTTAAAGTTTGTCGAAAATCAAGGTAATGCTCATCATTTTCTTCAATTACCGTGGTGTAGTTCACCATGAATTCATTCTAGAGGGTCAAACGGTCAATAAAGCATACTACTTGGCCGTTTTGATGCGTCTACGTGAAGTAATCCATGGATTACTGATTGTGACGGAATTTTTCGCCAAACACGAAACAAAAGTCATCGCTCAGCCACCATATTTGCCAGATTTGGCTCCCTGTGACTTTTTCCTTTTTCGTTTAATAGTTTAAATGTTTAACTCAATAAACAAACTGACTCAACCAACCCAATTTAAGTTGACCGAACAAAGATTACTTACAGGTAGCTTTCAGTCAAGTCACCGTTTACATGTTGAATTTAAATCGGACGTTTTCAGTCAGATAATTTTCAGTTTAACCTGTACCGTTAGTAATTATTCAAAGCAAGCATGTCTTGCCAAAGATTTAAGTTGCTGTGCAACTATATTCCGTTCGATGATAGAACATCTCGCACAGCAAGAAGAAATTTCCACCTTTTCAGCAAATTTGGGATGTGGTAAATGCCAATTCTATAAAAAATTATATAGCCGGAGAAAACCTCACAGTCGCAATTGGTACCCTATCGAGGCAGAGTTTCGTTTCAAAGCCGGACAAATACGGGATGAAGATTTTGTGGATCTGCGACATCTCCAGAAGCTATTCTCCGTAGGAAATTTATTTCATATTTGTGGAAAGAACAGCTACAAAAAGCAATCAACCTAGGATCCACTGTGGTCTACAATTGTGGACTCCATTTCATAATTCAAACAAGAATAAAACAATACCCAAATCCATGTCGGCGATATGTCGAATCAAACGTATTCGAAAAACATGAGTTTGGTGAGCTACATATGTTCCGAAAAAAACAGTGCCGTCATTTTATTGTCGTCGATGATAATACCGATAATGACAATAGAAATAACTCGAACATTAATTTGTACTATAACAGTTTTATAATTTAATTGGCGTAGCTGGAGTAGAACATTAAACCAGTATATAAAAACGTAGGTAATAACATAAAAAAACAACCCACTTAACCGACGATAAATTGTTTGGCCGAATGATCGTTTTCGTGTCTTAAGCGAGTTAAATCTTACTTGCGGTCGACAATTTCCAAGGAATATGATTCGCTTCAAGAAACTCAACGAATGAAGCGTGAAGGCGTGAAGTGATAGATG
The DNA here is from genome assembly GCA_958295665.1 of Tipula vernalis. Taxonomy (NCBI): domain Eukaryota; kingdom Metazoa; phylum Arthropoda; class Insecta; order Diptera; family Tipulidae; genus Tipula; species Tipula vernalis. Next base: position 105,453,445 of record OY282560.1, read on the forward strand.
AATTTCCGACCGTAAAATTGAGTACATTTCAGAAAAATAAAAGCTTTTCTCGGCAAGCACCCCAAATTTCAAGCCGATATGACATTTAGTTTTATTTTGGAAGCTAACGAAAGATTGTGAATTTCGTTGATTATGCACTAATAAAATTAATTGCGCAGAAAAACTGTTACGCAAACTGATCAAAAGTTAAAAAAATATTACGACGACCTCACTCGTGTGCAGTCACCCCTGCTAATTTGGCTGAGTACGCTATGGATGCGGCACCAAACTCATCAGATTTGGCATCTTGTGTCTTGTTAATTGTTTCCAAACATAGACGAATGGATCGGCGGAAAGTGGTTCATACTGAACGAGGACTATTTTGCAGAGTTCAACAAATTTAATTTTTTCAGACGGCTTAGTTGTAATATCGTTGGTTCTGGGCTAAGTGAATTAAGGTTAAAGGAAGCTATTTTGAAAAATAATTCAATTTTTTATTCAAAAGTAACTAACTTTTCACTCCACCCTCTTAGGTATCGCTTTAATTTAATTTTAAGTTTTGTTAAGTTTTGTTGTAATAACAACTAAATAAGAGGAGGGCGGCAAATTCCCAATTGGCAGGGGCAGATAAGCTAACCGATTTTTTCAATATCTTAAAAATCGATTCTCAGGCTTACAGTCAGAAACAAACGTTATCGTAATTTAATTAATTTTTATAATTTTTTCAATATTTTATTTATACCATAAATTATTACTTTCCTTCGTTTTTCCCGACATTTGTTGGAATTAATTACTCGGGTAATCGATCGAAATTACCCAGGTAGTCGAGTATTCGAAAAAGGACCAAAATATGCGAGTACTCGGTTATTCGATAATCGCGCTGTTCACAAGTGGCAAATATTTATGAGCAAATATTTGTCATTTACCCAGACCTTGTCACATATAAAAAATAGAACCTTATAGAACTCCTGAAATGTAAGGGGGAAGTTGACATTACGCTTTCTTGACAATTTGATCAGGAAATCCTATCAACCGCAGTGTATGTTCGCTCAAGTATTATTTACATACCGCAGACACATAACGATTTCACCAAATCATGCAAATCACAAAATATAATATTATTATTGTAACTGACCAAACTTAATATTAACAGCGCTTGGCTGTTAAGTAATAATAATAAAAATACTTCAGCCAAAACCGATTTTCTCTTATGAACTCGACTATAGTAAAATATTTATTATCTCCCACCTTGCACCCAACTTAATTTTTATTTTTTTATTTTTTTTATTTCGTTTAATACTTTTCGGTACTATCATTATTATTAATAATTTTGTTATTGTACTTCGGAATACCTAGTTTTCAGTTTAGTTTGCTTTTAACCATCTTCAAATTAACAACAAAATAAATTTAATTCCTTTTTGAAAAAAAAAAAAAACTTTTCAGTACATTTATACTGTGCAAACAATCGTGGTGCTTTTTATTGGAATAACAAACGAATAAATCTTAAACCGTTTTCTTACAAGTGAGTTTTGATTTTATTTAAAAGTTAAAGTATTAAACAAAAAAAAAAAAAAAATTAAGTGACTTTAATTATGTAGAGTGCATCCAACAAATTATGTATTGTGTGCGCTTAACTTTAGATGAAGTAAAATTAGAAAGTTTCAAAGATGAAATTTTTTTATTATTTTTACTTTATTTTATTGTTTTGTTGGAAATAAATTCAAGTAAAATTTATAAGTGAAATGTTCGATAAAATTTTTTTTGTTGGTTTGTTTGGTGAACGAAATGATTTTTTATCAAAATAAAATCGTTTGTGGTGTCTTTTGGTGGTTTAATTTCCAATTGTAATGAGGTCACTCAATTTCGGGGTGAGAGTGTATATGTTAGCGGAACTGCAATTAAGTGATTTTAATTGTAGCAGGAAATGTAGAACTTGCAACAACATCAAATAAATTGTAAATTGTGTGGAAAGTTTCGTTTCACACAGCTTTTATAGATTTGTTTTGAAATATGAAGGCGTTGAAACAATTAAAAATTAACAATTTTTTGCGCCCTAAGTAGGGCTTTTACGAAGAAAATAAAATTTTTCGATAACAAAACGAGTTATTAGTTCAAATTAACAATTTCAATGAGCTACTACGCAAATTAGAGACTATAACTTGGCCTTTTAAATATTAAGTTCAACGAATTGTGAAATTTCAATTTTAAATATTTTATCAAATTTTCTGAAATATTGCGAACTTCCTTAGAAAGAAGCATTGATATCGCCCTGTAAAAATTATTTTTTTAGGTAATTTCAAAAGTTGAATCAAATTTTAATTCTCTTTAAGAATTTTTTGTTAATATTAAAATTTTGAAATTAAAATTTCAGTTAAGGAAATTTTTATTTTTTCATCCCGAAATTCTGAATTCTGAATTTTAGTTTATTAATTTCAGATATCAATATTTTGAAAGTTTTAAACGCACGATCCAATTTTAAATCAAATTTGACACTTTTGAAATCCAAATTTCCGGTAAAATTCAAAATTATGAAGTTTCACATTTTTTTTTTAAAATTCATTAAATTTAGGTTCAATTAAATTTGATTTTTTTTTTTGTTAATTATTTACCAAACAATAACACTCGACGTTGCAATTAAGAATCCGCAGCTACAAGGCAAATTCACATTTTTTGTGTTCAGAGCTCCAGCCATGTGAATACTTCACATTGTAATTCTGGCTAAAATAATATAAGACGGAAACCTTATAACGGAAAAAATTTCATCTTCAAATGATTTTATATCAAAATTAGGGTACTTTCAAGAATTTAGCAACTGTGCAGATATTCCAGTCGTTGGTGTTGTCGATCGCAATCGATATTCTATCTATGCAGGTGGTGATACAAAAGTTTGATTTTTAAACGTGAAATTGTGAGTATATTACTGCAGATTTGAACGCAATGCTGCAAAATCTGCGCAGTCAACTGAATTCTTGAAAGTACTTATATCTCGGTAAATGGAAATCTTTGAATTGTAACGAAATTTAAAAACTAGGTGTTTTACTACGAAACCGTATAAAAGTAAAACTCCTCTAAGGCGGAAATTTAAATATAAGAGTCCTCGCGACAGATTCTGAATAATGTTTTTTTTTTGTTGCTTTAACAGAATTTTAAGAACAATTTTGGACATAAAACCTATTCTCCTTTGTTTCACTATTAAATTCCATATCAAACTCCTAGTTACGTACCGTAAAATGGGGTGAATAGAAACATTTATTAAGTTTGCAGGCATGTACTTTTAAGAGGATACATGTTTTAATAATCCAAATTATTTTGTCTAGTTAACCCTTCCTAAATTAGTTTGGTTTGTTAAAGATCAATATGGCGGTTTTTTTTTATAAAACGCCACTGTTTCTAGTCACCTGCCATTGGGGTGAAAAGAAACAGTCATAGATTTTAAAGGTTTTTTCTAATCCGATAGTTCGTTGGTTATCAGAAATATTGGTTATGATAAGAAAAAACTATTTTTTTTTTAAACGATAAAAAATAATTTCAAACTTTATTTGTGTAATAATTCATTAAACTAAAAAAAGAATAAAATTTTTGAGTCCTCTTCTGCACTCTACACCAATGTCTGGCACGTCCGGCAACCCATAAATAAGTCCAGGAAAATCTTTAGTTATCCTCGGCCGATAAAACTCACCTTCAAAATTATCGTCGACGATTGATTTTACTAGTCCTATATATGGTTTTTTATTAGAAGACGAAGTTCCAGGATTATGGTTATTTACACAAAAATTAACAACTAGCCAATCTCCTGGCCTTATTTCTTCCTTTTTAATTGGATTTGGATAGGTTTGCTTTCCAGCTCCAATGGAAGACACTTGTTCATCATCTTCATCAATTGAATCATTTTCCATTATATTTATTGAAGAATCTGTGTCGTGGAGGCTCATTTTGCCCGAACACTCAGTGCTGTCTGACTCAGTTGCCGCGACGCTTTTGCCAGGATTAACTTGAATTCTACTCCTCTTTTTCCGAATAGGTGTTGCAGTTTCCTCGTATCTGATTTTCTTAAGATGTTCAACAAAACTTGCATCCAAACTATCTGTTTGAACCGTGGTGTCCGGGGCTGAAGGTAACCTCTCTAATACTGGCGTTCTATCAAGAGGGACGATCCCACATTTTCTAAGGCCTGATTTGATATTATTAGATCCCTGTTCAACAATCATGGTCATCAATTCATTGAGCAGTCGGGGGAACTTATCCTTGGGCAAAGTCACGCGACTGCCAGTTCCACTTTTCCATTTCACGAGAATTTTCCGCCAAGATACTTAGATACTAAGAAGAAACACCATGTGAATTTCATTTTCATTGCACAACTTGACGGCCTCGACAATGTGAGCTCAAGTTATCTCCAATCAATATTCATTTGCCTGGTTGCTTTTTGAAATAAGGGATGGCAAATGATACAAGCCAATCTTCGAAACAATATCTATCGAACCATCCTGATTTTGTTCGATTGTATCTAGTTCCTTTAGGCCCTCCTTCCGCCCATGACTGATATAAATGTACAGCCTTGTAAACAACATAAACAGGTAATATTGTACCATCACCTACTGCACTAAACATAACCGATATTGAGGATTTGGTGCTGTTCATTAACCTCTCGGGATACTTGCAACCTCTTTTGCAAATAATTTTTTTTCTACCCGGATCATCACTTAAGTTTGTCTCGTCATAATTTATTATATTTTGTGGTGGTACACGCTCAAGTTCTCCTTGTAATCTGTTAAAGTATTTGTTGTGGTTGTTGTTCAAATTAACACGCTTTTAATTAACACTCACAACATAACTTTATTAATATATATAATTTCTAATTACATTTACTTTATTTTAACCTCACTGTATGACAGCCAACAACACAGTATATCGTACCAAAAATGTATGTTGTCAGAACCGAGAACTAACTCAGGGTTGTACAATGAAATATTATAAATATATTATATTCAGGGTTGCAACATCTCCCCCTAATAAAGTAGATATGGCTCCAGGTATCGAGGAATGATGTTATCCCGTGTAGAACGTCTTAACTCGGTTGGAACTGATGGAGATGGAACTTGTTCCTCGTTGGGAACTGATGAAATTTGTTGTTGCTGTTATGGACTTAGATGAGGTTCTTCAAAGTCATCCAGTAATATCTGAAGAGGTAATGTATCCTGTGCTGGTGAGAACGGTCGATGGGACGATCTTGATATTAATTGATTACCATGCGATCTGATAATTTTGTTGCCATCATCAAGAATAATTTTGTAGATGACACGTCCTATTTTGGAATGGATTTTTCCGGGAAACCATTCAAAATTATTGTTTTTATAAACCTTGGCTTGCACCAAGTCTCCAACTTTGTAATGCCTTGGTTTAGTTCCGTGCTTTTTGTTGAACTGTTCATTCATCGAATTATTCCGATGATCTGCTGCGTGAGGTTGCTGACTTGGTAGTAGTAGGTCCAGAGTTGTTCTGATTTTGCGGTTGAACATAATCTCGGCTGGAGACAATCCAGAAGGTGTATTCGGATTTGGTGTAGTACGATAATTTGATAAGAAAATTTGTAGTGTTTCCTCTATTGACTCTCCATCCCCTTGAATTTTCTTCAACGCCCTTTTCAGCGTATCGACGAACCTTTCCGCCTGCCCATTTAATTGCGGATGGTATGGGGCACAACGGAGATGCTGTATGCCGTTCCGCTCACACATTAGTTGAAATTTCGCGGAAACGAACTGTGTTCCGTTGTCTGAGACGATGAGTTGTGGTGATCCAAAACGAGCCAAACTTTCTTCAATGATAGCTACCGTTTTGGTTGCGGTGATAGTTGGTGTAATGAATATTTCTGGCCATTTCGAATATGCGTCAACAATGACCAAAAAATATAATTCGTTTATTGGACCGGCATAATCAATATGAATGCGCTGCCATGGACCCTCGGGTATCGACCATGACTCCAACGGTACCTTTGTAGAGGTCTTTGCAACACTGGTGCATTGATTACATCCCTTGACCAAATCTGCAATATTTTCGTCAATTCCAGGCCAGTATACGTAGCTGCGTGCAATAGATTTCATGCGTTCTATGCCTTGATGTGCTTTATGTAGTTGATGCAATACTTTCCGTTAATACATATGTGGAATTACAATTCTATCCCCGAACATCAGGCAATCGCCGATAACTGATAATGATTGTGATCGTTTTAAAAATGCTCTGACGTCCGTATTGGAAATCGATTTTGGATTTGGCCATTGAGAATTGACGTAACGAATAACTGTTTGAAGTATTTCACATTGCCGAGTTGCCTTGATTATCATCGAATGCGTGATTGGCAAATGACTGACTGTATCTACCTGTGAATTGCGCAGATCAACTTCCAACTGAAGCGATGCTTCCAGGCCTTCCACCATAGTACTCATTATTTGCTGAAATGCAACTGGCGCAGCTTTGACACCGGATGGCAGTCGGTTAAATTTGAACAACCCACGATGTGTGTTGATTGTAAGCAATTCCCGTGACTTTTCATCGACTTCTACCTGAAGGAACGCATCACACAAATCTATTTGACTAAAGACTGTGCCATTTGCCAGTTTTGAAAAAATGTCATCAGGTAGCGGTAATGAGAATTGATGAGGCTCGAGTGCGTCGTTTAGACCTGTTGAATAGTCTGCACAAATTCGAATCCTACCGTTGCTTTTTTTTACACAAACTATTGGTGCGGCCCATTCGGAAAAATCCACTGGTGTGATGATACCAAGTTGTTGGAGACGATCGAGTTCATCATTTATTTGTGTTAATGCCGCGTACGCCACTGGTCGTTTCGCTCTGAATACTGGTCTTTTATTTGGTTTGACGTGCAATGTGACTTGTGTTTTCGTGCACCGTCCGAGAGTATCTTTGAATACATCCGGAAATGATGAAATCAGTATTGTTATCAGCTGCTGGTCTGAACTGATGCTGTTAATGGATGAAACGTTGCATATCGATCTGAGCGGCACATCCCAGATGTTGAATTTATCAATCCAATCTATTCCGAATAGATTCAGATTGTTATCGCCTGATACAAAACATTTCCCCGTAATTGTAGTGTTATTGAATTCCATATCACATTGAAATTCCGCTAACAATTCAAGCTGTTGCCCAGATGCACTTGTTGCTGATTGATTTGTTTTTTCCAATGTGGGCTCACCAATTTCCTGCCAAATTGATTTGGAAATAATGGTAATGTCTGACGCTGTATCCAGCTGCATATTCACTGAGACATGGTTGATTCTTACATTGATGAATTTGCGCTTTGCAGCCATATCTCCATTCACTGCAAAAATTCCTTTTGATTGTGGCACATTTTTGTTTTGATTTTTAATAAGCGCTTGTTTGCTGTGTTGGGTACTATAACAACCGTTATAACCTTCCTTATGCCCCACCTGTTGGCATTCCCGATAACGATGTTGTTTGTATGAACAGTCGGCTGTGAAATGCATGCCGCCGCATTTCCAACATGGCTTGCTGGGTGCTGATTGGCGTTTGTCCGTGTGATGATTCGGATTGGGCTTATTTTGGTATTTGTTTTGACTGTTGAAATGTTTTTTCTGATCTGTCCCTGCATTATGATGGTGACTGTTGAAATGGTTCTTCGGATTTGCCCCTGAGTAACTGGCATTGACTACTGATTTTTGTTGATAAGAATGATTGTCACGATTCTCAATCATTTTTGTGTCTTTTTTTAGGTTAATGAGCTGCTGGGCTTCTGTTATCAACTTCTCTAGTGACATTGTTTTGTCTGTATCGATTCTCGACAACAGTTTTGTTCGGATCTCTGCGTCACATGACGACCTTAACCCACTTGTAAAAATAAGGCATTTGAACTGATCTGCTGTCAAATTCTTCAGATCGAAATGCTCGCAATGCCGGTTTATACGGCCCGCGTATGCCACAAAATCCTCCGAACTTTTCTTCTGCTGCTGTAAACACTCGAATCGTAGATTGAACAATAATTTTTTCGGACCGAAATGTCTTTTAATTTTGCGACAGTTTCGTCAAATGAGAAATCACGAGGGCTTTTCGGTAAAATGTAACCCACGTATTTGTCATGATTCGATGTGTGTAGTTTACGTAAAAGCAGCCTCGTCTTCACCCCATCGTCTAAATTTTCACCATCTACCTTGAACAAATCCTTAAATCTTTCATAACATGTGTCGAAATATTTGCCGTCCTCCGGATCATGGTAAAATTCAACAATCTGATTCGCAAGATTATGAATTTGTTGAACATCGTCATTTTTTGTACTTTTTGCCAAATGTTTGATTATGACGTCGTGTGATTTGAGCATTTCGGTGATGGAACTCAACATTTTTTTTGTAGCTTCGTCCATCTTGTTTTTTATTATATATATTATGTGTATATAAAAAAAATCGCGAACACGTTTTTTTTTTTATTTTAATTATTTACTCCGTTATCCTTGTCGCCAATTCTGTTGTGGTTGTTGTGGTTGTTCAAATTAACACGCTTTTAATTAACACTCACAACATAACTTTATTAATATATATAATTTCTAATTACATTTACTTTATTTTAACCTCACTGTATGACAGCCAACAACACAGTATATCGTACCAAAAATGTGTGTTGTTAGAACCGAGAACTAACTCAGGGTTGTACAATGAAATATTATAAATATATTATATTCAGGGTTGCAACAGTATTCATTTATAATTTCTGGTGAAACAGCAGCCCGATTTCGTTTTTATGTTTTCGCAAAACCAATACGACAGTTCTTGCTTGTGTCGTCTCAAAAAAGAGTAAACGAATTCTTTGCCGGGTAAATTATCCTTAAATTTCTTTACTTGTTTCCCTTGCCTGTTCAAAAATTCTTGTATAATCATTCGCAACGTTATTGTATCAATGGGATAACCCCACTCGGAACAAATTATCAATCTGTTTACAATAATTTTTTCTTCACTTTCGCTTAAACAAGTTTGCCCACCCTGACGTTTTATGGTATCTCCTTTTTTTAAATGGCGATACATTACAGAATGGTGTATACCATACTTCTCCGATGAATTCCTTAATGTCATCTTGTGAGGTTTTGCACTCTTGGACTTGTATTCCCTAGGCATTTTAATGATCTGCACCAACTAATAAACCAAATATATAATATAATTACAAATAGTAATCAACATATTCATTAAAATTAAATATATTTACTAATTTTAAAGTAAGAAACACATGATGAGGTGAATAGAAACACGATTTCGTTGTGTTTCGATTCACCCCCTACTTTCAAATTCTAGGCATTAAATTACAACAAAAAAAAATTAAGGAATAACGGTAAATATTAATTAAAAATTCAACTTAGAATGTAATAATAAGACATAATTTCACAACTTATCTTAATTTTATTTAATTTTACACAAAAAAATAATGAATTACGGTTGCTACGAGGAGGCAGTACGTACACTTGCAAATTGTGAACAGGTTACCCCTTACACAATTGTACCCATCACGCAGCTGCCTAATGACAAGACCAGAACAGCTCACGTGATGCGCACCCTACTGGAAGGTTACGGAGCTGGTATATTAATCTACTCAACTTTGACCCCTCCCCCCCCCCTCCAATAGACGCCAAACCATCTTCCTATATATAGGAATCAACCATTTATTTATAGCATTAGCGAATTTTACTTTATATCTTAAAAACTTTTCATTTTCGAAATTTTTTTGTTGGTCTAACCGAGGGTAAATATTTTTAGTCAGAATATTTTTCAAATTTGAATTTAATCTATTGCACTAAAGTACTTAAAATTTAAAAATAAAAATAAAAGTACGTAAGTAAGTTTTTGATTATCGGATTTAATTCTCAATTATCGATTATGAAATATCGAATTTTTTAAATTAGAAAATTTGGATTAAATTTTCGGAAATTTCGAACCGATTTATATCTAGAACTTTACCAAAATAGTATTTATTTACCGCATTGCCTTGCAATATTGAAATTCTTGATTTTAATTACAGAATTTTGTCAGAAAAATTTAAATTTTTCAATTTTAAATGTTAACACCGATTTGGTGTACAAGTTAAATTTATTTAATAGAAATGATTGGAATTTTGACATGTTGAGCATTTTATGATATTGAATTCTGAAATTAGAATTTCACTTCGAATTTTTAGTGTATTTTTGTAACCGTATATTCTGAACATCTGATGAACCCTGTTGAAGTTTTGATTTTAGAAATTGAATTAAATTTTTTCATCCAAATATATAAAATTTCAAAATTTTTAAGAGGAATAATTGGAATAGATACCCTTAAACAGTTATTGAGCAGTTAAGTTAGTTGTCTGGTATTGGTCGTGAGATAATGAGATTGAAATTTTCTAACTTAAGTGTTAAGTGCTCTTTATTAAGTGTGAACATTTTATGTGAAATTTCGAATTTCGACAAAATTTTTCGGTGTAATCAAACCTTAATGTTAACATGGACTCAGTAATGTACTACGGCAAATTATAAGAAGTTCGATCAAGCATAAATAATGCAACTCTTTCCACCAGTTTCGAGATGAATTAGTTGGTAACAAATTTCCATTTACCTACTAATCTTTAGGAAGTTTTCTAGATATTAAGCGAATGAATCTAAATTTGCCTATAGGTAATTATTTCTAGTAAAATTTTTCTCTGATCTTTGTTTACATAAAATCAACCTCGCTTCCAGATATAATCTTATCGGTATAATACAATGAAACTTATTATCCAAAGTAACGTTGTTGTTGTGTGTTTTTTTGAAAGATACAAATGTATTAATCAAATATTTAAATTACAGATTTGTAAACACTAATATTATTATATAACACCGATAACCGATAAATGGAGAGAAGAGAAAGAAAAATCGCACATTAAATCGTTTACTATAAAACAGGTGTGAGCAAACTTTTTCTAATAAAGGCCGTGTTTCAAGTTGATAATTCACTTTTACTAATTAGTCAGTGGCTTAACGTAAAATTTTAAGGAATTTGGTTTAGAAAATTAAAATTTTGTTAAACTTCATCAACAATTTTATATTCCAAAATAAACATTGATGTTTTAGAAAAAATCGTCCGCTATTCTGTAGTTTGAAAAAACGCCCTTAAATATTTCTAAAATATTTATTCATTTTTACAGTTCTTGGTAACATATAATTTTTTAATGTTGCTAGATTTTAAAGAATTTTTTCTGGCATTTTAAGAGATTTCAAAATAATTAATGTATTTTGATGTTTATTGATTGAAATAAACGTTTCAGAGGATTAGCCATGTACTCTGTAAAATTACCATAAAAACACTTTTTGCATTCAGGACGCAACGTAGCAGACTTTTTAGATAACTCCACCTAAAAATATAAAGGGCTGAAACTTTATGAGGTGATCAGAACTTCGGTCCTGAAAATTAACTCAACTCTAACTGAAACTCTTAACTCAACCTTCAGCTCATCCTCCAACTCAATCGCAATGCAATCACCAACCCCAAATCAATTTTCAAATCAACTCTTAACCTAACCCCAAATCAACACTTAAATAATTCCCCAACCGAACAATCCGTTTAACCCCAACGCAAGCTAACTAAAACTAACTCAACTTCCACTCAACTCAGCTCGAACCAAATCTCAACCCTCTACTCAACTCTACACAGAACGACCAACCCAACCCCAAAATCAACTCGTTTGGAAAGCTGTAGGCTAATTTAAACTCAACTCAAATCAACTCAATCTAATCTTCCACTAAATCCTAAACTCGACCCCAAATTAATCCCTAACCGAACCCCTCACTCCAATCCAACTCAACATTAACTCAAACCCTATTCAACCCTAAGTCAACCTCAACTTAACCCAATGCTACACTTAACCATAACTCAATCCCTACTCACCCTTTAACTCAACTCCAAATCAACCCTCAACTCAAGCCAAACTCAACGTTGAACTCAAATTCAAAATCAACACGGTTCGATAACTACATGCATATATGGACTCAACTTATTCTAATCTCCACTGCAACCACGGATTCAACTCCCAAATAAATCCCTAACTGAACTTCACTTAACGCCCAGATCAATCCTCAAATCAACACGATCCGAAAAATTACATGCGTACATGAACTCAGCTCCCAACTCAATATTAACTTAAGCCTAAATTAAACATCAAACTCAATCCTCAAATCAACGCGACTCAGAAAGCTACATTCGTATATGAACTCATTTCAAAACAACTCAAGCTAACTACCAACTCAACCCTTAACACAAATAAATTCCCAACTTAAGCGTTGACTCCTACTCAACTCAAATACGCATCAACCATAACTCAGCGTATATAATAAACTATCTGGTATATACTCCATATTGCCAGCCAGATGATGTCGAGGGTTTTCATTGAAATTTGATTGACATACCTCCAAAGGCGACTTTTACGAATGCTACGTACCATTATACAATCATACCATTATACCACCACTATCATACCATAATGGCATCGTACCGTCATACCACCTTAAAATCATACCATCATAGAATCATATGATCAAATCATTGTACTACTATACCATCATACCGTCATAACATCATAACATCGTGTATCGTACCAGCATACCATTAAACAATTAAGCCATCCCACCATTATTCTATTAAACCATCATACTATTATAAGACTATATTATCACACTATCCAGCCAACGTACCAAAATAACATCATACCATCATAACACATACCATCGTACCATCACACCAGCACAGCACCATGCCATCATTCTGTCATAGCTTCATATCATTATACAATCATACCATCATACCAACATACCATCATACCATCATAACATCATACCATACCATTATTCCATATACAATCACCACCATCACCATCATGATAAACGTCACCCTCACAATCAATATCCCCGTCACTATTACTATATCACTCACTTTTCTATGTTTAGATTTATATATATATATATATATATATATATATATATATATATAATATATATATATATATATATATATATATATATATATATATATATATATATATATATATATATATATACATATATATATATATAGATTACTCAACTACTCGCTAAACCCTAATAGCCCCAACTCAACTCCAACTCAAACCTCAATTCAACCCGCAAATGGAATCTAACTTCGCCGCAAACTAAACGACCCAGCATAATCCTCAAACCAGGATATATATAAAAAATTGTTCAACTCATCCTAATCACTATATCCTAACCCAACCCCAACTCATCCCCAACTCAACTTCAACTCAACCCGCAAATTGAAACTAACTTAACTTAGAACTCAACACCAGCATATTTAAACAATTGTTAAATATTTCTATAATCAGGTGTACAGGTTCCAGAAGCTTTTCATTTCTCCGCCTTGGTCATAGAAACAGATTGGCGAAAAAAACAGACAAACGGACGGATTTTTTTTAATTTGGTTTTTCAGACTCAGGGGCTTTCAAAATGTCGAGAAAAGTGGTTTTGGGCCAACCAAATTTTTGGCCATTTTGGACAGGATTTCAATATTTCGCTCTTAGCAGAGTGTGATCGGAAGCCCCTTTATACTGACACCATATGTCGATAATCATAGATTTATATCGCTAGAAGTCTTTTTGATATAATTCTGCAACAGGTTGTACACTTAGGCCAAGATGAAATTGCGCTTAAGACTATATCGAATTAATCGATTAATAGCGATGTGGCTAGGTAAATCTCCGATTTTGAAACAGCGGCGGAATGACCTTTATCGAATTTTTTATAGATTCTGGAAAAAGTAAAAAATTTACTAACATTTTATTTACATGCTTGGTTGACTTTTCGCCCACCCATTTTATATAAATATTTGGCAAATAAAAAGATGATAAAAGTAAAACAGTTTACGATTCTCTAGAAACCATCTTTATCATACAAAACATATTTTGCGACACCCCAATTTACCTTGTTCTTCTCCTCATATATCAAGGCCTTACGGGGAAGTTTCCCAGATGCAGAAGTTTCCAACTTGAGCCAGTAAAAATAAGAGGCTGCCTTTTCCCGGAAATCATGTTGCTCCGAGTAAGAGGAGTAGACCTCCATCTTGTTTGTTTTTCTTAAAAATCAATAAATTGCTATGTCAAACGTCCATCATTGAACTTATCTTGATTTCGATTTGGCGAGGAAAAAACAGACATTTTGTAAACTAATTTTTAACTTTCAAACTTTACTTGTTGAAAATTAATGTTTTAAATTTATTATATAAATCCGTTGTGTCTTTTAGCCTTGAACCTAAACCCGAATACGAAATTCTGAGGAGTCAAGACTTTGCTTTATAAATATGGTTTACATAGTGAAATCGACAGAAATTACATAGGTCGCTATTTATGCTATACGGTTCGGCTATTTCTTCATAGATGTCATTGTCGGGATGATTTTTTCTGATCCATTGAAGTTTTTATTTCTGTTTTGAAAAGCGTAGCATAAAACAATTTTTCATATACACTTTTTTAACGCTAAGCATAATGTCTAAATCCATTTTGCCAATAATCCATCCAAAAATTGGTGGCTTTAAATTGAAAACGTCAAAGAATCCGAAAAAAATGTCGTCAATGACATCTATGGAGAAATAGCCAAGATTTGATGATTTCTTGCTATATGCATTTGTACCATTATTTTTGCTGCTTATGGCGAAATTTCGACAGATGTGTTTAACTTCTGGAAAAGGGAACATTTACAAACAATTTTTGTCGTGCAATACAAGTTGTAACATTTAAAACGAGTTTATTAAAAAACCGCTTTTGAAAACACCCAATGATGCTGTTAAATTACAAAATCTTTTAAAAATCCCTATATTTTATCCTTATAAAACCCATTAAAAGGATAAATGCCGGTGGAAATCGTAAAATTTTATTGAGAACTTACCGAAGTCGCTTGTTTTTTATTCTGATCAATTTCACTCTGAGGATAGTACAGGTTTTGCAATCTACTGTCCTTCCTGAGGTTTGTGCTCACACTGAATTCGTTGGATAATCCTTTGACTGTTTGTCTAAGCTGGTCAAATACTGTAAATAACTTTTCCATTTTACCTACGCTTCAGATAAAGTAAAAATCATGTGGGTTCCTGTCCATTGTGAAATAGGCGGTAATTAAGCTGCTGATTCCTTAGCGAGAGTTGGCACTCGGTTAAAATCGTTTGGTCCAGAACTATTTGCCCCGTTACATTAAACATTTTTAAGAAAGCGATTAAGAAGTTCGCTCTGAGGGAGTCAAGATAGGTGTGGCTGGCTACTTCTACCTGCCGCTTAGCGAAACATTTTATAAACGGGCCTATGCCTAGGGTCACTATATTTGTTTTATCCTTAAAAATAGACCAGTTAATAGTTTTGGTCGCCACTCTAACTCAGATGCCTTTATGCAAAGACTGCCTGGAGGGCTATGATGGCTGCATTCACTTTGTATGCAGTGCATGGCCTTCGATAGAATCAGTTCCCAAGTGTTTCATTCCAGTTCTCTTAATTTTGTTCAAATATCTTCCTTGCCCTTAAACTTCTTCTTATTAAGGCTAAGGCATGCGTTTGTGATTTTGGAGAGGTTCGCCGGTTTGCACCATGGGCCCTCTGTCAAGGTCTACTTTGCATCATCTAAAAATGATAAAAAAGAGATAGACATTCCACATGTTTAGCCGACTTTTTCTGGAAAAAGTAATTTTTCAGAAACGTTTCTCATTTGCAGAACAGAATCAATGATTGAACGTTAAGTGTGTATTTACTCTAAGACTGAATAAACATTTCATTGAAGCAAAAATGATATAGCCGCCTTGTAATCCTAAAATCATTCACTTCTGTTTGTACTCTGGAGGCATGGAACATTTGAGGATATCGACGGATTTGGAGAAAATTTACAGTTGTAAAGGATGTTGCTAACGAATGAAGGAGAATCCTTAACTCTGCCAAATAGTGAACAATTGCGACCAATCCCTTCTGATGTAAAATATCGGCCTAAAATATCGATAGCTGCTATTTGCAGATTCAATGAGTTAGTCAGCAAGGCACCACACTCTTTCCACAGAAGAACGAAGTTAGGTTCATTTCAATGGAATCCGGACGAACAGATCGACAATTATTTCTTCTGCGAGAAATGGATTGTGATGTAATATATTTTGTGGGTAACCCCAAAGCCACGGTAGAATGCATTGTTGCACGAGCTCGTACTTTCCTCAAGAAACGCAGCATCGTGAATTAAATTGGGAATAAATGCTTCCCAGGAATATCCATTTCTCGCAACGAAACAATTTGAGTGGATCTTATTAAAATGCGCGATTCAACCGATTAAATTTAGATATGAGGCAGGAATCATGCGCAATCAGCTAAATGGATCTTCTCAAGTCATGTTGCCATCATTCCATTGGAAGTATGGTCAATGCCGAACGGTAAAACAATGTTTGTTTGCCGAATGTGTGAATTATCATGCCGATCAGCTCGGAGAATCAAGTTTTTGATCACTTTAAGTCTGAACTCCAAAACGTTTTCAATAAATTCTACTTAAGTATTCGTCACCATTCATGTTGCTAGGATAAACATCCTCCAAACTCGTCGAAACCGCCAATTGTTTTTTTATCTTCAAATATAGAACAGACTAACTATTTAGTTGTGCTTATTAACAAGAGAACTAAAAGGTAAGTAACTCTTCGTTAACCAGGTACCACTTTACATCTCAAATTCGCTGCTGGAAGAAAAGATTTCAGTGTAGATAACTAGGTTCAACTTTACTCATATTACTGCGGGATATAAGAAAGCTGGTATATAATTTGTATATGTACCAAAATCAAGATCGCTGAGGTCTTCGACGATGGTATGTTCTGTATGCCATCATGAGATCGTGTTTGATGACAGGTCTTTATGGTTTGGAAAACTGAATCTATACAAAACGGCCTGTTTCACATTCGATAACGCGTATGTAGGTATAATAATAGCAAGTTGTTTTTAAGCAGCAATCAATGTTAATTCGCGTTATGCTATATTTAAAAATTATTTAATTTCATCTGATAGATAATACATACATTCACAAGAATTATAAAAAAAAGTGACGTAACACAAGTACTAATCTGTAACAATTTACATTTTCCCTTCTATTTTTAATAATAACAAACGAAAGCAAGCGACAATTATAATTGCATATCATCTCCGCGAAAGTACCGCTAACGTGCGCGCGAAACTTGTTAAAAAGTAAAAGTTGTAGGAATTAACAATAAAAAAGTAATTTTGTAAATATTATGTCTGTTCAACCGCATGAAATCAACTTTTATAAATTTTTTTTTTTTTTATATGGACGGTTTTTATTTTTTTGTAATTGTAATAATGATGAAGATCCAATGGCCATATATATTTTATAAGGTGATTATGCGTTTACATTTTTTTTTTTTTTGGAATTACAACATTATGCTATGGTAATTGTCAGTAGGAACATGTTTATTATTATTTTGATTGCATGCATTAGATAGCAATGTGTCATTAACCACACTGTCCGTAATGATTTTTTAACCGATGAAAGTAAATAATTGCTTCCAGCTAGAGCATCCGCTATTCTGCAATTATTTTTTTTTATTTTTGTAAATTCCAAAAAAATATTTCACCCTTGACAAATAATTATAATTACACAACGATTATTAAATCCGTAAACAAATTTCCCAATTATGGATTGGTGGAAGTAAAAGTCACGGTATGTATACTATATACAACTGTAACATGCAAAAGAAACCAAAAACATTTTCACGTAACTTAAAAAAAAAAAACATAACAACAAAACTTAATACTGTCCGGTTAAGACAATCGAATTTTTATATTTTATTTCTTAACAAACTGCCAAGAAAGAAAAAAAAAAAAAAATAGAAAGTTGGTTAAGTTTTGTAACAAATTTTCGTTGAATCGTTTTAATTAAAGAAAACGGTTTTATTTTCTTTTGTGTATCGCGCGTACTTGGTTATTGGTTATTATTACAATCGAACACATTTACATAATTAAAAAGTGATTTTCCATTTTTATTACGCCTTTTTAGGGTTTTGGGTCTTAATTTCAGATCAACATAACCGTTGTTGTTTTATTCATATACTACGTACGTAACAGCATATGCATAGCAGAGTTTGATAAAATTGTAGTCGCGGTACCATCACAAAACCGAATTTTTATGTCGGTCGATACAATGTTGTGACTTGGTAAGCAAGAGGCCAAGTTGATAACTGGGCCCTATTGCACCAACTACTTATCACTTATTACTTATCAACTTATCATAATTTTTGATAATTTTCTGTTGTACCAAATTGAAATTTGATAAGTATTTAATTGAGTTATAATAAGTAATAAGCACTCACTTATCAAAATTAAGTTGCACCAATTTGCGAAGTGATAAATGATAAGTAATATTTTGATAAGCGATAAGTTTGAGGTTTTTGATAATTTTTTCGTAGTTCTGTTGTACCAAAAGTTTTAACTTATCAATAATCGACTACTTTAATGATAACTTATCCAAAATATCAATAAGAAAAATTTCACTACTCAAAAAAATTGATAAGAGCTACAAATTGTTGTGGTATGACGGAAGTCTGTTAAAAACGTTTTTTTTTGCTGTTATTGGTAAGATGAGAACTTTTTTTCAATTTTAAAAGAGTAAAAATGATAATGACAATACATAATAACTTTAATAACTTTAATTTCAAAATTTATAGCGCTATTTTATTGTATTCTAATAAGTTATAATATTAAGTCAAAGTAAGAACAATTTCATTCTGTTCGATTTATCATAGAGGTAAGACAGTTGTTTTTCGATATTTTAAAATTAATATATAACTATCTAAAATTAATATAACTATATCAACATTAGTGAACAAAAACTGAAATTTATTAAACGAAAAAATAATTTTTATAAATAAATGCGTCGGTTCGAAAGATTATTCGAGGATGAAAACGAAAGAAGAAATCGTGTAGTGAAAGCCAGAACCAAATATTCTCTGGACTCGCGAGTGATAAAATATTTTCGTTTGTCACATGAACAAATTGAGCACGTATTTTTAAAAATCGGAGCAAATTTGCACCATGTAACCGACCGAAACTACGCATTGAGTCCTCTATAGCAGCTACTAACAACAATGCATTGGTTAGGAATATACAGGATAGAAGTTTCTTGAGTTGGGTGGTTACCCCCAGGTAGCTGGTTGCTTCGATGGAACAATGATTAATATATATGCACCTACGGTCAATGAAGAACACTTTGCGAATCGATATGGAAAACATTAACTGAATGCAATGATGGTGTGTGGCCCAGACCGCAGCTTTTAAGCAGTTAATTCAAATTGGCCAGATAATGTCCATGAATCCAGAGTATTGGCATATACAAGGCTATTTAGTAATTTTGAGTCTTGTTTTCGCCCGTTCCCCGGTGCTGTGATTTTGGGTGACAGTGCTTTCACTTAAAGATTGGCTTATCCCACTAATGCGAAAAAATCCGGATGATATAATAGAGCAAAGATTTTATCGTTCTCATAAGTGGACGAGACGAATAGTGGAAAATTATTTTGGTTTGTATATGACGATTACAATTTTTGAATAATGTAGTTAAATTCAATTTATTTGTTAATAGGAATTCTCTTAATTCATTTGTTATGAAAATAAATTGTTTACGTTTAAGTACTGCTGAAAAATAATTTACAGTTAGAAAAAAAAAAAATTATTTTAAATGCAACAAAAGAAAAGTTTTGCAATTGATTCTAAACACTGAAATAAGAACTCTCAATTGAGAAAGGTTTCTCTTCATGTATTATTATATACATGCAAAATTGTTGTTGCTATTAAATTACAGAATAACAATTTTTTAACTGTTTTGCTATATATACATAAATAGGCACAAAACCATTGTTTAACATATAAAATGTGCGGAAAGCATATTATTTGGCACACACTATCACATTTATAGTATTTTGCATAGATCATTACAACTTATCATAAAAATTTGATAATTCGTCAATTGATAAGTTATAGACAATCTGATGTGCAACGCTTATCACTTATCATTATCAAAATTTGATAAGTTTTCAAATTGATAAGTGAGTGAGATTTTGTTATTTTTGGTGAAACACTTATCACTTATCATTATCAAAAAAACAAACTTATGATAAGTTGATAAGTAATAAGTGATAAGTAATTGGTGCAATAGGGCCCTGGTCTCAATTTTTTCATTTAAAACTTTATAACATTAATCGATAATCGCAAATTAATCAATGCTTTGCTCCAACTCCAATAACGGTAATTTGTCGAGGCCATCATCAATTCGAATTAAACTGTTTCAATGCCTGATAAAAAAATATTTATATTTCCATTTCACCTTACCTGATTGTTAAATATATCTGCGAAATATTTCAAAACTGCTCACCGAAATAAGTCATTTGTAAACTGTTACTCTCCAAAGATCGTGTTTTGAATAGTTCAAGGAGTCCATTGGGACCTACTCAATAACTCCGACGTTTGGCCTCCTGATATATTAATTCATACATATCAAAAAACCGAAGTGTGACCACATTTTAACATCGTAGCAAAAAAGCAATTCTCCAACCACTGTCATTCTTAAATATTTACTACCATAATTTAGATAGCATCTATGGTTGGTAATGAGAGGTGGAACACGCAGTAACATGGTGTACAATTTGTTGCTCCAACTTATTCTTTATCTGACGCCCGCTGCCAGAGCGGAGAGGCAACTGTTCGATTATTTCGGGCTCGTGAAACGTTACGTGTTTTTTCGCTGACTTAGTTTGTACTTGAGTATACGTCTGTTTGTGATCTGACGACGTGTCCGGGTTCTTCGTGAAACAAGGCTTAAGCCGGTCGATGCTGACGTTGACCTGCCTGTTGTTAAATTCAATCATGAAATTTTTGTCACCGCGCTTGATTACACGGTGCAGACCAGTATACGGAGGTTGCAAAGATTTGCGAACTGCATCCGTGCGTAAGAACACGTAAGTACAAGTTTTAAATTCTTGACTCACGAATGTTTTTTCAACGTAATGTCGAGATGCTGGTGTTGGTTTTAACTCAGAGAAATGCCCTTTTAACAGTTTCACAAAATTGCTTTGCGGAACCGTATTTGAGTTATCCAGGAATTGCTCTGGCAATCGGATTGTTGTTCCGTAAACAAGTTCAGCACATGAAGCTTGTAATTCATCACTGAACGAAGATCGTAGCCCTAACATGACTGTCGGAAGAATGCTGGTCCAATCGGCTCGCTTGTGGCACATATTCGCGGCTTTGATAGTGCGGTGCCATCTCTCAACCATGCAGTTCCACTTAGGCCCCAAAACGGGATATCCATGTAGAATAAACAGCGAACGCTACACTGGCAGCCGATATGTCCGGTACAGGAACCGCTTCAAGCCAACGCGTGAAACGATCAATTAGCGTGACGCAATATCGTTAATTATCAGAAATCGGTAAAGGACCAATGATGTCTAGATGTATCTCTGCAAAACATTGCGAACTAATGTGAAGTTGCTGAGAGGGGACTTGGTGTGTCTTGAAACTTTCGACTTTTGGCAGTGAGCACATCGTTGAGTGAAAACTTTCGAATCCTTTCGTAACGAGGGCCAGATAACATTTTTAGTTAAAATATTGGTTGTGGCTTGGATCCCGGGGTGCGAAAGGTTGTGAAATGATTCGAAAATTTGTTTCCGGAAGTTTAACGGAATAAATGGACGCAGTATGCCAGTCGAAATATCGCAATAAATATGTTTATTGGAATTAAATGTTATTGAGACTTGCTTGAAATTTTTAGTGACATGTTGTTACTATGCAAGAGTTCTCGCAATTCTGCAGCGTTGGTTTGTGCTTCCGCGATTATTGTATAGTCAATACTTTCAGGAATAGAAATTTGATCTATACGAGATAAGGTATCTGCAACGACGTTGTTAACGCCGGAGATGTGTTGGATATCGGTTGTGAATTGACCGATGAAATCCAGGTGTCGAAATTGACGCCGATATGATTTATCCGGATTCTGATAAAATGCGTAGACTAGGGGTTTGTGGTCGGTGAACAGAGTGAAACTACGACGTTCGAGAAGATGCCAAAAGTGCTTAATGCTAGAGTAGGCTGCAAGCAGCTCTCTATCATAAGCGCTGTAATGTTGTTGCGTCTCGCTAAGACGAACCGAGAAGAAACTGAGCGGTTGCCATGTATTCGAGGCAAACTGCTGTACCACTGCTCCGATTGCGTGATCGGATGCGTCTACCATAACTGCTAAACGAGCATCAGGGATTGGGTGTGCGAGTAGTGTCGCTTGAAATAGTTTCTCCTTGCAAGTGTTAAAAGCGTCTATAGATGCTAAAGTCCATTCGACTGGAGTTTTGCTGTTCTTCTTGTAACCTTTCAAGAAGTTATTAAGTACAGCTTGATCTTCAGCAGCGCTGGGAATAAAACGTCTGTAAAAATTAATCATTCCCAAGAATCGTTTGAGTTGATTAACATTACAGGCTGTTCGAAATTTTTAATCACGTGAACTTTGTCTGAAAGTGGAAGAATGCCTTGTACGTTTATTAAGTGACCGATGAATTTGATTTAGGGTAATGCAAAGACGCATTTGTCGGAATTAATGATCAAAACATGTTCTGATAATTTTTGAAAAACGATCTTGAGGTGCTCGAGATGATCTTCGAAAGACTTGGATGCGATCAGAATATCATACAAGTAGACAAAACAGAACTTGAGGCCGAATAAAACAGACTGCATTAGTCTTTGAAAAGACTATGCTGCATTCTTTAGCCCAAAAGTCATTTTGGTAAATTCAAAAAGGCCAAAAGGTGTTGAAATTGCTGTCTTGGGGACATGTGATGGTTCAATCGGTCGATAGTCGAAAAAACTGTACAACCCGCGAGTTGGTATGAAAAGTCCAATAGATACGGTATGGGATATCTGTCAGGAACTGTAACTCGGTTTAGCGAACGGTAATCATCGCATGGTCTCCAGTCTCCATTCTTTTTCAAAACAAGGTGAAGAGGACGTGCCCACGAACTTTTGCTAGGACGACAAATACCTTGTGCTAACATGTTATCGAATTCGGCTTTTGCGATAAGGAGTTTATCCGGTGCTAAACGACGCGTTTTCGCGAAAATTGGTTGTCCACACGTTATGTTTTATATCAGTGCTGCTTAATGAGCGACTCGTTATCGCAGGGAATTGTTTAAACAGATCGTGTACCTTTGATGGGACCGTTGTTTGATTAATATATGACAAGCCTTGCGTTGCCATACGTGTAATTAGACCCTTTCTTCCGTTTGCTAATGTACACTATTATACCTGTATGTTTCAAAAAGTCAGCGCCGAGTATAGGCGTCGAAACGTCTGCGATAACAAATTCCCAAAGAAATTCACGACGTAACCCAATGTCTAATTTTAACCATTTGGTACCATACGCTAACACCGGTGTGCCGTTGGCAGCGTATACATTTATTGTGGATGTCGCTTTTACTGATTTGAAATTTTCAAAAGGAATGATAGACAAGTCTGCGCCGGTATCGATCAAAAACTTGAGATTATTTGTAGAATCGAATATGATAAGGCGACTGGAAGTGGTGTCATCATTGACTGTCGCCAACGTTTGATAACACTTTAAAATTTTGATTTGAAAGGAATGAGCCTTTGGTATTACCATTATTGTTTGCAGACCGAAAAGTACATCCCTCGACGCATTTTTCAGCCTTATCGCCAAACTTGTAATGGTAATGACAAGTTGAATACTTGCTGTTAAGTCGACTTTTAGAACTAGACCGACTGCGTGTACCGTGCTGATTAGAACTCGCCGGCGAACGTGATCGTGCATTAGCTGATTGACTATTGCTAGCCCCAATCAACTGTTTGACTTCGCCGATAATGCTGTTGCGAAAACGGTCCAATAAACTCTTAATGTTCACCGTTTGTTTGGCTGCGGAGATTGTGGACTGCACTTGTGGCGAAATTCCATCGATTGCGTTAATTCGCGAGTTCGACGTTGTCTCGTAAACCGCATCGGCTCGTTCAGCCAATGTAGATAGGTTGACGTCGTTTTCAAACGACGTGAGTACCATTTGGACCTGTTGCGGTAGGCGCACATCCTTCGTTGTTGGATCGTTTTATCAGCGAAATCACTACCAGCGTTAAGTTTGAATTCGCTAAGAAGTTGTGACGGTTTTTTGTCACCAAGCGAAAGACTGTTTAAAATGTTATTAATTTTCGCTTTTTTTGAATCTCCGAGGACATGATTTACTTCGTCACGAAAAGTCGTATATGGATTGTCGCCTTTGTCACGTAAAATGAGATCCGCGAACATATTGTGAAGACGCGGGTCGAGTGCGCTAAGAGCATGCGAATATTTTGTACCCTCAGTCGTAATACTTGACATTTGAAATAATTGTTCAAGAATATTGAACCATACTGACGGGTTTTGTTGAAAGAGAGGCTGTGGTGTCTTGAAAGCTACACGATTAATATGTGCATCAGCTGACTGTTTCAATTTCGAGATTATGCTAGTACCTGGGTCGTTGTTGTCGGGCAATTTAGTATTGCCCGTTTGTGTCAAACGTGCCGTTTCGAGCAATATGCGTAATTGCTCAATGAGCTCGACAGGATTTGGACCCGCTGAAACACCCAGATCAGGCTCCGCTAGTGGAGGTGTATTTGGCATTGTAATTCGGGAAAATCTAATGGTTACCCTTCTGCGATGTATTCAAATGATCGTTCGCTCGCTCTTATAATGTATACGGGATCGAATTGTCAAATCTTCATATTAATCAAAATGCTGGATTCGATTCTATTCCACAACTGCACAAAATGCTCACTTTTGAAAATTGGTAGTTTCACTTCAATATAGTGATTGATGTTTCTTTGGAAGTCAATTAATCTAATACGACAAACTTCAAAGCTTGGTTTACATCGCATAATTTGATGTTAATGTCAATGTCTTTTACCCGATTAAAAATTTTATGTTTCGATTTGTTAAAAGGTTTTCTAAAGGTATTAAATATGCTAAATACAATAATAATAATAATAACACTCAGCTGTGCCTCCGTATTTGGCAGCCCTCCTTTAAACCAAAAATATTACATTAAATTTAAAACGAATAGTCCAGTAAATGAAGGGGGAAAAAAAGGCCAACCTATAGATTATTAGTTGCCATTTTTATTTGCTAGTTGATGAGTGGCATTTGGCACGCCCTTGAAAATGAGCCCGAGTTTGCGTAAAAATATCTCCCAAAATATGTCAGTTAGAGATTTTTTGTTCAGATAAAAATTAAAGATCAGTTAATTTTCTACAAAACTGGTTCTGATGATTTTTTTCGCAACATTAACATTTTTTGCAAAAAGTCGGGTTGAGGAAAATCCAAAACTTTGAGACTACAAAATTTGAGATGGGAGGTGTTGGAAATACATTATTTTCAATGTTTTGGACTGTGTAAACCAATTGATTGATGATATTTATGTTTCCGAGCGTCTTGTTTCTCTCGCAAATGAGGCCTCAAGCTATACATACCTATTAGGAAAGCAGACCTTAAGATTAATCACAGCAGGATGGACCCCACCAATTGGCCAGAAACTAGCGACAATCAGTTTTGCACATGTGGCAAAATATTAAAGTTCATTAGGTTTTTCCTAACGAAAACTAAAAATCTCTAAAGTGTGAAAAATATTTATCCATAATACTCAACAACAATTTCTTGCAGATTCTCGGCAAATTTTTGCAAATTTTTTTGCAACCATCCGGATCGAGGTTTTTGGAATAAAAAGTTATAAAGTTTCTTCAAATTTCATTTATTATTTCTTGGTCATCAACATCGCCCCCGCCAATAACTCCTTCTAGTTCTAGAGTTTCCTCTTGTTCTACCTCTTCGGGTAACGTATCTTGGCTGTCTTTATAATTCGAACACTGGCAGGACTCACATGAACCACAAATAGATGAGCATGGTAGCCCTGCTTTCTTGCATGAACATGTTCCCTTACATTCTTTCTTACATTGACAAAATATCATCTTTAAGAGTTTCGGAACCGATGGGTCTTTAGTGGTTTGAACCGGCATGAGTGTATCCCCTACACGTTTCCATCCCCATTTTTCTGGTGACAGTTCGTTTCCGAGCCACTGCTGGACTTGCAGATATACCCGATAAAGGTGTTGCCTTGCAGCTTCAGGTATGGGTGGCAAGGTTGCTAGTTTGAGCGCGGTTTGGTTTCTGTTTCTGTCTCTGGTGAATCGCTTGAAGATCTCGTATCTAATTTTTGTCAGGGTTTGTCAACTATTGACGTTTTTCCTTTCCCGAAAAAAGCGGAAGTTGTATCGCTTCCCGAAATCGCATGGAGAAATAAAATATTGTCTCTAACGAAGGGCCGTGCAACCTAGCTCTTGGAGGAAAACATTTGCTGGGGTTTTTTCCCTTTCCAGGCTTCAAGAAATAAATTGTTTGATCTTCTGGGGTCAGGGCTGTTATGAGTACAGGGATGTCAATATCCTCTGCCACTATTACAACTGGCGGGCCGTTGACAGCATATTTCTGCAACGCCGTATGTACGATCAACGAGTCTACAGAACAACCTTCAAATACTGAATGAAGCGAATTTTATTGTTATTATTGGACGAAAACTTTTCCTTTGGAAATCGTAAAACCATGTTAGGCTCGAACCTTATGTCAGGGCGTGACATGTTGTTTGCACGTCGCAAACGTTCTGAACCCTTTTATACTATCGCGATTCCATTCACAGCCATCGAAAACCGCTGTGACTTCCCGCGAATAATTATCTATTAAATGTTTTACATATCTGCCGAAAATTTCAACAAATAATTCCTTTCCCGTCCAGGGTACCCGATGTATCAACATTCCCCCGTCGACAACGTGAATACATTTAGTCTTGTCAATATTTGCGGTTTCTGGTGAGAATATCTTTATTAGAGCCGATTTAGCGGTTTTCCGAAACATGCCATTATCAAATATGATCATTGGAAATGGAGCTAGTTCATAATCGAAATGGTTTTCTAGGTTATTGGGGGACTTTTCTTGGGTCAGGCAAATTCTCTGGAAAATTAACAAGGATTCTACTGTTATAACTTCATCCTGAACTTTTATCGAATACGTTTTATTTATAAGAGGTACTACGCGATACTTGCGTGTAAATGAAATAGCATGAAACCTCTTGCTTTGCACTTGATTAAGGATACTATTTGTTTCAACCGCAAAAGCTTCGTGACAATTAACTTCTTTCCCAGCAACGAGCCCGGTGGACATTATCAATATTGGCAATACTAAAATCCGGAATATCAAGGACTGCGGCAATTATATTTTTGTACCCGACCTCGTTGCCCCCAACATAAGTTCTCAAGCTTATGTTATGCTCATCGATGACTTTCTTATCGACATTGCCAATATCGCGTAATAAGGGCTGCTAGGCCTCGTAACAATCT
Source organism: Tipula vernalis (assembly GCA_958295665.1). Taxonomy (NCBI): domain Eukaryota; kingdom Metazoa; phylum Arthropoda; class Insecta; order Diptera; family Tipulidae; genus Tipula; species Tipula vernalis. Next base: position 105,480,898 of record OY282560.1, read on the forward strand.
TCGGGTGTGACAGCTAGAATTCCTTCCATTCCTTGAAAGGTATTTTTTCCGTCAATCGTATTTGTGTTAAAGTCACAATTGTCAAAAATGAATTGAGCAAAGGAACCTTTCTTGATTTTTTGGGGCATCATCACCTCCGAATAAGACACTCAATTTCCCAATTGAAAAAGGATATCGATAAGATTTCGAGAACCAAATTTTTGGAAAAGCATTACACGCCGAATAATTGCTGCCGCTTGGTCGAGAATTTTCGTCTCTTCAGCCTCGCTGTTAAGTCCATTATGGTTCCATTCTTCCCTCATAACTTCATACTATTTATCCTTGAAGTACTTGATTGTTCCACTACCATTCTCAGAACAAAAACCTATCCGGTCCTCGCCGAATTCGTCTTTCAAGCATGCAATCAGGGTTGCACGAATCATAGGAGGATCACCTGGGAAGAAATAATTCGTAGCTATTAGATAAAATACTTCTAATCAACATATAGTGACGAACCAAGTATTGTTTCTACGTTGAAAGTTTTTTTGGCCCGGTTTTTTTGGAATCTAAAAGGGCCGGTTTTTTTGGAATCTTAGTGTTTCTTGAAACACTTACCTGAAATTTCAAGCAAATCAGCTAGGCGGTACAGTTTTTCATTAGTTTCCTCAATATACTTCAGAACTCTGCCCATTTGGACCAGAATATGTTCATCCTTAGGACGTCCAGGCTTTGAATGGACGGGTGGAGGCTGGAGAATCTTTGATTGACATTTTTTGTGGTATCTTGGTTCGGCGCTCACAAGATCCTTTGTTGAAATTCTATCCAATAATGTTTTACAGATTTCGTCCTGGATTCAAGTTTTGATTTATTATTAATCCATCACTCCCGCGCTCCTTTTTCCTCTTGGGGCTGCTCAAATGGTCAAAACTTTTGATCTCGTCAGACACAAAATCGTGGCATTGGAAACTGTCAGTCCGTTTGAGAATATAACGTCTCCTGCACACTTTGTGCATTTGCAAAGATGACTGTTTTTCCAAAAATAAATGATGATTATCCTTCCTTTCCGTGCTAACAATAATCAAATTTTCTAAGCCCCGAGTTACGGTGACGGCATCATCCCCAGAAACATCTTCCTTACAAAAGAAACACATCGGTGTAGCGGAGTTAACCTCCATTTTTCTATAACAAGAAAAGTAGACGAAGATTTGAGTCAGAATTGTTACTTGTAAACAAATGTTCTTGAATAAAAACAACATAAAAAAATGCTCACCTTTTGCTCCAATTTGACAAGATTTGAATCTTCATTTTCTATATTTTAGCTTGTTGATGTAAGTTAATTTAAACGAAAAACCTCAAAATTTGTTCAATATTCTTGACTTTTATCACTCTTTTTTTCTATAATTGACTATAATATTTATCAAAATCATGAAAGAAAACCAACGCATTTAATATCTCCAAACATTAACCAACAAAATGCTACTGCGGTCGCATGGACTGTAGCAGAGGACACGAGCGCCGCATAGAGCACACACGCGACGAACGACGGAAAAAATGAAAGTAATGCAATTATAGCATTACATTTAGAGACTCGGGTTTTTCCCCACGTATAAATGAGAGATGACTTTATATATATTGATAGAAAGGTGAGAATTCAACCTTTACACATTTTCTCAAGGTGTTAAAATGTCAGAAATAAAGGGCCAGAGAGAAAAATGCCATGAAAAGAAAAAGTGCGCTTTTTCCTTGAGCACGCGTTTTTCAAATTTCTTGGAAAATCGCCGATTTTGTGAAAAAAAAATAATTGCACAACCGAAAAGTAGACGTTCTTAGCTTTCAAATGATATGTCATAGAGATCAATCCGATCATGTATGAATTTTTAATTGGTGGTTGTTTACAAAATTTCCCCACACTCCAAAAATAGCAAAATATTGGGATTCAACAAACAAAGTTTTAATCAAACTGCAATAAAATTAGATTATACAAATTTCATAGAAAACAAAGGACTTTCTGAGGACCCATAATCGTGAAAATTTGGAGCAAATTAGTGCAACACAAAAAAAATCGGAACAAATTCAGGGAGGACTAAAAATGCAAGGAAAAACAATATTTGACCCCTTTTTTCGATACGGCCAAAGATTAAAAACGTAACTCGAGTCACCGGATATGGTAGCGGTAGATTTCCCCTTCCAGAAGAACTTTGAATAATGACAAAATTCGCATTTTTAACAAAGTTATTGAATAATTTGTCCGCCCGCTCATGTGTAAATGCACGAACTGTGCTCTCGGGCATACAACACAGAAACTCAATATTCTGGGTGCGCTTGGGCCCGTTTATCTCGAAAACGGTCAAATTTTCGAGAAAAATGATAACTATTTTTGTAGGCAAGAAACTGATTTTCAATTTTTATCTGAACAAAAAATCTCTAACTGCCATATTTTGGGAGATATTCGCGGAAAACCGATTTTCCGGGTCCTTTGGGGGCCATTTTCTCCCCCTGCCGCACAATATTTTTACGCAAACTTTTACTTTTACTTTTTTGGGGGTGCCAAATGCCATTCATCTACTAGCAAATAAAAATGGCAACTAGTAACTTTCAAGTTCGACCCTTCATTTACTGGACTAGAACGTTAGAACTTACAAAAGCGTTATTAAAACGAAACTGTTCTTCTCTGGTTCTTTGATTTTGGCGTTAAATAAAATTATCCTTAATTAAAAGTTTTAAGCTTTAATTATAGATTTTTTAGTGTTTTTCGCTGTCAAAAAAGTTGTCGAAAATACAGGTTTTGAAAGGGTGTCAAAAGAACTCAATGTTAAAAAGTGTCGAACAGTGTTAGATAAATACCGGCGATCTAATTGTGCCATTTGACGGCTATCATTTCAATATAAAGGAACAGGAAGAAAAAGGAAAACAATCGTTTTAACCAGTAGCGGCTTCTAATTGAAATGATTTCTGTATCAATTTTATCTTATTTTCAATTTAATCTGGAACGCTCTAATACAAAACTATTTGCAAACAAATTAAATCCCACCGCATAGCTATTGGTGATTTTGTGGTAGGGAAATTAAAACAGATTAAGATCCGATATTAAAATTTGTGAACAAATTGTCATCAAAAATTAGATTCTAGGCATATTCCACTAGCACAATTCCACTAGACACAATTCCACTGGCACAATTCCACTTGGCACAATTCAACTTGCACAATTCAACTTGCACAATTTAACTTTTTGATAATCAAACGCATTTAGGGTGGTAAATCGCGCGCACGATTTACCATCCTAAATGCGTTTGATTATCAAAAAGTTAAATTGTGCAAGTTAAATTCGTTTGAATAAAAAAAAAAAGTTTAACTTAAAAGTTACCTGAAAGAACTACGAATTTAAAACATTAATTGAACGAAAACACGAATTGTACGAGTTATGGCTCAACCAGCGAATCAGTAATACAACTTTTGAAACCTTTACGGAAAACAACGAAAGTTTTTTGTTACGGAAAAATTTGACAAGTTGGTGTAACACAACTTATCAATTTGTCAATGTCAATTTGTTTATACATACACACAAATGGTCGTTTTATGGATGATTCATTTTATGAATAAATATGGTCGGAATTACAAAGAAATGATCAAGGATAAGAAAAATTATGATCAAGACACGTAGAAACAATTTAAAGCTAAAATTGCCAAGTTTATTAGTATTCGGCCACAATTCAATAAGTATTTGACGAAGAAGAAGCTGGAAGGTAGTCCAGTGAACTTGAATGATGAAAAATGGGCAGAGTACTCGTATAACTCAGATAGTGAAATATAATATTTTGTTTTTAAAAAAACTTGTTTTATTCAATAATTTCGACAAATTTTTGTTGTTCAGTGCCAAATCGTTCGAGTGAAATATATCCTCATATTCAGGGTGAATACGTTTCATATGGGCTTGTAAATTATGTTCCTGAAACGTAGCTTCCTCGTCTTGTAACAGAAAACACTATTCTTACATTTTTAAAATTAGATTTTTGACAGAAATTACATGTTAGGTTGCATTCCTCGTGGACCCGCCTGTTTTTGAATGCGGACGAGTATTCGGTGAATGTCCGTGAACAAATTCCGCGTTTAAATGGTTTTTAGCCGCGCTGAATACGTTCGTGGCTCTGTAGATGAACCAGGCGTAGAAATGATTTATTACAAACGCTACATAAGAAATTCCGTTCTCTAGTATGAGTTACTGTGTGTTGTTTTAGATTGCAGGACATGGTAAACTGTTTAAAACACTTGGGAAAGGTGCATTTATAACGAAGATCCCCAGTATGGGTTCTTAAATGTTTTAGCTGGTCGCTTGATGATTTAAAACTTTTATCATATCCAGTCCATTTACAAGGGAATGGTCGGTCACCCTGGTCAAGTGCACTTGAACAATTGGTATCACCAGTGTGAACTTTCTTATGAGTTCTATATTGTGTGATGGTCTTAAAGCTTAAAGGATAGAATTTGTTTCCATTCAAGAGAACTCTCTCATTAGTATTCGTTTTAATTTTGTCCATTGGTACCTTCTTGATATCAATCTCAGATCTGATGGTTTCTAATGGTTGTACGACCTGATCAGCGACAAAAATAAATCAAAAATACAATGAAACCAATTCCAAAAAATTTAATATAAGATGATCCACAATTAATTTTATTAAGAAAATTAATTTTACTTACTGATAAAATGTTTACCGAGAATAATAAAAATATTTGAATAAGCAAGATGACATGATGATATTTGACATTTCCTTCAGTTTGCACGTAATTTTTCGCTCTGTTAAGTGACAGATATATTTAAGGAAACTGAACGAAAAAGTTGTTAAAGTTTCGCTGGCCAGTAAACAAGCAAAACCCATTTATCGCATTATTACGTTAATTTGTTACTGATTCGTTGGTTGAGCCATATGCAGTGAAATTGTCTCTAGTAGAATTGTGCTAGTGGAATAAGCCTAGAATCGTAATAACTACAGCAACAGAAATATTTTTTACCATTGCTATTTTCACTATTTTTTTAAAGCTATCCCCATCTGTTATTATCAACTAGTTTTTTACACATTGCAGTTTTTACTAATTTATAATCCATAGTTATAATTATCTTCGCACTTATGTTTCAATCACACCAATAAAATATTACAGTATGTGTTTGCGTTTCTTTAGTGTAACTCTACAAGTTATAGTGCAAGTTAAATTGATCCCCAGTCGAATTGTGCCAAGTGGAATTGTGCCAGTGGAATTGCGTCCAGTGGAATTGTGTCTAGTGGAATTGTGCTATTGGAATCGCCCGGCTACCCAAAAATTAGGTTCCGCAAATAAGACATGTTCCTCGCAATTTCAACACTGAAAATCGAAAATCTCATGTAATGTTTACAAAACCGACACCAGGCGTCTCGATTTTTGGATTTGGGTGTATTTTTTTAAATAAAGTTTAATTTTAATTTAATATGTTCCGAAGATTGTAAGAGAATTCAATCCAGTTTCGAACTGATGAGCTTATGATTATGAAAAAATCAATCCTCTCATCAGGCCGCGGCGACTGGACTGACTATACCACAATTTACATTCTATATATACAGAATGTCCTGTGCTTTATATACTAGCGAATCGTACTAATATAGATAAATTCAATTACAATTTTTTTTTCTTCTTCATGACAATCACATAAGCTGTGAACGCTAATTTTACTTTTTTTTTTTTTTTTTTTTTTTTTTTTTTTTTTTTTTTTTAATTTAGAAATTATAAGAATTAATTAACATTCAACAAAAATTAAAAAAAAAAAAAAAAAAAAAAAAAAAAAGTAAAGTTTAATTGTATACTATATAATTGTCTTATAAAAGATCTTATTCGACTGGAATTTTGACGTTAGGTCTTTTTTTTATGTGGTTGTCTAGGCTTTCAAGTTTTGTTTAGTCTTTAGATATTATTCGAGATTCTCAAGATTTTCGATAGTATCCGAGTTAGTTTGGATTGAAATATAAGCGTTCACATTGAATTAGGTGAGATTTCTGAAATTCGAAATTTTGAGATTTTACGAATAATCTAGATATTTGGATTTGAATAGCATTAAATTGCTTGTTATCTAACTTAATCAACATTTTCGAGATTGTTCGATATTTACGATATTATACGAGTTTACTTTGGAATTGAATTATGAGTAAGCATAGCACTCAATTAATTTATCTTCCATAGAAGAGATACTCAAAATTAAAGATTTTTGTCATATTTTCTAAATTGTTTAAGTTTTGCGAAGACTGCATAGTATTTTTCAGCTTATTGATTTCTTAATTTTTCAAGATTATTCTATGGGTTTATTAAGAATTATTGATTTATCGAGAATTTTGTTTTTAAGCTTTCCAGAATTTGTATAAAGCTGAGTTACATACAAATACATTTAATCTATGTTTGTGGGATGTCACATAATATATTTATATACAAATAATATATTTAAAAATTTTTAAGATCCTCGATCTATTTTGAATTAATTCATATTGCGAATTCAAACGACATTTCGCTGCTTAGTTTCGAGATTATTCGATATTTTTCAGATTACAGTTGAACAATATTCGTTGATGTTAATTGCGTAATGTTACAGAATTATTTCGAAGAATCCACCTTCGAGATATTTTCAAATTTAAAATTTTATTACTATTTTTCTACTTTTAATTTGAATTAATTAATTAATTCATGTAATACCTAATATGCAACTGGTCGTAAGACTATTTTGATGTGTTTTACAAATAATATATAGAAGTATTTTAGTACTAAAGATAATTATTCGACACCCCATGTCCCGACGTACAGTAGTCGATGGCTTAAGTTCTGCCAAAATCAGGGCTACGGAAGCGTAACTTAATTCCGACACCGCTTATGTCAGAGATTTGTAAGTAAATATTCCGTAACTATACATACATACGTCTCGCAATAGAACAATGATCTCTAATAAATTGCCATTACGTAATTAAATATTAAGCAAGGAAGCGTTTTTGTGCTAGTGCATCAACAGTCAAAGGTATATTTAATGGTACGAAAATGTTGGAAAAACTGTTAAAGCGGAAGGGAAACCACAATTTTATTCATAAAAATCAGTTCCCTATTCAAAAAATGTGAATTACTTATTATATGGCATAACCCATATCCGACAATTCCCTGTATACAATGTCAAAAATGATTATGTTGTGTCATAATGTCAAAAAACATTGTCATACAGTTGATTGGTGTGGTGGTAATGTTGTGGACTGTGCTGTGGTGCTTGATACAACTTATAAAGGAAAATCAAGTGCGAGAGTATTAATTAATGATATTGCCGAATTGGAGTACTAATTGAAATCAGAGGCCTTGCATCTAAAGGTAGATCCGCACGACGTGTTTTCACAAGTACTTTTACAAATGTGTCAACTTTTGTGACAATTTTTTATGGCCACATGTTGTGTTTTTGCTTTTGTGATTACCTATGTTTTCTCACATATGTAATTTTCGAAAATGACTTTTATCCATTTTGGTATGTTTTTACACATGGTATAACCTCAAAAAATTTAACAAATGTCATCATTAACCATGGTTTTGTGTTTTAAGTTCAATAAAATACACACTTTGTTTATTAGTTTTATTTGTTCTTTATTTCATGTATCCTCACGTACCACCGTCTATCTACTACCCTATACTTAACAAAGGTCTTTTCTGACACATACGTATTATGTACTAAAATAATATACAGTCTACACTATAAATGTTGCTACCTACAGTTTGCAACATAAATAGGATTACCTATTACACGCTTTCTTTCTTTATCTTTTATTTTTTATTTTTTTTATTTTTAAACAATTTCATAAATTCAAGTTATTCAAAATCATCAAACTTTGGCGGCCTAATTTCACGACCGCGTCTAGTTCGATAACCATTTACAATCAATGGCATTTGTGGCTTTACACTATTCCTATAAGCAACAGAATCGTACAATGATTCATGACTGTTCGTGGATTCCAACCTTTCACGATCAATATTATTATCATTATTTGATATTTCTTGATTCACATTATTTTGAATTGGTCGATCGTTTTGTTCACCCAAACTTACATTAACATTAAGATTATTACTATCATTCTTATTAGCATTTGAAGGTATTTCACCAGAACTATCATTTGATTTATTAAACAAATCCGACATCTCATTCTCCAACAACAATTCACTTGAATTGAAATCAATGTTTTTAGTTTTTACAATGAACCGTCTATTTCTACGAAAACGATTTTCATATTCATCGACAACAATGTAAGATCTATCGTTTACTTTCCTTACCACTTTTCCATAATCCCATTGTTTATTATTCTTCTTAAAAATAATTCGGTCACCCTCATTCAAAACTGGCAACGACTTTGCATGCTGATTATAATAATGCTTTGCTTTTCTTTTTTAGCTTCTATTGTCTCCTGAACCCTCTTCTCTGACAAGTCATTGCGATACAACAAACTTTCGACAATTGGTAAACGACTTTTAACCAATCGACCAAAAAACAGTTGTGATGCCGTCATCCTCATACTAGCAATTGGTGTTGTGTTATATTCAAGAAGTCTATATTGAAACTGATCTACTTCATCTGACTCATAGCAACGTTTTAAAATGTTCTTGGCAATCGCGACTCCCTTCTCAACCAATCCATTACTCTGAGGATATCTGGGGCTTGAAAACTTCAATAAAATATTTGTATCATTAGCAAATCTTTCCAATTCACGTAAATTGAACGGAACATTATCACTTTTTATTTCTGTGGGATAACCATAACAGCAGAAAATACCTTCGAAAACTTCAACCATGTATCGAGCTGACTTTTCTTTCAGTCTTTGACAAATCACAAATCTCGAATATGCATCAATCAGCACAATAAAATTGTATCCAGCGTACTCAAATATATCCGTTGAAATTTTTTGAAATGGATACTGCGGTGTGGATTCCTGCACTAACGGTTCCTTTTGATTATTACTTGTGAATTTTTCACAAACCGTGCAAGCCTTAACCAACTCGGTAATATCATTAGTCATCCCTGGCCAGAAAAATTGTTGACGTGCACGAGACAAAGTTTTCTCTATACCCAAGTGTGGAGCATGGAGCCACTTGCAAATACTGCTCTGTAAATTGGTCGGAACAACCAAACGATGATCCCTAAACAACAAATTATTTTCAAAGTGCAATTCACTTTTATACTTGTGGAATCTCTGACTCAAGTCGTCAAGTTGATGATACGTCGGCCAACCAGTAGTAACGTATTTAACAACACGACAATAACGCTCATCCTCATTCAATTTCTGTAAATAGAGATCATAATTTTCCTTTGACATACATACACGACGTGTTAACGCATGAATCACCATTGACATTTCATTGTCAAACTCATATTCATCAAACAATGGGGCTCTTGATAAACAATCGGCCACTAAAAGTTCTTTTCCCGGTTTATAAACTATCGACAAGCCCGGGTATTTAAGCAATTGAAGAAACATTCCTTGTAAACGTCGACTTACATCATCAATATCTTTTTTCATCAATGCTTCCAACGGTTTATGATCAGAGTGGACCGTAAATTCACGACCATACAAGAAATTATGAAAATGATTACATGCGAATACTACAGATAGTAGCTCTTTTTCGATCTGTGCCCATTTCTGTTCACTTTTCGACAAGGTTCTTGATGCATATGCCACTGGCATATCATCCTGTAGAATAACACTACCCAATCCATCTTTGGAACTATCTGTTTGAATAACAACTGGCTTATTTGGGTCATACATAGCAAGAACAGGAGTTGTGATGATGGACTTGAGAGGGCTCTTAACTTCATTTTCATGGGCGCTGCCCCATTGCCATTGAACATCCTTTTTCGTAAGTTCACGCAAGGCAGCTGATCGTTTAGATAAATTCGGAATAAATCTTGCAAGGAATTTGAAGAGTGCAAGCAAACGTAATACCTCTGTTTTGTTTGTAGGTTTTGGCATGTTTTTAATCGCTTTGACGTATTTATCACTAGGTTCAACCTGACCATTTTCAATAATATGACCCATAAATCTAATTTTATTCGTTCGATACTGAATTTTTTTATTGTTAAATTTGATACCATTCATACGAGCACGTTCCACAACTACTGACAAGGCTTTATCATGTTCCTCTACTGTTGAACCACCAATGGCAATATCATCAAAATACACTTCAACGCCTGGTATATCCCCAAAAATCTGAATCATCTTCTTTTGAAACATTTCCGGAGCACTATTTAAACCAAAGGGAACTCTGTTCCAACGATAGCGACCAAATGGAGTCATGAATGTAGTCAAATCAGAGCTTTCACGATCCAATTCCATGTGCCAAAACCCATTGCGTAAATCAAACACTGTAAATACACGCTTACCAGCTAAACGACTCATAATATCATCAAAAGTGGGGATTAAAAAATGTTCTCGTTTAATGCACGCGTTAAGCGACTTAGGATCCAAACAGATACGAATATCCCCATTTGTTTTTTCCACTAACTGCAAATTATGTACCCAATCAGTTGGATAATCAACAAAACTGACAACATTGTCTTTCGACATTTCATCCAGCTTTACTTTCAATCTGTCATATAAACTGAAAGGAATACGCTTTTTGTAACGTAATGATGGAACCGAATTTTCCTTTAAGACAATCGAACAGGTACCAGGAATTTTTCCAAGTTCATCAAAAATGTCTTTATTGGATTCAACGAACTTACTTGTTTCATCAGGAAGCAAAGATTTTACTTCATTAATCCGTTCGATCAATCCAAATGCAACGCTCGACTCAAGACCCAAGATTGGCTCATAACAATTATCAACAACCAAGAAAATGCCAGAATAACTTATCCTTTTATCAACATCAAAACATGATAATTTTACCTGGCCATAAATCTTAATTTTATTTGAACTATAATCAACAATCTCGTCAATGACTTGCTGAAACATAGGGAAATTCATTTTTTTAACAAAACTTAATGGGATACAGTTTACATCCGATCCTGTATCAATCTTAAACTCAATCGGCCAGTCTTCAATGAGATAACGCTTCTTCCATCGAACTCGATTTACTTCCATTCTATTCAAAACGAAATTGTAACTATTTAATGAACTAACTTCACGTATATTGGTTGCGTTAAAATGAATTTTAATGCAATTATGAGGATTTCTGAAGCAGTATTTGCATTAAAAAATATTTTTAATACAACTATTAAACATTTTAAAGCAACCTCCTCAAATTGAAAAATTATACCAACATAAAATTCGCTAAAACAAGCGGACATAAATGTAGGAATGAATAATAAGATCATACACGAGTTTTGGTTTACTGGTATAAAATTCACTAAATCAAACCGACTACATGACATACCATATCAGCAGCTTAATATATCTTTAATAATTTAGTTTTTCGTGTTCGAAAATATCTATTAAGTTTTAACGTAAGCTTTTCAGTTCTTAATATATAAGTTATTAACTTGTCCGATCATAAAGTGAACTAGGCTAGCCCGCCCATTGAAAGATGAGATGAACATACAATTTTTTTAAATTTTTTAAGTAAACTGCTCTCTGAGATTTCGACCCTCAACCTCAAGACACCAAAAATGCCTTAGAAATGTTGAATATATCTGTTAATTTACTCATTAATAATCATGCAGTTAATCTTTGAGAAATACTTAATGATCACCAGCCTTCAGCAGCATCAAGCATATGTATTCAATCGGTATTAGGTACCAATTCCGAAAAGTATTTTTTCCTTAATGGCTCTGCTGTTAGTGGTAACATTCTCCCAAAATAACATACAAGTATTACGTGTAGCTGGATCCGAATTGAAATCGAATTGCAGCGAACCTCATCCCATAAGGTATGACATGTCATTCAGCCTTCAGAAACCCGAATTCTGTCAGTGCTTAATAGATGTTGATAATAGCAAATATGTTACTGTCGTATAATGTAATAGAAGAACTCAGTATTCGCTAGAAATTCCCTAGCATTACATGCCAGAGGGCTAAATAACTGATGTTTTCGGAGAATCATTTACATTGGATGACATTACCTCAATATCACAGCGCGCAATTTTATAAAAATGAAGAAGTCAGAGAAATAAATAACTAAGTTAGTAAACCTTCCAGTTAAATATTTGAATTCTTTAAATCCTAACCTGATTCCCTTCACAATCTCAATTTAAAAAAAGATTGTTTAGTAGTGCTCCTAACTAACGTTTTAATTAAAAACAGTCTTTGCATTGGAAGTATGCAGAATGATGGTGAAAGATTTCAGTGCAAACTCAATTTTATCCCACGAATTTAAAGTTAGTCGTGTTGCATACCTTCCTCAGTTTGAGCTAAATCCGTTTAGTAGGCTTAGATTATACAACGCGACTCCGAGTTTAAAAATTCAAGGCGACTTTTATCAACATCGTCTCTAGATTTTTCCCGTTTTTGTATGCTTTTCCATTCTTTCGGGAATTCTTAATTTATTATATTATACGCTCAAGCATAATTACAGAAGCAATCTTGAGCAAAATGATCGTTGGTTCTTGGTTGCGAATCCAAGGGTAGGATGGGGGTGGTATTATACCTTCACCTTTTTAGAACCCCATCTAAAGATTTTGGTAAAAATGACGAATGTAATCGTTTGTTCATCATTTGGCCAGGATTTGTTACCATTTTCTATCGTTTGGTCATCAACAGATATTTTTTAATTACAATCCAAAATTTGGAGACATTGCATTCATAATGAAAAAAACTTGTTTACTTTTTACTTAGTTCAGGTTTGTAAGAATTTCCAACAAAACGAGTAAACATTTTTGTTCGTTATGTTGGAAATTCTTGCAAACCTGTAAGTAAAAAGTAAAAAGTTTTTTCATTGTGAATGCACAGTAAAGGTAAAAAAACTCTTTCAGCACGAAATATGCACGTTTCAGTGATTCCAATTAGATTCTCCAAAATATTTTCCTTTCTAACGCAATTAAAATATTAACATTTTGGCTTTAATCAGGAAAGGTGAAGAATCAGGAAAGATGACTCGAAATCCTAACTTTGTTGTTGATTGACGGTCGCAAGATTATTTGTTTCATTTAATAATGTTTTAGAGCATAGTTGAGTCGTATTAATAATTTTAATGCATACCGACCGAATGTGTTAGTTCCGTCAATTATTGCGGATTGAAAAGGAACGAATGGTGAACGATTTCTTGCAAGTAAACCATATTTTGGTAGGCGCCCAACTATAGCACATAACTCTTAATTATTTATAAATTTTCTAAACAAATTAGTTGCTATTTTAACATTGTTACTCATCAGAAATGGTCACCACGAAAACTTGTTTTCTTTACTGCTCGAGGAATTTTTTTTAATTAAAATTTTACTCGCAAATTATAATGAAACTTCTCTTAAATGTACTTCACGCTCTGGTTAATTGTAAACTTCTAGTTTATTACTTATATGCTCTCTGCCTCTTGTTGCGAACAGAGTTAGGATTTTATAAAGCCTTTTTAAAGGCATTAGTCAATACAGCCAACGGCTTATTGAGAACATTGACCAGCTTTAGGAGGCAATCTCGTTCGATTGGCATTTCAAAACGTTTTCTTCCATCTTCTTACTATTTGTGGGCCCTATAGTAGGCGAATTTCCCTCAAAGTAGAGGGGAACATTAACATTACTTGAACAAGTTTGTATAAGTTGCTGAGTTGCTTACAATAAAACTCTCATGCTTTGGAATTTTACTAGTTAAACATAAATATATATTGCTGTCTACTAGACTTCCTCAAGAGCTCTGCAATTGAGCGTAATTGAACTTGGTAAAAATCTTGGAAATAGATTTTGTGAATTTTAAAAGCGGTGAAAATACTCGAGATCCGATGAGGATTCAAAACCTTTTGTACTCATCTTCAAAATGATTTAATCGTGCCGACAACCACCCCTTTTACTTTGGGTATTCGTAGTTGAAAATTCCTTCAAATTTAAAGAAAGAGAGTTTTTGTTGATTCCAATTTTAGAAACTGAAGCATTCAGAAACTAAAACCAACTGTATGAGATCAAATTGCAATGTCACTTTACGGTGGATAAAAAGTGGATTTTAGATAATTGTCAACTGTGATTAGGCGAAAATTTGAAGAGATGCTGTTTTCGGTCTTTAATAAAAAATTTGAAAGAGCACCGTTTCTTAGACGTTAGTAATGTTATTTGGAAGTCTATGAACGATAGGTGTAGAGATGAGTTCCATTCGTTGGATTGAACGATTTTGATTTTCAGCATATTTGCTGGACACTTTGTTACCTTGTCGACCTATATTTTCATATTTCCTTTATAAATATTTACGCCGTAGTTAAGTAACCGAAAATTCAACTTGGGTTGGCGACGTTCTTTAATTTTCTTCCACGTAAATATATGTTTTATCAAGGTCCGTTTAGCCAAACACAATAGTAGCAGTCCTAATGTGGGCTTCTTCTATTTGTTCCCATTTTTGATCGATGCTTGAAACCAATTTCAAATATAATACATACTTGTAAGTAGGGATTTGGAGAGAAAGAAATACCGCTCCAGCTCCGCTCTCACTCCGCTTGGTTAGATACTCGCTCCACTGTCGCTCCGCTCCGAGCAAAATTTGTCCGATTCGCTCCGCTCCGTCACCCCGCTCCGCTCCTTCAATCCGCTCCGTTCCAACGTCACTGGAGATACAAAATTAATTGAAATACAAAATTAATTAATTTATAAACATAAATGTTCGGTAATTGTTAAAATTTAATTTAATTAAAGTTATTAAGCTTTATAAAACGGATGCCTTCAAGGACAGATACTAGAAATATATTAACCCCAAATAAAGAAAAACATACAAGTGATGTAGGGTTTTTATATTAAGTTAAAATCCAAATTTTCTACAGAGATAGTTAAGGAAATATAGGAAGTAAAAAAGTAAAGGAAGTTTAAAACACTCGAAAAATCCATAGCAAATTCCAAATGCTTTAAATAAACTTATAGAAGTACACGGAAAAAACTAGGCTTGTTATCAGGAAGAAAACGAATTTTTAATTGATGAAAATGTACTTTTTCTTCATTTAAAAGCTAATTTTCTTATTTCTTTCGAGTTTTTCTCCATGTAAGATTTGTGTTTCTTGCCATGATACAAAATTTCTTGAGTTAAGATTTGTTGCTTACATTTCTTGCATCTATAACTGGTCAAAATTCTTGATTGAAGAAAAAAGAACATCGAATGGAGAAAAATATGATTGGTTTGTTTCCAATTGTTCTTGCAACTAGCAATAGACCCTTTTCTCAATCTACATCGTCCAATTTTCTTGGAATTGGTTATTTTAAAAATTAGAAACTTTCTTGATGAACACAAAAGCAATTTCTTTATTCAAGAAACTATTGAAATGTTAAAGATAAGATTAATTTTTTCTTAAGACTAGAAATGGAACCTTTTTAAATTTATTTTATCAATAATTATATTTAATTTTTGATCATACTTTCCGGATGTCCCGAAACCCGAAATGGTTCGAATTTTTGTTATTTTTCAATATCGAACTAATTGCTTTGACTTTCGTCAAATATATTTCTATAATAGCATTCATTAATAAACGACTATCGTTAATTATACAAATTGTATTTATTAAAGTCAAGGAGTCAAAGTCGCGTTGTTGAGATCGAAACGTGTTTGAATTCCAGCAATGATTGAGAAAACTTTAATTGTATATATTTAAAAAAAAAAAATAGTGTATTAAATGTTCACTCCTTGCTCCATATATACAATTTACATTTACACTCCAATTTTTACTCCATATTTACGATTATTTTACCACAAAATGGTGGTGAAAAATAATAATTAAATGTGACAAATTATATTAAATAATTAAAATAAATCAATTTAACGGGGTTATACAATACACACCTCTAGAAATTTGATTATCCGACATAATATTAAGGTTCAGAATATGGAATAGTTTGAAAAATATAGTACAGCGTTTCGAATAATTTAGATTATTTTTAATTAGGTGGCACAACAAGGACAAGTTTCTTCTCTCTTCGAAACAACCAATTTTCTATGTTACTCTTGAACTGAGAGAAAATTGCCAATTGAAGAAACTATTTCTTAATGACGCCTCTAACAAGAAAACTATTATTTTACGTCTCTCAGGGCAAGAAAACATTTTCTTCTCTTAAGCGATCTTATATAAAAATCGCATTTTTCATTTGAACAAAAATTTCTTAATCTGAGAGAATATTTTTAATACAAGATATTATTTCTTAATATGACAAACTTATTTCTCATAACAAGAGAACAAAGTATTTCAACTAAGTAAGCCTTTCTTGAGACGAAAAAAGTATCATTAAATTATTATAATTGTATGTTTATGTACTATATGTATTATATAATGGATATTCGCACCATAAAAAAAGCATTCTATCGCAAACCTGCGACATTGAACAACGTAAAATATTTTTTTGTTTTTAAAAGTGTGATTTTGTGAAAATATTATTTTATACTGCGGTGTTTCCACTTTAAAGTGGTGTAAAGTGAAAAAACAGGATTTCTGGAAACATTTAAAAATGTTTTTAATATTTTCTCGATACGATATGTAAAAATTATTTAATTAAATACATGAAACAAACAATAATCGAAATTATCAAATTTGTATTGAAATATTTTCTATGCACTTATGTACATGTTTATCTAATGGTGAAATAAAAAACAATAAAATAAATTTTCATGTAATTGTATACAACAATTGTATACAACCATTTCATTCCAAAATAATATAATTTGAAGAAATATTTATGAAACGAAGAAATATTGCTTAACCACATCTGAAGAAATACTGCGTTGTCACAAGAAAAACGTTTCTATAGTGAAAAATATGGAAGTTCCCGGGAAGAAGAAAACCGATGCAAACAAGAAAACGCAAACAATAGATTCATAAATTGAAGAAAACCTACGCATTAGATTCACAAATTCATTTCTCTCATCCAAAGAAGAAAATGCAACTTAAATAAAGAAACATGATTTCTTACCATAATAATTCTCATTAAAAGAATCGGTTTCTACAAACAAACCTATTTAATTAAACTTAAGAAATAAGAATTAACCATGAAGAAAAACCATATTCTCTGTGTTATCACGTTTTCTTGTATCAAGAAATTAGTTTTCTCATTTCAAATAAATGAAGATTATTTTAATATTTTAGAAAAACTTCAAATTGAGAAACGAAACATTTGTGGTGAGAAGAATTTCGTTTAGCTGAAAAATGATGTAGAAATTTTCTTGAATTAATCCGTTTTTTCTTCATATTAGAAATTATTTTTGTCCGTGTAATCAAATTCAGATTAGAAAAATCCAGAAATCATGAATAATCCACTCAATGCTAATCAAATGAAAAGCATAAATATCTTTATCGAAAGAATAAAGCCGATGAGTGAAACGACCGATACGTAAAATGAATCTCGTCATATAGGTATCTGCTTATCTTGTCTCACGGATACTTGCAATTGAAACAACGATTTACATGAACGTGTTAAACTGTCAACCTTTTGCCCTTGTTTTGAAATTTTCCCCGTATTAATGTTCCCCGTATTAATGTTGTCCCCTATATTTGCCCTGTTTTCTTAGATTAATCCATAATGCAGTTGCACCGAACAGCAGTTACCTTCTGAAACCACCATTGTCTTGATTAAAAACAAATTGACTAGAACACAACAACAGGCCTGCATTGTTGTCTCCTAGTCAATTTAGCTCAATATATAAACCACTTATAACCTCGAAAGCATATGAACATCTACGAGTTTAACATAATCACCCAAATCCACGACTAATGACGTAAAATTTTAAAACTTTCGAATAATAACGATACTCTCGTAATTATTTTAAGGATGTCGAAAAGTCTCAAATATTCATTCACCCATAAACCACCAAACTGTTCTTCACTATATGTTCATCATTTTCGGAAAATTCAAGAACATCAAAAATCCCATAAAATTCACACAACGACAAGATGTTGAGCCTTGCTAATTTTGAGTAATATGAAGGCACGCATTTAGTAATTAGTAAAATCTCGAATAATCTTAGAATTCTATTCCATATTCTCTAAACTTCGAATATTTAAAAAAAAACCGGAGTATAATATTACGAAGATATTGAAATCCAGAAACGAATCTTGATGACGAACAATGTCGATAATTATGAATAACTTCAAAGCCCAGAAACTCCGCACAATATTCACAATATGTATTCAGTCTCAAAATTTCGAAATACCCCCGAATAATTTCTAAATGCTCGAGTAATGTCAAAATTCTTAAAAAATTTCGACAATTCTCCGAAAATCTCAATTACTTTAGAAATTAGAATTATACAGGGTGTCCTATAATTCAAAACGTGAATCTTAAGTGTCTGGATCAAAGAAATTCGATTGGTGCCATTTTTGTAGATTTAACGAAATCATTTGATATGGTAAACCATGATGTTTTCAAAATTCTTTTTTAAGTTTGGCTCCTTCAATTTTTGAATAACCTATCAGTTGAGCTGAAAATTTGTATAGGAAACCCAAACTGTCCTGAATATTTCAAATGTTTTAACCAACCTAAATACGGCAGATCTACTAGGTGATACTTGTTGAAATTGTGCTTCAAATTCCCACTTTATTTCTACAATTAACTTTTTTCAGTCATAAATTAATTACCACTGGTTTATAGCTCTTCATCACGCTCTTAAACGCCGTAATTCGAGTAATTTCGAGAAATTCGGATAATCTCTATATTCTAACAAAACTTGGAAATTGATATGTTGAGGGATTGCTGTGAAATTGAATATATTTTAGATTCTAATTCTTCCGTGAAATAATTTTTTCACAAAACTCGATTAATCAGTTAACCGTAACCGGTTTCGATAATCCTGGGCGTATTCATGTAATGGTTTGAAAACATTTACCATCAATGTGACGACAACATTTTTCCACGGCTTTTTACGAGAGCTCTAATAAAGACGAACTTCAGAGGTAGAAAATTCATATTTGATCCAATTTAAATATGAATATTATACGTTTGAATTCGTATACTATTCAACAATGGCCTCCTGCTTACGGTCATTTTTAGTTTATCGATTATTATTAACAATTCTACTACTTCATCAAGTAAATACTAAAATTTCGTACACCTATTACTTATAAGCACACATATCAAAAGCTGAAGTAAAAGCATTTACTTATTTTTATTCACTTTATACCAAGATTACGATGCCAACAAGAAATTTTGTTTGTATTATGACAAACTGTTGAACTGACAAATTTCAATAATTCGACAATTTTCAATAATGAGAACTGCACTAGAACTCGATAAACTTGAACTCGAAAAAAAATAAATTCATAAAGCGCAAATATGTAGTGTATTTGACATAAATACACATTTTAAGTTTAAATATTTTCCCCTTCAGTTATTTCATCAATATTTTCTTATTTCTTGCTGACGTCATTACACGCAACTACACTCGATAAATTCATGGGTTTATCAAGTGTAACTAAAAAATAAGCTATAATTGTAATTATTTATTGCTGTAATAATTTAAAATGTTTATTTATGTTAAATGCACTACACATTAGCACTTAATGAATTAATTTTTTTTCTGTTTACATATGTAGAATAAAAGGAATTGAAAATTTATCGAGTTCTAGTGCAGTTCTCATGGAAAACACGATTTAAGTTGCAGTTCATGGATGCACAATTGTACAATGCTTTCCTATTGATGTCTATCGAACAAGTTATATGAAACTTTTATCGGAATGTTTTTCAGCAACAATGTTAAAGCTTTAATTAAGAACGCATTTTGTTGTTTTGCAGTTTCGACGTTATCGTGAATGCTTTTTTATAAGATAAATGAACTTTTAAATTATTTATTCCAGCACATGCATTTTTTGTTGTGTTCGGATTAATTAATTATTATAAATAATAGTTAAGTATTATATGTATCCAAATTATTTTATACTTCGAGTCAATTTTGGGATATATCTTCAGAAATTATACATACTCGTATCTAAAGAATTAAAATAAATTTACATAAAAAACAACAACATAAATTACAAATTTAAAAATTTTAAAAAATTTGTTTCTAAAAACTTTTTGAAAATTATTTATTGGATCTGCTTTTCAAAAAGTTTTAACTAAAATGAATTACTTAGGTTGTTTTAGTTTAATGTAAGATAATATCGGCATTAAATTAGCGAGTTGCTTAATAATTTATTCAAAAGATTATCTCACTATTAATGAACTGACTATTATGAAATAAACTAGCCACAGACGTGGGTTAACATTAAACATGCATAACTAAAATATTAAAGAATCAATAATAAATTTAAACAAGTTTCAAATGTCTGAGATTAGCCATTTGGATGATATAATCGAGAAGTAATGACCGTTAAATGGGGGAAAACAGCAGGGTTTTCTTGATCAACACCGTCATCGAAGAACGAATTACTTTAGCAGAAAATCAGAGATGCCTATACTAGAAATTACAGATCAAATCAGTTGCTTTTCCCGTTTACCATATTTACAACTGATTTAATATAAACCATCTTGTAATTTTTCTATCATAATTAAATTGATGGTGGTTGAGATATAGCTCAATGGCTAGTCAGAGATTAAAAGTATATATATATAGGTATATATATATATATATATATATATATATATATATATATATCAGTGGCGTAGTCTGGTTTTTGGAGGTAGGGAAGCACTAGACGTTAGGTAGTTCCGAGCTTGATCCCATTCGCTAAAAAACAATTCATTAATTGTAACACAACAATTAGGATCGCAGACCAGAGCACTATTCTTGTTTTCCGTGGGAATTGAGAATTGGTTTATTATGACTTTTTTGGACTATTTTGGTATTAGTTTTTCAAGAGCATACTGTAACAATCGACACATGTCAGAATATTGTCACGGGAGCTATTTGTTAATAGGATTCGATATTTTGTACTGGATTCTTATTTGAAATGAATCAGTTTCGTTCGTTTCTTATTTATAGAATAACTTTGTACTTCGAATACATCGAATCTTATTCAGTCGATTACGTTCGAATCGAATTCACAAATACCCTTGCAGTAAAACTGTTGTGTGCAGTTTCATTGATATTTTTTTATTTATTTCTATAAAATTAAACAACTAATAACCAATGAAAGATAAAATAAAAATAAAAATTTAAAGGAAGCCGTAAATTCATCTAAAATATCATCGTAAAAATTCTGTCCTCCGCTAGCAAGTTCCTGCATGCTCAAAAAACAAACAATGTCTATATGAAAAATATTTTGCGAAAATCGTTTTGCAACTTTGTACTTTCGATAAATTACACACATACACACAATATATTTGCAACTCGTAAAAACGAATACAATCAACTTTCTTTTTATCGAACACCTACCAGTTTAACGAAACTTTTAGTGTAACGAAGTTTTATTCGCTAAACTTGGAGTTTTATTATAAGGAAATGCCCTGTGTACTAACCAAATGAGTAAGAAAAGAAGGAGTCTTCCTTCGATGCGGATTTTAACTCTAATATAAAGTTAAATCCATTAAGTTTGGGTGGCCATAAGTGAGCAAGTAAAATTGCAAACCATCCGACGCCAACCTTGGAAATTACCATCACTGCACCTTGTGCAAATCTATCATTACAAACTTCTCCTAGTGCCTCCATTTTGTTTATATTTGTCCAAAACTATCCAAAAACTAAATCTTATAAATTAGAAAAGTAATGACTACCAGTCAACAAAAATTAGAAGCGTTTCAGAAGGGACACAGCGTCATTACTCAGCAAATATATAGATTAGCAAAATATCTTCGACAGTTGCAGCCTAGTTCAGATTTTTTTGGTATATCTGTTTGCAAAAAACGTACTAATAAATTGTTAAAAAAATGTTGGTGAATTGAAACGGAAAATATTTTTTATAAGACATGATAAAGCTTTGGGAAATCATATATTTGAAGAAATTTAATATGAGTTTAATTAAACGGAGTCGAAAGGCAAGCATAAATGATACAGATTCATCATTATTTGATACCACAATGAATACTGAAAGCATACAAGTGAAACTGACAAAAATTAATGTTCTTCCATTTACCGGAGAATACACGGAATGGCAGTTATGACCTTTATATGGGCATTATCCACGAAAATACATCGCCAAAAGTTTCAATATCTGAACGGTTTACTACGGTTTCTGAACTAACCCTCGGAAACTACTAAATAGTTCAGACGAAACTATTAGATAGCTGCGAGCATTGGGAGGAGACTGAGCAACTGGATTCTTGACTCATTATTATGGTACTCAATAAAGTCATGCGATGTACACAAGACTAAGAACTATTGACGATTTTTGAAAATCTTAGGCAAAAGATCAGATGCTTTGAAATCCCGTAAGTCAGAAAGTAGAAGGACTGGTCCAAATTCTAATGGAAAACTTTTACGATCGTTTGCAATCATTTCGGTGAAATGTGATGTTTGCGATTCCTACGATCATTTTTTGTATCAATGTAAAAAGTTCGCGAATAAATCGATTGACTAGCGGAGAAGCGATAGTAAGGAATCAAAGCGTTGCTTTAATTGCCTCTTGGACACTCGCTCAGTATACCAATATAAATCAAAAATAAGGTGTGAATTATAGTATGTACAAAGAAGCATGCATCATACGTTACGCATGTTATCTAGAAAATCTGAATACAAATTTATTAGTACAATCAATGCCACCAACGGCCTTGGTTGGGGCAAAGGATTGGTGTGGAAATAGGGTTACATACAAGGTGCTGTTGGATACTGGACCCCAACTCTTGTTTATCTCGGAAGCCTGTATGAATCGCTTTAAATTGCCAAACCTGAATGGACGTATTTCAGTATCTGGTATCGGAGAAAGTCGGACAGACTCCACAAAGGGGATTACATCAATCCAGATGACCAGCCTAAGCAACTACAACTCATAATTTCACGTCGAAGTGAGAGAGACTTCCACCACCAACACCACACCAAAAACAACTTAAGTCTATTGACTGGTATCGAATTAGTAGATCCCGAAACAAATAAATCAAACACAATAGACATTTAAAATAATAAAAAGGCCAAATTATCATGCAATAGACCTTATTTGGATGGGCTTGGTTGGACGCCAATGTGATATTCGAGCCACCGCTCTGTTTGTCTACAATATCAAACTATTCAGCTGATTTCAATATTGACAAAAAGTTGAGAGCCATCCTAATAGCCAAATAACGAAGAAGAAAGTTAAGTCTATTTTGTTGCTAATACCGTCAATGGAAGTTCGTTGTGAGGTTGGCGTTTGAGGAATCCAACCCGACCCTAGGAACATCGCTCAATTTAACAATTAGCAGGTTGCACGCCAGGGAGAGAAAATTAGTCAAAAGCGAAGAATATCAAAAGATATATAAATCGTTCATGCAGGAATATATTGAACTCGGACATTTGGTGAAAATTAGCACAGAAAGGGTGACCCAAGATACTTGTGTATTTTAGCATCAACACAATGTTAATATTAGTATTCGATGCACGAGCCAAAACCGGATCGACCGTTTCGCTCAATGATGAACTCCTAGTTGAACCAACAATACAATTAAGTATCTTCGAAATAATTTTGCGGTTTCGGGAACATGCCTTTCTCACGAGTTCAGATATTGTTAAGATGTACAGGTAAATTTTATTGAATGATGAAGGTTAGGAAAACCAATGTACGTACAGAACTTGGTCACTTATGGTACCGCTTCTTCCCCGTTCATAGCAACAAGGGTTATGAAGGAACTAGCCAAACTAAACCAAAATACATACCCGGATGATATAATTAAAAACCTGAAGGTTGCAAGAATGTACTGAGTCGGTCAAGTGATTGATGTTAAAAAACAGAAAAGTTTTATTTTTCTTGGAAACAAACGCGCAGGTTAAATTTCTGGATCATACCAATATCGACCATCGAAAATTACCTGGCTTCAACAGTGATTTTTAATAAAAACTTTCACATAAAAATACAACACATACACGACATCTCTTTCTAGGGCTACGGACCAATAGTCGGGTTAATTGTTCTTTTACCTACTTTTTAACAGTGTACAGAGTAAATTCAAATATTGTACTAAAGTGTTGGATAAAATATAAAAAAAAACCGTTGTTGATCTTTGTTAAAATTTTCTCGTTTCCATTATATGTATTAAATGTACGTACAGTTAGTAAATGAATGAAAAGCAATTTCAACCCTCCAAATCATAATTTGTGCCCATCAAACCATTTTTACTTCTAGAGAATTGGTACGCCAATTGAGGTAAATTTGTACTAAAATTAAAATTTACAATGCTAAATGATTTACCCAGCTATTGGTCTGCAGCCTGGGTTTTGAAAAACTAACTCGTATACGTTTTCAGACATTTAGGTTTGTCTGATATCTTTATGTTAAGGAACGATTGTATGTTTGTAGAATGTAAAGCAATCGAGAAAACCAAGAAATAGAAGCTAATGTAAATGAAGATAATTTTATGCAGTGTAATATTTCTTAGAGAAATAATCAAACGTTATGTTAGTTCCCTTTTGGAATTTCGTTTCAATTAAGTAGCTTTTACATTTGGAGCGGGTAAATAGTTTATTTTTTAGAAAACGATTTTGTTCACTCTCCAGCCAATATGAAAATTTTAAAGATCATGTAATGAAGCATATTAGCATTTTGAGTTAGAATTATATGGAATCAGTGCTTCCCTTGCTTCCAAAGACTCTACGCCCCTGATATATATATATATATATATATATATATATATATATATATATATATATATATATATATATATATATATATTTGCTATAGTAATATGGTTGTTAGATCCCATTCACTAGGTCTATTGGCTTAATCCTTTGAACACAGACGACTTACTGCCGTCGGTCTGTCCAGCTTGCGGATTATCTCTATGTTTTCAGAATATAAGCAATAACCTCATCGATCTATTTCAGCTTTAAGTCTCGGTGGAGGTCTTTATTTCTAATATACCACGGGCCATTTACAATGTTCCGCAGTACTTTGTTTTGGAATGTATGCATCATATTGAAATCCGTTTTCTAACAGGAACAGCCCCAAAGCTATTATGCCGTAAGTTTATACTGGTTTCAAAATTTGCCGTTACAGAAGCAATTTGTTATATATTGACATTTCAGAGTGTCTCTACCTATGAGCCAGTACATTTTCCTATACTTCATGTTTAGCTCCTCCTTTTTCTTTTTTGACATGTTCTTTCCATTTTAACTTAGCATCTAGCGTGATATCTAGGTATTTCGCCGTATTCGCATTTGTAACTTAAGTATGTTGATTATGAATGTTATTCTGTTAGATTTGATTTCGTTGAGTTAGCTTTTACATTTTTGAATCCATTTGCTGACTGTATTAATCGATGTTTGTATTTAAATTTGTAGCTTCTACTGCATTGTCCCCTACTCCAAAATTGCAGTATCATTAGCATAAATGGCTACGGTCGAATCTTTTATTGGTGGTATCGTCCCGTACCTCCTGTACTCCAATCCTTTATACCAAACTTTCCAAAAACGCTTGAACATAATTTTTTCGTTTCCAGTGTACGTTCTACAATATCTGTAATTCTAAGAACTTGGTTTACAGGCAAGTAGTTTTCTCTGAAACTAAACTAGTAGGCAGGAATAAGATTTCTATCCACCAGTAGTGATGTAAACGGTATTATTCTCGGTGGTAATATTTCCGGTAGGTAATACCAACACCAAAGTGGTGTTACCGTGGTAATATCGGTAACATAAATTAAAAATGTTTTTTCCAAACAACTCAACTATATGTAAAAAGAGTTGTGACACGTCCATTGTACTTCCTTATGTATTATTAACCTACTACACCAAATTTTTGCTGTAACATATAATAATCTACACCTTTTTCCTGTTTCATTGATATATTCATTTGGGAAATACGTAATAGAGTTGGAATCTGACCCTGAATATGATCCATCGCTCTGTCTGGTAAAAACATCAATATCACTATTTTAGTGTTCTGGAATTTCGTTGAAAACATGAGACCAAAGGTGCACCAGATGGTCAATGAGCTATTACTCGAGCAATTTTCGTTTCTGGTGCTCCATTAGGCTCAACCACAAAGTCGGCTTTTATTGATTTGTTGAAGAAATTGCGACAGTTCTATAAACTTCCTTCGAGATACAAACTTTCCAATCAAACTGACGTTGCAGACTGCTGGAACATACGCAGGGACTCCATAACAAATTATGTCATCAATACACCCAAAGCCTTTTTCTATAAATTTACTCACTAAGGAAAATCGACATTTGGCTTTTTAAGTTGCTTTTCGAGAAAGTTGAAGCGGTGTTAAAAGACGTCGAGATTAAAAAATTTAATGTGCTTATTACTGATAATGGAACGCACAATAAAGCGTCTCGATAAATGGTTAACAAAAGCTATCCCTATATTATCGAGTATGGGTGCATTATGGCCATGGATTAACTTGCTCATTGTCGATATCTTCAAAATTCAGTCTATCAACAGGATGGTTTCGGAAATAAAAAATCTCGCTAATTTTTCATGCTATGTTCGATCTACATTCATGCTACATCAGATATGCCCCGCAGGTGCTGGCTATCGAAGACGAAGTGAAGTCAGTTATGAGGGCATCTACAACCTCCTATTCGAAATTGTTCATTGTGTACTATCTCCGATTGCTAAATGGCCATCTTTTTTTGAGAGTTTGCTGTTTTGTCTAAAGTGGTATACTGTTTTGTTAATATAAAACAAACTTTTGAACAAAGAATTTAAAAGTATTCTCAAATCACCGGCCGAAAAATGCTTAAAACCGCTACATTTTGCCGCAAATTTGCTTGAGCCAGCTATTCAAGGAAAGAGTCTTTCGGTAATCACAGAAACTTGAAGCGACTGAATTTATTTTTAATGTTACAGAATTTCACCCAAAATATAAGGACAAAAAATATAAGGGCCACAAAATATATGAGTCTTTGGCGCATTACAATGTTCGAAGTGAACTTTTTTTATGACCATTTATGGTTGTAAGTGAGCAGCTCTCTGGTAAAATTTGGTGGGAGGGATTGTGTTCTACTGCACCTATAAGTGCTTGGCGGTTGATATTTTGAGCATGCCTGAATCGAGAGCTGCAATGGAAAGCACATTCAGTACTTATGTTTTTATACAGATAGCTTAACATGTATTCCATTGACTATTGATCGTGCAGGAAAACTAACGTACATTTTGCACAACTTAAACCCGTTGAGATCGAACATAGGAAGTGTGAATAACGAAGATGAAGTTATTCCTGCTGAATCAAATACAAATTATTACTAAAGGATGAAGCTGCATAATCATATTCGCATAAAGAAGAGGATGACTTGGAGGAAAGTAAGAATAATTCGGTTGTGTATAATGTTGAGGTTGAAGATGATAAATGCGCTGTCGGGAATGAACCATACATTGACTAAACAGTTTTACTGAACATAAACTCTTATTTATGTCAAATTTATTATTTAATGTAGGCGTTGAAGACGACCTTGCCCTCCTTCGGTGTCTATCGATGAACAATCAAAGAAGTCAAGGATTTGATGCTCAAAAATTGTCGATTGACAATGACAATTAGAGGTGACTATTTGGCCAAAAATTCAACCTATATTGTTTCGCAACTGTCCTTCGCCTGATTTAGCTCCGCTTGACTCCTGGCTATTCTTGAAACTCAAGAAACCGCTCCGGGGACATCGTTTTGACAGGATTGAAGAGATTCAAGCGGAATAGAAGAAGGTTTTGTACGCCATTCCGGAAATAGATTTTAACGACTGTTTCGAAGACTGATAAAATCATTGGCATATGTGTATTCTATCCGAAGGAGATTACTTTCAAGAGGATGAAATATATTTGAAAGAATAATAAATCGTTTGTGTTTTATTTAAAAATCTTACTATTTTGTCCAAACGTCAAAATATTACTAGTGTTCTAAAGTACAAATTGGAATTAAAATATTCAATAAAAAGTGTACCCGTGTTACCGGTAACATTACCAAATTTAAAAATATCAGAAATTTTACAACAGTATCCACCAGTATGGGCTTCATTCTCGTCAGAAGCAATTTTTCAAATATTTTTAAAATGGTGCACAGTATGGATATGGGTTTGAATGATATTTTATCGTTACATTTTTCGTTTGGATTTAAGATCAAGATTACCTCTGCCACCTTCCACTGCCTTGGAACGTAGCTTAGTCTAAACACAACATTGATTATATATAGAAGTTTACGCATCGCTTTATTTGGTAGTTCTTTAATGGTTTGTCCAGTTATTAAGACAAATCCAGACACATTTCTCATGAATAGATTTTTAATTTCCTAGATCAGTTTGTATTTGAAGTTCGTTAGATCTGTTCATTAGATTGGTATACTCGCCAGGAGTTTACCTGAGTAAACGTTGAAACATTTCTTCGAGGTATCTCGCAAACCGATCAGCTTTTTGTTTACTGCTTCAAGTCCATCTTCCATCACCATTTCTGATGGGTGCCGTCGAAATTGCTGATCTCTTAAGTGCTTTAGTTGCTTTCCATAAGAAGACTTCAGAACCTTTTTGGCCAGTGAGTGAAGACAAATATGTACTAATTGTTTCATTCTTAACTATGTTCTGATGATAGAGATCAGTTTTTTACATAGCACTGTTTTATTTTCTATATTTCGATTTATTTGCGATTTTCGTGTCTTTGCCACAATCTCTCTAAATTCAAGTGGATAATTTTTACTATTGATGCTATTAACATAACTGAATGGAGTACTTTACCATGCAGCTTGTTGTATGTTCTCTTTTAGCCTTTCTACTTCCTTTTCGACGTGTATGGTGTTTCTTATTGGTACTTGAAATAGTCAATACTTAAGCTCGAGAGACTTTTAACACGCAATGTCGATATTTGGCAAATTTGGACCACCGGATGTGATGAATCATTTATAGAAGCGGCACTTGATGAAGCTGCAAATGGAAATAATAAACTTATTGCGACGCCCAAAATTAGCATAATACGTCGTATAGAGGGTGCTCTCGTATTTCACCGATCCTAAAGCACAGGTAATTTGTGAAATATTGACCTCCCATGTTCGCTGGTCATCCTAAATATAACTTCTAACCGAATTACCGTTGTCCGAAACTATACCCGTATAATTCACTCCTATTTGCTCCCACGGATGACTTACCTTGCGTTGATTCTCTATAGGCACTTTCATTATTCTAGAAACATATTTATTCACCTGAAACTGTGACAAGTGTTTCTACATAATTTTGCACATCTCCTTACATTCCCGGCCAAAAATATCTGTTCTGAATTCGTTTGGAGGTTTTCCGCCGCCAATGGATTATCTTGATTTTTCTGCAAAACAACCAGTTTCTCTACCGATTGGCACCACATTGTTTCTTACCTTGCAATGAATAAGCTCAAAATCGTACTGCGGAGGCCGTTCTGACTAGCTTACTAAACGAGTAACAGGATCTATTAAATTATTTAACCAGATCAGTTATTTTCATTCCGCTGCCGCATATTTCTTTTTTGTATAAATTAACTTTTGGCTCATATATAGGCGATCACTCGCTTGCTCTAATACCGCTCCAATACCAACAGACCTTTTAATTTAGTGAATGCGTCCTGACGAATTTGCCTTTGGTTTTCTTGAAAAAATTACTGATCGGCGCATTCGCCGTAGAAAAATCCGCAATAAGCCTCCTCCGCGCACAACCTTCATTGTAGTGGGTGTTGTGACACTGTGCTCATCCAACACATAGCCCTTAGGCTATGCCTAACTACTCTGGTCCGATTAGCGTATCGCAACCTTTTGGCCACTACCTTTTAGTAATACGACTTCAAACCTTTGTGAAGTGATATACGATATGATATATACGATTTTCTCTTGGAGACCAGAGGGTGTCGTCACTCGGAAGGTTTGTAACACGTTGCGTATAGTTGCAGTGGTTAGGCTATACACCAATCACTGGAATCACTACCCTTGTCTGCAGAAATATCTTAATGAGTATCCGGGACAGCACACTTTCACTGGCTAGTGCCTCGTCGGATTGGGGTGGGTATTTTCTCGGAAACCTCATTGAGACTTAGAAAAGTGCTGATAATAAAATTAATAATTACATTACTTAGTAACACTGGGCTTTCTTGATATGGGCATGCAAATGATCCTGAACTCAAACATCTGTAAACTTCATCTCTCCATCTTTTGTAATAATTATTTACTGGTAATGTACATTACAGTGAGGCTAATAAGTACCCAGGATTTTAAAGATATTACAGTCAGTCTAATGAAATGTAACAAAACCATATAGTCGCTCAATTTGCTGTAATAAACATTACATCGTGGGGACGACTCACACCTGAGATATTCATAGCTCTCCAAATTGAGCTAGCCAGGCATTCGAAATACTATCTCGAACTAAGAGGGTTTACTCCCGAATATCTTTTGTGTGGTAGACCGCTAAATTTTTTCCATTCTTTTCTTCGATTTCGTAAGCAACTCACCCAACAGAACTAATGATTTTTCCCTTAATGAATTTTGGCGCTAATTCGGCCGAAAAATTTCGTGTGGCGTCACTTTGTGTGAAGTTACGGACCCAAACCTCCTGGCCAACAATAAACTTACGAACCTTACTTTGAAGGTTATAGTGATTTGCATTTCGGAGATATGCGCGTTTCAAATGAGTTAATACAGAATTCTGGACGGTAAACGGATTATTGGCCTTAGTGGATACAGCCAGGAAATCATTGTCTAATGTTTCAAACTGTCTTCGTAATTTGTGAATGGAACCATCCATGTCCGATTCGATGTTGTACAAATACTAAAAAATGAGGCGATCTGCCAGTAGACTGATGTACATCGTTGCGCAAGGCACTGGTTATTTCCTGCAAATGGGAATCCCAGTCCTAGTGATTTTCCTTGACATAAGCTCGAATTGCTGTCAGTATAGACCTATTTACTCTTTCTGAAGCGTTAACCTGCGGTGAGTATTTTGGAGTGAAAATATGTTTTACTCCATATTGGGTTAGCAAGTCGGGGGGGTCGTAGATGGGAAGCGCTGGGAGGATTATGCGCTTGCTCAATCAACAGAGACGTCAGTTGCTCAGGAACCACTAATTTCTATTCGGAAAGATCCGAATCCTGATACGACGTACCATGAGCCATATTATAATATAAACTTTTCCGTCTCTCTTAATTAAGTTTAAATAACTGGAACTTTGAAACTTAGAGGACTCTACATCAAGTGGAGTGAGGTGTTAACATCATTTTCGTGTATTAATTCGGTTATATGAAGTTCATGTAAATGTGACAAAGCATCTGGTATTAAATTCTGTTAGCCTTGGCAATGTTCAATTTTAAAATTATAACCCTGTAAATTTAAGCTCCATCGAGCCATTCTTCCCGACAACTCACGCTGGCTCATCAGCCACTTCAAACTAGTGTGGTCGGTGATCACTGTAAATGGAAATCCTTCGATGTAAAACCTAAATTTACGCACACTGAGAACCGCTGCCAAACACTCTAGCTCCGTGACGCTATAGTTTTTTTTGGGAGGGTGTCAACTTTTTAGAAAAATATGCAATGGGATGCTCTTCACCCGTTTCGGATTTTTGAAATAATACACTTCCGATACCACTACTACTAGCATCGCATTGCAGGAAGAACGGCTTATTGAAATCTGGATTGGTTAATACTGGTGCACAAGTTAAAAGTTCTTTTAGTTTCTCGAATGCTTCCTGCGCTCTAGCATTCCAGACCAATTTTGATCCCTTCTTCAACAAATCCGTGATGAGAGCTGTTAAAGATGCATATTGAGGAATAAAACGGCGGTACCAACCAGTCACACCAATGAAGCTTCTAACTTGCCGCACAGTTTTGGGTACAGGATACGTTAAAATGGCTTTTACTTTGTATGAATTGACTTTTAAGCATCCTTCGCCGATAACAAACCCCAAGTAATCCACTTGCTTTAATCCAAACTTGGATTTTTCGACATTAATAGTTAGCCCAGCATTTTTCAGTAATCTGACTACTTCCGTTAAAAGTCCAATATGTTCATCAAATGAAGCTGAAGTAATCAGCAGATCGTCTAGGTACACGAAAACTCTGTCCTGAAGTTCGTGCGGAATAACACGGTGCATAAGTCAGCACATTGACTGAGGGGAGTTACATAGCCCAAAAGGCATCACTGTAAAATGGTACAGTGGCCTTCCAGGTACTGTAAAGGCTGTATATTCTCGTGAGTCGGGATCCAACGGTATCTGCCAAAAGGCATCTTTGAGATCCAAGGTAGAGATAATTGAAGTTTTTACATGCTGGCGACTCAATAACGCGTCGATCAATGGTAGAGGGTAAGCGTCCTTTTTTGTTAACTCATTGAGTTTTCGAGCATCCACGCATAATCGCATTTTGCCATTAGAGTTTCGAATTATAGCTAGATTAGAACACCCAGCACTCTGGCTTTCCTCAATGACTATATTGCATAAAAGCATTGTTTAACCGGGGCTGCGCTGCCGACATCTATTTTATGTGTTATTAAATTGGTTCGACCCAACCCTAGTGTATTAGAATTAGGAAAAAGCTGCACCGTTTGATCTAATGTATTTTGTTGTTCTGTAGAAAGTACCATACCGATTAGGATCAGTATCCGAAACCGTGTTTTGAGTGAGTTCATTAATTATCATGGGCGCAATATTAAAAGTTTTCCAAAAATCTATACCAAGATATAATTTCTGTTTGAGACTAGGAACGACAAACAATTTAACAAGTTTTTCGGTATTTTGGTATTTGATAGGCACTTTCACATAACCTAGCACTCTCTGATGTTGTCCATTTGCGGTTGTTATAAAAGAAGGGAGACTGTATAAGAAAATATCTGAAGCAGTTATAAACTTTTCTGCATCAGCCCCTAGGATGCTAATGTTTGCCCCGCTATCCAAAAGCCCCGTCATAAATTGGCCGGCGATTTGAACTTCGGCATAGGGTCTACATAGTATCGTTATTTTCTTCAATAACTGTTTCAGATACTAATTTTCTCAAAAGTCTATTATTTAGAAAATATTTCCAAGAACGAGATGCTCGAGAATGATAGGAATTATCACGGGTAATACAGTTGCGGTCTTCAGTTAATGATAATTGTCAAGTTTTGGTTATCAGACTGTTCTAGATCAGAGGATAAATCCGAATCAATATAGCATTCCAAGTCATCATCGAAATTAGAGTCAGAATCGAGAATACTAAATGCTGATTTTAGTGAATTTACGTCTGTCGTTTGAACAGCTCGGGATCTGTAGTGCAAGCTGTTTCCGTTGTTTGTTTGCTTTGGGGGATTAAATTCTGCTTTCTGAATCACAACTTTGACTTCACAACTTTGACGTTTCCCATATATAGACACAGGCAATGCTCAAACAGAGGTGTTCATCCGAGTTTATCTGGCGTCGTATAATGCAAAATTCCGCAATGGCTGTATCAAAACCGACTTAAGATGACCGCTATATTTATTTGTCTTCAGATCATCCCGCTTGAGCTCATAGATAAGCTTCGCAACCTTAACTATGTTAGAAGAGTTCTACTGAAGCTGAAATTCCAAAAAACGGAAAAACTCCACCCTACATATCACTCCCTTAGCGGAAACTGGGATGCTTCTTAATCCCAATAAATCTAGTATGCCTACCGCCTTTCCTCCAAGAATTGTGCACGATGCCCCTGAATCCCCTGAATCCTACCGTACTCATGTTGATTTATCCACTTCGACATAATTCGCTCTTTGACCCTCATTACGTTGGTGTTTCTAGATCCCTCTCCGTTTCGATTTTCCCATTTGACACTCGACTCATCATTCTTAAGTTTAATTGGACTCAGCCGGCAAGTTTTTCTTTCGCCAGTGGATTTTGGTTTTTGTATGTTTTCGTATGCCTTATATTATCTAAGATTTTTAAGTTTTCGGCCTTTTTTATACAAAAAGAGTCACAAAGTGCTCCACGTGGCTCCCCAATCAATTTTCCGTATTCTCTAGGTTTTACGTCAGCCTCTTGCAACTTGTAGCTTCCAATTTAGCTTTTGTTTTTACACCCGCATGGTTCTTTTTACATTTATTGGCTTTTACTCCATCCGTTCTAACGGTCTAGATTTCTGAATTGTGTTACACCGCTTCTCACCAAATCGTTTCCATATTTTTTCTATTTTTTAGGCAGAGTTCATGTTGATAACCTGGAGTATATAGATTTATACCAAAGGATAAATACTCTGAAGTAGCTTAAACACATGCGTAAAGGATACTGCTACTGATTCCTTAGGTTCCTGCATTCTATGGGGTTTATTTTAACCGCAAGAAATCAAAGCTGGGTGGTAGAAAACAGTCTTTCATAGAAAACGAACCTTCATTCCTCCCATGTTTCGTATTTATCATAAATAACCTTAAAAAATTCCAAGGCACTATCATTTAGTAACCTGAACATGTTACGCGCCACAGAAAATCTGTTAGAAATAATTTATCGTCACCTGAAAATAAAACTTTCCACATATCCACTACATTAGTTTTCTTCCCTCAAAAATGTCTGGACAAATCATTCATTTTCCAAATACATTTTGTTTATTGTGGACGGACAAGTCCTTTGCAACTGTGGGGAACATTTCCTGAACCAAATATTCTTAATTTCTTCAGATATCATGCTGAAGTCACATCATATAATTTTCCTCTACACGGCATAGAGCCAATTCTTCTCCAGTATGAAATAATAAGGCGTCAGTTGGGGCATTAAATGATCAATAATATTTAGATCATTACAAGCCCTTTTATATTATGCTGAAAGATGATTCTAACAATGCATTGTAAACATTTATCAATGCGTTCCGCACGTATCGATCTTGTTCATAGCGACGGTATTCATATTGAAACGAAGGCAGTTTCCAATCATAACAAGATCATGGCAAGATATAGAAATCGAGGTAACACCAACATTTTTAAAAAATAAATTGCATCACCAATTAGATTTATTGGTACAGATGGATACAAATTTACATTACCTTGTAAAATAAAAGCATCTTAAGATGGGCACCACGACACTAATATATTCGAGAGTTTAACATAACAAAGAAAGCTTATTCGGTGCTTTGATGAACAAATCAGCATAAATCATTAAAAGTTATAAGAAGTTTTAAGTGGGTGGCCAAAATTTGAGGTTTGATAACGAAACCTTGAGTAGTTTTTTCAAAATCGATTATTACGATGAACACTGGCACCGGTTTTCAATAACAACTAATTTTGAATGTCAACTTTAAAGCACGTCGGGGTCATACGTCATTAACACGTTCACGAAATAAATAATCTATGAATTGTTTATTTTATAATAACATTCATTGTCAAATACCAATATAACAGAATTTGATTTATAATTGGAAAGGTCTAGATAAGCTGCTTTCTCCTACACCCACATTTATATTATTTTCTAATTTATTAATTTTAAATATTTTTTTTTTTTTGTCTATTTTGCAGTGTTGGAAACCGAAATTCAAGCACAAACCTCGTGTAAAACAACTCAACCAAAAGATTTTGATCCGTATGTGTGTTCGTTAAATTCAAAATTTCGTAAAATCGCACAAGAGGAATTACGTGAAGATGACAATATACGAGGACAAGCGTTAGCACAATTTCGCGAATGGATTTCAAAACATCCGCACATAAAAAAATGTCGCACAGGTGAATATACAATACATAAATAATTAAAGCGCACATTATATAATTACAGTGTGATTTAGCTAAATAGGCAAACATTTTTTATTACAATTTTTGGTATATCTCTACAAAACAAATATGTACGTACATATTTATGGTATTCAAGGTATTTAATTAGATGTCAGTCAATGTCACAATTTGAATTGTTGCTAGACAAAATTAAGTCAAATTACTATTCAAGTTGGGTACACTAACAAATGTCAACACATTAATTCATTGTTTTTATAGATCGTTAACGTTACCTTAAGCAGTTTACCTAAAATAACTAAATATTAAGCCATTCGTAATTACAGTGACCAGTCTACTATGACAGTAAATAAACATTTTATGACAATTATCGCTTTGCTGTTGTATTACTTTACTGTGTACAATAATCAATTACACATAATATAATATATCACACATCTCGATATGGTCGCATATGCTAATATAAATCGCCTTGAATATTGCGAATTTAGCGAAATTAACTATTCTTGATGGGTGATGACGATCGCACAATATAATAAAAGGTTAATAACAATTGGGGAATTTTAGTGAATTTTTGTTGTACACTATTATACCAATTTACGGAATAAATATTGACGTTTTACTTATCGACCAGGTTTTAATTTTACTGATGTAAATAACCCGATTGAAACAACCTTGATCTCAATTTGTGTTATTGTTCCAATTATTAAATATTTTGCTTTGTTTTGAGACCTTCCAAACACAACACTTATAAGTTCTAATGTACTGGTTGGTGGACAGTCCTGAGTCAGCCATTCTTGATTAAATCAATTATTACTTCGGTATCGGCTAATTCGGAAGCAGAAGGATGAGGAGTACTAGTTTTTCTTTCAATGCGTCTTTTAAGAAGTCGACTAGTGTGATTCACAATCGACCAAATAGCCATCTCAAGTTCAGAATGTTTGGTTGATCAGTCAACAGATAATTGTTCTGCAAG
The DNA here is from genome assembly GCA_958295665.1 of Tipula vernalis. Classification (NCBI taxonomy): domain Eukaryota; kingdom Metazoa; phylum Arthropoda; class Insecta; order Diptera; family Tipulidae; genus Tipula; species Tipula vernalis. Next base: position 105,517,625 of record OY282560.1, read on the forward strand.
TTCTTCTTCCACTTCCTCATATTCAAACTTTTCGGCCGGCCTAGAGCTCCTTATCTTCCGTATCAAAACCATCTTTTTTAACGGGTCGAAACCAGTACTCATCACATGTTGAAATCAATGGAGCAGCATATACTTTGAGTTTTAGCAGCACTTTTTTTCAAATGGAAGCAAAAAAGCAAAGCTACTCGCAAATAGCGTTTTGCTAGCACAAAATTCGACATATTCAACGCTAAAATAAAATGACGTCTTGACCAATTGACACAAAGTTAGCAACGACATTACTGATGCGAAATAGTACTACTTACATACTGTTAAAGTTAGCCGAAAGTTGCCAGTTGAAAGTGAAAAGTCGATAATGCAGATTGTGTTAGCCCAGCCGAAAGTAAAAATGGTAATGCAGATTGTCAAATCCCAGCCGAAACTTTCCAGCCGAAAGTAAAAAGTCGGTAATGCAAATTATGATATAACATTCAAGCCGCAAATAAAAAATTTAGTAGTTATGAGCCGAAAGTAAATAGGATACATAGAAATCTATAAATATAAATCTTTGTAAATAAATTTACGTGTAAAACTTTGCTTCGTAGAAAATATCGGAAAATCAGAAGAATATAAAAAATTGGAATAAAATCCGCCTCTAGAGTATATATCTAAAGCTAAATCGATTTTATGTGATTTGTCAATAGCTGTCGAATTAATAAATTCTGTTCAAGTTTCCCGTGGGAAACCTCGGAAAATTCGATTTTCCAAAAATTATTAGAAAATTTGTATAAAATCAGCCTCTAGAGTGTTATGTCTGGAGATGGATTCAATTGATGGGATTACTCAATAGCTATCGCAGGAAAAAAATTTAGTTCAAGTTTCCCGTAGGAAATCTCGGAAAATTTAAAAATATTTCCAGCCGAAAGTAAGAAATGGATGAATAAAATCAGCCTCTAGAGTGTTATGTCTGGAGATGGATTGCATTGATGTAACTTGTCAATAGCTATAGCAGGAAAAAAATTCAGTTCAAGTTTCCCGTGGGAAATCTCAAAAAATTCGTTTTTCCGATTTCGGAAAATTTTCTAATAATTTTTGGAAAATCGAATTTTCCGAAATTTCCCCCGGGAAACATGAACTGAATTTTTTTCCTGCAATAGCTATTGACAAGTCACATCAATCCAATCCATCTCCAGACATAACAATCTACAAGCTTCTTTTATTCATCCATTTCTAACTTCCTGCTGGAAACTTTTTTAAATTTTCCGGGATTTTCCACCGGAAACTTGAACTTAGTTTTTGTCCAGCAATAGCTATTGAGTAATCACATCAATTGAATCCATCTCCAGACATAACACTCTAGAGGCTGATTTTATACAAATTTTCTAATAATTTTTGGAAAATCGAATTTTCCGAGATTTCCCACGGGAAACTTGAACTGAATTTTTTTCCTGCAACAGATATTGAGTAATCACATCAATTGAATCCATCTTCAGACATAACACTCTAGAGGCTGATTTATTTTCGGCTGGAATGTCAATAACATAATCTGCATTATCGACTTGTCACTTTCGGCTGGATACTTTCGGCTAACTTTAACAGGGTTCTACTTACGCCATAATAATTTTGCGTTTTTTCGTGACTGTAATAATAATGTGAACGAATCTTAAGTTCTCATGTGACTTTTGTAAAGTGAGCTATTGTAACAAAATTCGTCACCTCAGTATTTAAGTGTTACAAACGCATTTTAATATTTTTGGAGTTAGGTCTGTCATTTTGTATTGTGGCGGTCCTAACCTAAAATTTATTAAAATTCATTTGTGTCATTGAAAAACTGGGATGACAATTTGGTATGATAATGATTCTGGATTATAATTTGGCGATCCAGTCTTCAGTTTTACGTAAGGTCATAGATCTATCTCCACGATTACTAAAATGCGTATGTATTACTTAAATACTGGGGTGACGAAATGTCATTGACAGTTCAGTGGAGCATCAACCATCATACAACCAACATGCACAAGTTAAAGTTGAATAAAGAACATTATTATTAACGTTAAACTAGTTGTGTTGTATTATTTCTAACAGTACAATACATTACATGGTGTCAGAAGTAAAAGAAGCTAATTAAATAATTAAAAAAGTGAAATTCAAAAGAGCAACGAACAGTAAAATCGAACGGAGAATTTCGTCATCGAAACATTGGATTGCAACGTGCTTGTGAGTCATCGGTACGAAATCAAACACATGTTCATCGGGAAATATCATCAATAAAATCGAATCATCGGGCAGCAGAAAGTAATCATCGGACTAATTTAAAGCCTAAATAACACGTTTTTTCGGTCATACTTTTGAAAATTAAAGTCATGATCATTGGAAATTAAGCGAAATGGCCGATACACGAAAACAATTGCGAGAGCTGGATTGGGCAGACTTAGCAACCGACTGGAAGAATTGGAAACTTGATTTTTTGGTGTACATGATCGCGAACGATAAAAATTGAGGTGTGGCCAACACACGACTTTCTTTTACGAACAGAGAATTTTGAAAAATTTTATTTTTTTCTTAATTTTTTTTTTAATTTTTAAATTTTTTTTTTAAATTTTTTATTTCTTATTTTTATTTGTTTTTAATTTTTGGAAACATTTTGTATTAAGAAGTTCTTTGTAAACCTTATACTTATCAAGATATTTGCAAAATAAATTTTCTGGACCAAGGGAGTGGCCACTTCCGGTTAGCCGATTTGGAGTAAAATTCACTGGGACCTCCCAATTTATCAAAAAAGCTTAAATCTGAAGTTTCTGTTCGATTGATTAAACTATATGGGATGTAGAGAGGACACAGACTGACAGACTGACAGACAGACAGACAGACACCATTCTGAAACCCACTTTTTTGGACTGATGGGACCTCAAAACAAATAAATCTCTAAAAATCTCAAGGTCCAAAATTTTCAGGAATACTATACTTTATTTTACTAGAGTAAAATAAAATAAAAAATCCTAATCCATACGGATCGTTCGTTTAGTAAAAGTTCTACGAAATTATTTTTTGGAAATCGCACTCAACAATGATGACAAAGGTTTCGCTAGCACATGGAATAGGTCCCTTAATTACCTAGTTAGAAAACCCTTATCCATACGAATCGTTCGTTTAGTAAAAGTTCTGCAAAATTATTTTTTGGAAATCGCACTCAAATCCCAAGGGCCAATATCGGCCATTGCCAACAATGATGACAAAGGTTTCGCTAGCACATGGAATGGGTCCCTTAATTACCTAGTTAGAAAATCCTAATCCATACGGATCGTTCGTTTAGTAAAAGTTCTACGAAATTATTTTTTGGAAATCGCACTCAACAATGATGACAAAGGTTTCGCTAGCACATGGAATAGGTCCCTCAAATACCTAGTTAGAAAACCCTAATCCATACGAATCGTTCGTTTAGTAAAAGTTATGCAAAATTATTTTTTGGAAATCGCACTCAACTCCCAAGGGCCAATATCGGCCATTGCCAACAATGATGATAAAGGTTTCGCTAGCACATAGAATAGGACCCTCAAATACCTAGTTAAAAACCCCTAATCCATACGAATCGTTCGTTTAGTAAAAGTTCTGCAAAATTATTTTTTGGAAATCGCACTCAACTCCCAAGGGCCAATATCGGCCATTGCCAACAATGATGATAAAGATATCGCTAGCACATGGAATGGGTCCCTTAACTACCTAGTTAAAATTGAGGTGTGACCAACACACGACTTTCTTTTACGAACAGAGAATTTTATTTTTTCTTAATTTTTTTTTTTTAATTTTTAAATTTTTAAATTTTTTTTTTTAATTTTTTATTTCTTATTTTTATTTGTTTTTAATTTTTGGAAACATTTTGTATTAATTAGTTTTTTGTAAACCTTATACTTTTTAAGATATTTGCAAAACAAATTTTCTGGACCAAGAGAGCGGACACTTCCGGTTAGCCGATTTGGAGTAAAATTCACTGGGACCTCCCAATTTATCAAAAAAGCTTAAATCTGAAGTTTCAGTTAGATTGATTAAACCATATGGGCTGTAGATATGACACAGACAGACTGACAGACTGACAGACTGACAGACTTACAGACTGACAGACTGACAGACTCACAGACTGACAGACTGACAGACTGACAGACTGATAGACTGACAGACTGACAGACTGACAGACTGACAGACTGACAGACTGACAGACTGACAGACTGACAGACCGACAGACTGACAGACTGACAGACTGACAGACTGACAGACTGACAGACTGAGAGACTGACAGACTGACAGACTGACAGACTGACAGATTGACAGACTGACAGACTGACAGACTGACAGACTGACAGACTGACAGACTGACAGACTGACAGACTGACAGACTGACAGACTGACAGACTGACAGACTGACAGACTGACAGACTGACAGACTGACAGGCTGACAGACTGACAGACTGACAGACTGACAGACTGACATACTGACAGACTGACAGACTGACAGACTGACAGACTGACAGACTGACAGACTGACAGACTGACAGACTGACAGACTGACAGACTGACAGACTGACAGACTGACAGACTGACAGACTGACAGACTGACAGACTGACAGACTGACAGACTGACAGACTGACAGACTGACAGACTGACAGACTGACAGACTGACAGACTGACAGACTGACAGACTGACAGACTGACAGACTGACAGACTGACAGACTGACAGACTGACAGACAGACAGACAGACAGACACCATTTCGAAACCCACTTTTGCGGACTCAGCGGACTTCAAAACAAATAAATCTCTAAAAATCTCAAGATCCAAAATTTTCAAGATTACTATACTTTGTTTTACTAGAGTAAAAGTAAGTAAAAATGGTCTGACGGAGGCAACGAAAATCGCAATTTTACTGTGGTTAATTGGAACAAAGGGCGCCAATATTTACAATACTTTGTTTCCAAATGATGGATCCGAACAGTCACTGCTTGGAACAGTAATCACAACACAAGAAATTCCAGCGACATCAAAGGCAGCAGCACGCACCGAAACGGTAACAACACAGCGAACATTGGCTGATGTGTGGAAGGCATTTGATAATCATTGTCTGCCACAGAAAAACGTGACTATGGAGTCATTCAAATTCAACAATCTGAACCAAAAGGAACGTCAGCCATTCAGCGAATTTTTGACCGAGCTCCGTGCACAAATTGAACGTTATGAATTTAATTGTTCGTGCGGATTGTCGTATAAAAACCGAATGTTGCGTGATCGAATCATTACTGGGGTGTTTGACAAGAAGCTTCAGTTAAAGTTGCTCGACGGTCGTGATGAAAAATTGGATGGCGTTGTTGAAATTTGCGAGACATTCGAAACAGCAAATGTCAACAAGACACCGACTCAATTAATGCGATTAAAACAAACAACAAGAAAAACATCTGTTGGCGAACTGTGGTGGCGAATGGAACCGAGAGCACAGAAGCAAGTGCCCAGCGAAGGATAACACATGCGAATGCGGAAGAAAGGGACATTTTCGCCAGATGTGTCGCAAGAAGAAGAGCAAATCCAACGCCAGCGCATCGCAACCGAAATCAAATGGGAAACAACGTGTTGACAATCTCCATTGGGACGATGTATCATCATCAGGTAATTCAATCGGATCAAAAAGAAAACGATGGACCAAGGCATACCGAGTAGGAAATAAACAAGTTAAGTTCAAAGTCGATACTGGAGCAGACGTCAATTGTATACCGTTGAGAATCATTAAAAAATTAAAAATTAAATTAAAACATGAGCAAAATGACTTCCCTCTATTTGACTATAGTAACAATAAAATTAAAGTTTATTGAATAAATAACAGAATTCATTGTTGTTGACGACACATTTGAACCGATACTTGGGCTTGAAACCTGCACAGATTTTGGATTAATTGAGCCAATCAATATTGATTCGATTATGTGCTCAAATGCAGGAGAAAGGTTTGTAGGTGAAAATATCGATGTTTTCTCTGGTCTTGGAAAGATTCCCGACACATCTACAAGAAAATGCCAAACCAGTCGTGCATTATAGAAAGCGATTTCTAGATACAATCGTTAAGAAGCTTAAGCAAAAACTTGATGACATGGTAGAGTCGGGAATCAAAACGCCAGTGACTCATCCAACAGATTGGGTGAATAATTTGCAAGTGGTTGAGAAATGAGACAGAGAGCGTGAACATTATTTGATACCCACTGTGGATAAATTGACCTCAGAATTGGTTGATAAGAAAGTATTCACAGTATTAGACTGCTCAAATGGATTTTGACAATTGGAATTGGATGAAACGAGTTCAGAATTGACAACATGCATGACACCCTTTGGTCGGTATAAATTCAATAGACTTGCGTTTGGCTTAAATATTTCGCCAGAGATTTTTCAGAGATTTTTGGTGATATACCGGGTGTTTTTGTGTATTTTGATAATATTGCAATAGTAGCCTGTAACGAAGAGGAACATGACAGAAAAATTAGACCGGCCCAAAAACATATTGATGCCATTTTGAAAATGAAAAAGCCAACCGACAAACACGCCGTGTCACGTTTATTGGGTCTTTGTAAATACTTGGCAAAGTTCATTCCAAATCTGTCAAAGATGACAGCGGAACTGCGTTTATTATCGGAGAAATAAAATCCGTTTGAATGGAACGAAAAACACGATATTGAACTTGACAATATAAAGATCCGACCCGGTGTTAAAACCATTTAATCCGGAAAATCTAATCGTCATTCAAGCAGATGCATCAAAAGATGGTCTTGGTTCGGGTTTGATTCAAGAAGAGCATCCGGTTGCATTTGCGTCTAGAACGCTTAGTAAAGCTGAAAAGAGGCGGGCGCAAATTGAAAAAGAACTTTTGGCTGTGGTGTTTGCATGTAAACGTTTTCATAACTTTGTCTATATGGACGTCGATTTATAGTTGAAAGTGATCATAAGCTACTTGAATTATTAAACGGTGTCACACCAAGATTGCAGCGCATGTTTATGAGGCTTTTGAAGTATCCGGGATTGGAAATTGTTTATAAATCGGGCAAACATATTTTGTTGGCTGATTGTCTCTCTCGTGCACAATTGCACACAATTGAAGAAGACACAGAATTGAACACAGTCATTCACAGCGTCACACGATCCGTGTGTGTGTCGAGGGATAATTATAATTATTATAGACAGATAATAGCGTCGGATGAGGATCTTAAGCGCGTATGTGACTACGTAAGAAATGGTTGGCCCAACTATCGATCTACGAATGATTTTGCCAGGGTATTTCACAAACTAAAATCCTAACTGCATTTCGAAAATGGGTTGTTATTGCGAAACCACCGACTCCGAAAATGGCTACACGAACCACACCTGGGAATTGAGAAAACACTTGCCAGGGCCAGAATATTGTAATTTTGGCCGGAAATGAACACAAAAATCAAAGAAATGATTGCATAATGCAATATTTGTGAAAAGTTCAAACGAAACAATAAAAAAGAACTATTGCTTCAAGAAATAAATCCAAAGTATCCATAACACATCGTGTCAGTTGATCTATTTGAATATGCTGGTCGCGATTTCATGTCAATTTTTGACGCATATTCAAACTACTTGGTAGCAATTAAAATCAACAATAAGACCTCTTCACACATTATCGATAAATTTGGTTCGATATTCAGTAAAATTGGATATCCGTCGATAATTAAAAGTGATAATGTTCCATTCAACTCGTCTGAATTCGAGAAGTTTTCAAGAGATTTCAACGTCCAATTCAAATACTCGAGTCCGAGATATCCGCAAGTATGAGGCTCACACCATTAGAGCTATTCTTTGGCAGGTTGATCAAAACAAGATTGCCAGTATCGGAACAACTTCTTGTCAGAAATAACATGAAAGAGGAAGATATTCAGAAAAAGTTCAAAATAAGAAAGAACGGTAAAAATATTACTATGATCGAAACGTGAGGTCATTACCATCGTAGAACAGAAAAATGGAAAAGAATGGCATTATGGAAAAATAATTGGAATAGTTAATGAACGTTCATACATTATTGAAGATGCATTTAACAATTATTTTAGACGTAACCGTAGATTTATAGCTAAAACAAAGAATGAAGATTTTAGTGCTAGTGAATTGTTATTCGAAGATAATGTTAAATCGTAGTTGACCCGAGAGCAGCGCGGTTAGAAAAACAGACGATGGCGGAGTCCTGCTAGAGCTGGGTCGTTGCAAGAATCCTATCAAGTTGCAAGAAATCATACGCGCAGTCAAGATGGTGTGGTCCAAGGATTAATACATTGTCTAAAGATAGAGATTCGGAACCTGGACAGTCTCACGACGGATGAGGAGGTCAAGACGGCAGTCGGACGCGAAGGGAGATTGAAAGTACTGAAATGTTATATATGTCTTGGATACGGGTTTTTTTGAATATCCATCTTGAGCTTATCATTTTTGCACCTCGTTCAGGCTTAACAACATCCCAAGTCTCATTTTTCTCTAATGAAACGATCTCTTCCTGAATTGCTCTGCGCCACTCTTCTTTGGAATCTGTGGCATTCCAGTGAAAAATGCCATATGACCTTCACATTCATAATCCTTGAGATATACCGGTCTTCGAGATTGCCGTTTGTTCATATCCGGACTATTATTTAACCCAATAGTTTCATTTGTTTCTTCATCTGCTGTAACACAACCGTTTGTGTTAGGGGTTACACACGACGGATTTTCTACGGTGATCTGATCTTCCTGATTCGTGTTCTCATTGATATTCTCGATATCTCTCGACTCATTGTTTGTAGACCCTTCATAGTGAAACGTTGTGTGTTGTGGATTTGTAGTTAAAATTCCGCCCTGCATCGATTCATCGAAGACTACATGACGTTTTGCAACTATGCGACCGGTTTCCTTATCAAATAATCGATAGCAAGTATTAGTATATCCAATCATTATATATTCGGAACTTCTATCTGATAGCTTTCCTCGTCTATCCTGTTTCGGAATATGTGCGAAGGCTCTCGATCCAAAAACTCTAAGATGTGATAGGACTGGTGGTCGATCATACCACATTTCAAACGGAGTTTTGTCTTTTACCGCTTCTGTTGGTGAACGATTTGTTAGATACATTGCTGTTAATACAGCTTCACCCCACATCGATCGATCAAGCTTACTGTCATTCAACATGGTTCGGACTTTTTCACACAGAGTCCGGTTTAATCGTTCGGCAACACTATTTAACTCAGGATTGTACGCTGCTGTATATTCTAATGTTATACCATTTTTAACAGCATAATTTCTCAAATGGGTTGATGTGTATTCACCTCCTTGATCACATCGAATGTATTCAATTTTACGATTAAATCTTGTATTGACCATTGCATTATATTGTTTAAATATATTACTTAACTCACGCTTAAACTTCAATAAGAAAACCACGGAGTAGTGAGTATAGTCATCCATAAAGGTTGCGAAGTATCTGTATCCATCATATGTATCAACTTCAAACGGGCTACATAAATCAGAGTGTACACGTTCCAACGGACGTTTCATTGGTGGTCTGGTTCAACTAAACGGTTGTCTTGTTTGTTTCGATCTAATTCAGCATTCACAAACCACAGGAATCTCGGAAATATCAGTTGACATTCCTTTAACCATTCCTTTCGACATTTTGCAAACATTTGACATTCCAAGGTGGGCCAAACGACGGTGCCATAAAAAACTTGCTTCCTTCTTAGCAATTGTAGCGTTTGCATAGTGCTCGCGACCACTGAATGTCACGGGGTATATGCCGGCTCTTTTTTTTGATTTAAAAACAACGATTTCATTCTTAATAGGACGCAGCATACCATTTTCAATGACAATCTTAAAACCGGCATCATCGAATTTGCTAACTGACAATAGATTATGCATTAACTCTGGTGCGTGACATACGTTGTTAATATCTAGTTCGTGTACTTTCCGCCCCTCGCCAAACGATAACACGGGTAAAGTGCCAGCTGTTGAGACCTTTAATGTTTCACCCTGTTTGGCGACTTGAATCTCAACTGGAACTATATCCTTCTTGTCCGACAATAATTTTTTATCATTGATTAAATGATCAGTGCAGGCACAACCAACTAGAAAGTTTATTTGACGTGCATCGAAGGTTTGGCTGCAACTTTCTCTTTGACTGACACAGGCTTGTCTATGTAATGATTCATCAGCAGACTTCTTGGTTTTTGATGGTTTTGGACACTTATTGGTCTTGTGTCCAATCTGATTACAATTGTAACATCGAATTTTTACGAATTGTTTCTGATCATGTCTGGTTTGTGTCTTAAATGCAGCTTGTATTGATGGATCGTTGTGCTTTTTATCATCATTCTTCTTAAGTTCTTCTTCAAGTAATCGGCTACGAACTTTATCAATCGTATGGTCAGCTTCATTTAACGTAGATAATGCAACAACAGCTGATTAGTACTTGTTAGGTACTTTAGACCATAAAAACGTCAATATTTCGTCATTTGACATTGTACCACCAGCACTCTTATATTCGCGAACGGTGCAATCGAACTCTCGGAAAAACGTCTGCAGGTTTTTATTTTCACCACATTCTAACTTGATTAGCTTTTTAAACGTATAAATCCTTTTTGTCAAGCTTTTACTCTCAAAAGTATCGCACAAATTTTTCCACATATGATATGCTGTTTCTTTTCCTTTAACATATTCAGTATAATGGGAATCAAGGCATTTGACAATAACGTTACGGGCAGCTACATCATGTTTTACATAATCACTTTTCTTCTTAGCTTCATCAGTGGGTTCGGTTCTAATACACCCAAGTAATTCCTTTTCTTCCAGTAATAGTTCAACTCTGAACTTCCAGTCATCGAAATCAGTCCCTTTGAAAATAGGAATTGCGGTTGATTCACGTGGTGAGTCCATAACCTCTTAATAATATGATGAAGAGAGTTGAATGGTATTATAAAGGTTTGGAATAGACGAAGATTCACTCTGATGTTGTATGTTATTATAATTATTATTTAATATACGTTATAATTATTTCTTATATCAGACATATATCAGTTTTAATGTTACACACTCAAAAAAATATTTTAACAACTCTACACATTGTTACGAATTACCCGCCAGGCCACACATTCGTGTGTTCGCTGGGTGTTTTGGCATTACGCCATGTCAGTTGTCGACATCGCCTACTAACATTTGTTGCCTAAAATGACCTTTTCTATAGACCAGGGCTTCACTATGAAAAGAAAGCGTTTAATCTTCATTTTAAAAATTGAATTCTTCTATTTTTACATTTTTAACGATTAAATCCAGACTTTATAAGTCAACTTAAGTATCTGAATACTTGTAATGCCATAGTTGTAGAGAAGAACAACGGTGATACGTTAATATATGTAAATAATATCGAGCTTTTGCCAAAATTTCGGTCCTTAGTACTGAGTTAAATCTTCTAGCCTTTTGATGATGCCCAGCAAGAAACTAATATTATTTTAGTATTTGAGTGCCTTGCTCTTCTAATTTGCCCTTATCTAGGCTCTTCGCTATATAGTTAGCTTTAGTTAAATTAGATCACCATCACCTTAAGAGTATCTGTTGATCCTTGGTTTTTAATTTCAACCGAGATGTCCACAAGCTTGAATATTAAGGGCTTTTCAAGTAAGCAACCCGTTTTGTTTATGAATTATACGACCTGACTCCGATTGAATCATTGATTTTTTTTTGGTAATTAGCATATAGTAGAGCGGTGAATAGTATTTACATATCAGTTTTTTGTTTTTTACATAACAATAATTTATACTAATTTCCCATAACTTTTATTTCCACAGATTCCATTTTCCTGTTGCGTTTCCTGCGCACAAAAAAATTCTCCGTACCATCGGCATGCGAAATGCTCGAAAAATATTTAACAATCCGTGAATTGTATCCGTCATGGTTCCGAAATTTGGACATTGAAGATCCACCAATTGCCGAAATTATTGATGCTGGTTACTTGGTGCCACTATTGGAACGAGATTATGCCGGCCGCCAATTAATTTTATCGTGCGCCGGACGTTTTGATCCATATCGTTTTACTGCCGCTCAAATGGCGCGAACACATTCGCTCGTTAGTGAAGCGCTATTCGATGATGAAGAAAGTCAAGTTGCTGGTTACACATATATCAATGATGAAAGTGGACTATCGATGGGACACATCAGTTTATGGTCGTTTGTTGACATACGAAATATTTTACGATGCATTATGGTAAATATATAGGGGTTCATTTCAAATATATCGATACATTACAATTATTAAATTTTTTTTTGTGTTATTTTAAAAGGATTCAACACCAATGCGTCACAAGGAGACCCATTTCATTAATGTACCATCGTATGCATTCAAAGTAATCGAATTTGTAAAATCTCTGCTAACGGAAAAATTACGTAAACGAATTCAGTTGCACAAGGATTTGGAAAATTTGAAGGAAACATTTGATCCGAAAATTTTACCCAAGGAATACGGTGGCGTTGTGCCGCTAAACGAAATGATTGCAAAATTGAAGGAAAAATTACGTGAAAAACGGGCTGCAATTTTAGCACTGGACGACATGGAAATTGAGGTGTCAAAATATGCGGCCAATTTTGCGGGAAACGATAATGTGGATATTGATCCGGGTGTGGTCGGTAGTTTTAGAAAATTAGAAGTTGATTAAGTGATTTTTTTTGTATTAATTTAATTTATTTTATATATTTAAAAATACGAAATTTTGAACAAAATTTTAAGAGAACTGGTGCACAGAATTCAGATATCAGATTTTAAATTCATAAATAATTAAGTTCAGCTTAGATTTGCACCCACAATATAGTTGTAATATACATATATATTTACATACATACTTAATATAGCTATAGTAGAAAAATTCAAATATCTTGTTATAATTTGTCTTTTTAGAGGTGGAAAAAAGTTACCAAAACTGTGATCCTTATATATTCCCGGAATAAGTTAAATTCTTTAGTGAATATCCTGGATTAACATAGATTTTATATACATAGATAATTTAGTAATTAAGCTGTGTTAGATTATAATACGTTGTAATTGTTTCTTTTTGTCGGTTGCACTTCAGAATATCACTTATGTACGATTTTTCTATTTGTTTTGTGATTTATAATTATTAGGTTTGGAATCGCTTTTATTAATAAATTGAAATGTATTTTTTATCAAGCAATTCGCTAATCTGGATTTGAAGATTATGGTGCTAATTTTAAATGTTATATATTATTGTTAAATAATTGAAAAAGTAAATAAATAAATTTAAGGTTTCGTATAAGGAAAAAAATATTTGGGTATTTATTAAAAGCCTCCTCCTTCGAGTATAAAGGGCTAGAAACTCGATACTCAAGCAAGTAGAAAGCAGACATTTTTTGCTAATTTGCTAGAAATGATATATTCGATAATATAGCGACCCTATTTGTTGCTGACAATCAAAAAACAGGATACTCGATAGTTTTTCCTGTTTAGCAAGCAATCACCTTTTAGAAATTTTTCGAACTTGTAAAGTTTTGAAGTATCCGCATCTATTGTTATAGATGTCAATTACTTTCTTTTACTCTAGTAAAATAAAGTATAGTAATCATGAAAATTTTGGACCTTGAGATTTTTAGAGATTTATTTGTTTTGAGGTCCCCTGAGTCCGAAAAGGTGGGTTTCGAAATGGTGTCTGTCTGTCAGTCTGTCAGTCTGTCAGTCTGTCAGTCTGTCAGTCTGTCAGTCTGTCAGTCTGTCAGTCTGTCAGTCTGTCAGTCTGTCAGTCTGTCAGTCTGTCAGTCTGTCAGTCTGTCAGTCTGTCAGTCTGTCAGTCTATCTGTGTCCTCTCTACAGCCCAGATGGTTTAACCAATCGAACTGAAACCGGCCATTTACTAATTATCCACGCATATCAAAAAACCGGACAGGGACCGTGTTTCAACATCTAAAGTAACTTCCCCGTTACTGAAGACACCATTGTTTACTCTTCGTAGCAGTGAAGCAGTTCCCCAGCCGCGGTCATTCTTAAATATCTACTACCATAATTCAAATAGTATCAGAGCTAAATCAAAATCTCTGTATTTGTCAATTTTAGAGGAAGACTTTGATGTTATTTGCATTGTTGAAACGTTGTTAACAATCCACTTTAAAACTGAGGAGTATTTTCCGTCATTTTATGCTGTTTTCCGGAGGGACAGGCATCTGCAAAGGGACACGTACGAAAAGGGTGGCGGTATTGTAGTCGCAGTCTCTAACAAATATTCATCCAGTCTGATAACGTTGGCTAATTGCGTTGCCGACATTTTTGCTGTACGTATACAATTCCATTCGTATTCGCTGATCATCTGTGTTACATATATACCTTGCCATTCGAGTATGCCAGTTTATCAAAGGTTTGTGGACACTGTCAAATCAAATATTGCTCCACTTCTTCAGCCGGAGGATCGTCTATTTATTTTTTGAGATTTTAACATTCCGGATATTGTGTGGGAGTATGTTGATCACAATTTGACTCCTATTAACATGAACGATGAAATGGATAACTTCATCTCGGAAATATTTTCGTTGGGGTTAAAGCAATGTAACAGTGTTACGAATAATAGTGGTAATGTGTTGGATCTGGCTTTTGTACCATTTGATCATGAGGTGACCGTATCGACGTGTGAGGATTTGGCTGGATCGTCTAGTATTTTCCACTCTCCACTGAATATTTCAGTTATGTTTGAATTTTGCGAGTTAGTCGAAGAAAATGTTAATTCATGGACTTACAACTTTATAAAGAGCGATTACAATTCTTTAAATGCATTTCTGGATACGTATGATTGGTCGATTTTTTATGCTTGTAATAGTATTGATGACATGTTAATCGAATTTTATAGAATTATTAATCTAGGTATTGTGAAATTTATCCCTAGACTGAAAGCTTTTAGCGTTAAGAAGGAACCGTGGTATAATAATGAGTTGATAAATCTAAAAAATAGAAAGGACAAGGCTCACAAGAAATATAAATTGCATCCTAATGTTGTTAATTACAACTCGTTTGATGTATTACGTAAGAAGTGCTGTTATATTCTGGAAATTGAATCATTAATTAAATCGAAGCCAAATAATTTTTGGCATTTTGTTAACTTTCAAAAGTAAGTCTAATGGTTACCCTTCTACGATGTATTTGAACGACCGTTCCTGTGATAACATACAGGATACTTGTAATTTATTTGCTGATTTCTTTCAGAGTGTATATAGTTCGAAATCAAATCTTGGTAATTTCAGTAATGTTGCAAGTAATTCTAAGTTTTCAATGTTTCGTCTGGAAGTGGATACTATTTTATCCGAATTGTCTAATATTGATATTAACCAAAGTGCCGGTTTCGATTCTATTCCACCCATTTTTCTAAAATTAACCGGTAAGATAATTTCTTCCCATATCTCCGTACTATTTAATAAAAGTCTCGCTGAGGGTTGCTTTCCTATTGCATGGAAACGCTCACTTATTAAGCCGATTTTCAAATCCGGATCTCGAAGCGATGTCGAGAACTATATAGAGGTATTTGTATTCTTTCAGTTTTACCAAAGCTTTTTGAGAAACTAGTTAAAGATCAATTATTCTTTCATGTTAAGACTTTCATTTCTTCCAAACAGCATGGATTTTTCCCTGGTAGGTCAACTATTACTAATTTAGTTTTGTTTACTAATTGTATTTCAAGTGCTCTATTAAATGGTAATATTGTGCAGGTCGTTTACACTGATTTTTGTAAGGCTTTTGACAAGATCGATCATGACTTGCTGTTGCGGAAACTTATTTCATTGAATTGTAACTACTTGCCAGTTGATTGGATTAGATCTTATCTAAAATCCAGAACTCAATTTGTGAAAATTGGCAGCTTCACTTCAAGAGTGATTGATGTTTCTTCAGGAGTCCCTCAAGGCAGCCATTTGGGTCCCATGCTCTTCATTCTTTTCGTAAACGATGTGGTCAACTGTCTAAGTCATTCTGACATTCTCATTTATGCGGACGATATAAAAATCTTCAAAACTATTTCTTGCGCCAATGATGCACTTGACTTTCAGTCTGACCTGACAAACTTTAAGGCTTGGTGTACATCGAATAATTTGATTCTAAACATCTCCAAATGCAAAACAATGTGTTTCACCCGCGTAGTCTTACCCACTAGTTACGATTACTTCTTTGATGGTTGTAGTATTGAAACTGTTGATACTTTTAAAGATTTAGGTATAACCTTTACTTCGAATTTATCGTTCCATAAACATGTTGAAGGTTGCATTTCTAAAGCGAATTCTATGCTTGGATTTGTTAAAAGGTTTGCTAAGGATTTTCATGATCCTTACGTGATTAAAACTTTATATGTCTCTTTTGTTCGTTCATTGTTGGAATATGGTGTTGTAATATGGAATCCGTTTTATATTAACTATTCAGATCGCATAGAGAGGGTTCAGAAGCGATTTTTAATGTACGCACTACGAAGGTTGCCTAGAGATGCGAATGTACCTGCTTTCATACTCCCAGCGTATCGTGGTAGATGTAAATTAATAAATATGGAGCCGCTATTTATTCGTAGAATTGAAATTAGCACAATGTTTGTTCGAGATTTATCGGTGTCTAAAATCGATTGTTCGGAAATTTTGAGTTTGCTTGATATATGTATATACTCCATTACGTGTGCTTCGCGATAAAGATTTCCAAATTAAGTTGCCGTTTGGTAAGCAAAACTACGGTAAATGTGAGCCGGTTTATCATTCTTCTGCTTCCTTTAATAAAGTACGGCCGGCTTTTGACTTTAATCTGTCTAGAAATGCATTTAAGGAATTGATATCGAAGCTTCTTTTGAATTACTGGTAATCTTTGTAATCTTAACATTATATAATTTTATTAAATTTCTTATTTAAGTGATGTAACCAGTTATATATAAGTTGGTAAAAAATAAATAAATAAATGAAACTTCAGATTTAAGCTTTTTTGATAAATTGGGAGGTCCCAGTGAATTTTACTCCAAATCGGCTAACCGGAAGTGGTCACTCCCTTGGTCCAGAAAATTTATTTTGCAAATATCTTAAAAAGTATAAGGTTTACAAAAAACTACTTAGTACAAAATGTTTCCGAAAATTAAAAAAATAAAATTTCTCAAAATTCTCTGTTCGTAAAAGAAAGTCGTGTGTTGGCTACACCTCCATTTTTTATTTAGTTTAGATCAACCATGTCGTAAATCAAATTAAAAAAACTTTGAATAGTAAGTTTGAGGTAATAAATTATGATTGTATATAATTTGTACTGTTAAACTTAGCCGAAAGTTGCCAGCCGAAACTCAAAAGTCGATAATGCAGAACCATGTTAATATCAACCGAAAGTTTCTAGCCGAAAGTGAAAAATCGGTATTGCAGATTGTGTTATCCCAGCCGAAAATAAAAAATTAAGTCGTAATCAGTCGACAGTACTTAGACGAAAATTACTATGGATTAGGGTTTCTCGAAACGGGATCCCGCTTTTGTCTCAAATTCAGGTGTAATGGTTTTCGATTTTTTTTGTCTCATACACTATTTTATCTATATAACGGCGTAGGAATAATATATTACACTAAAATCTTGGTTCAATAGACCATGGCAGGCCTATTAGGAAGAAACTATTTGTTAACCTTTTACGATGAAATTGAGCACGCACGATGGAAATGGGATTCTAAAATGAGTTTTAAATGAAGTTCTGAAATATGGCAAATTAAGGAGGAACTTGACCGTTTCTGAACCAATTAAAGCTGAAATGAAGTGAAAATGGAATTCTAAAATGATATTTGGAAGAAATTCTGGAAAATGGCCAATTAGGAAGGAACTTTTCTATTCGTTAACCGATTTTAATGAAAATTGGCATGCGCGATTGAAGAGGGGTTCTAAAATGATTTTGGGATAAAGTTATGGAATATGAAGGAGCGGACATACGGACTTATACAACAGTATTTATCGAATTTCATCACAATCGGTTAATAAAAAAGCAATTTCTTCCTAATTGGCCTTATTCCAGAAATTTGTCTAAATATCATTTTAGAATCCCATTTCCGTCGTAAAAATCGGGTTTCATCATAATCGGTTAAGAAACAGCCATGTTCCTTCCTAATTGGCCATATTCCAGAACTTCATTTTAGAATACCATTTCCGGGATACCGTTTGAGAAACCCTACTATCGATGGATGCTATTCGAACACTATTGTCAATATTCTTAAGTGACAAAACCTGCCTCCAGTCAATCGTGGCAATTTTGGAAAATTCGTAAAACCTCTCATATAAAATCAGCCTCAATAGAGTGTTCTCAATAGAGATATCATGCGACTATAATCGTATTTGTGCACTTGGGAAAATATTTTTAGATCGGTAAAATCCGTTTGATTGTGAAGATCATGATTTTTTAAAAGGTATCGTTCACAAATGAAATCGCAAGGAGAGCCTTACAAAGAATATCAAACATGGTAAATCAATTCCGGCTCTAAACTCTAAGTGTTTTTGGTTTCAGGTATTTATCCAACCATTTATTTAATTTTTTAGGTCTTGTTCTTGTCCTGTAAATTAAACTTATAATCAAAAAAAAAAAAATTAAGTTTAAATTATGCTTTGTTTACCTGTGATGTAGATGCCGAAGTATCTAAATAACATTCCAGGCCAAGGCTAGAGTTCTTCCCTGTTAGCTTAAGTAGAATTTTTTCCTTTTTGTTCAATTCATTTAGTTTTCAGATCCTCTTGTTCCATGTACGTATTTATTAATTGCAATACACTTTTTTTTTGGTATGTGACTTTAAATCGACCAACTTTGTCTTTACTTCCTCGCCAGTCCTCCTGGTCTGGCTAGCGGACGATATAGTTGTCGCAATAGTTTCCCAAGCCATTTTAGTTTCACTGGCGGCCATGTTGTTGTCACCTAAAAGGAAAAGTTGATTTTTTTCTATTTCTTGTAACGTAATCAGCAGCTCCCTTTAAGTAAACATTCACAAAAATAAATATTCTCTGTACTTAGAAGTATTACACAATCGTTTTCCTATTTTTTTTTTAATTCATTTGAGATTTTGTTTTATATTATACACTTTGACGTTTGACACAAGCAAATTTTCGATTAGCAAATTCGTTATATTTACCGAGTTGCGAATTGCAAGAGTATATCGATTATCTCTTAATATCAATATTTTTCTCATTTTGAAATGATAAAGGAAACCTTCACAGATCAACTAAAGAAATTACTGATTCGTTGAACAATATTGCATTTTCAAATATTATGACGGTCAATATTATTTTTAGAGAAAAGTCTACAAATTTGACTCGACATTATTATGGCTGGGCCATGCGGGCGCTACAGCCACCTAGACTGCCTACCTAGTTAACCTTTCAGTCGGTTTTCAGGTTCCTAATTAAGCTTATAATATCATTCTCCCACCTAAGTGTTACAGGCATTGGCGGAAAATGGCAGACCCGTCTGTAAACCACACCTTGGATCTTTCTTCAAAGGAGGATCGGCCTGAGCCCCACTTATCCTATCTGGCATAACGGCGCAGAAGGGTCTGTGGAAGTTGGCATACAATCGGATGGCATCACTTTGGTCTGTCTGAAATTTCTTAATTATTCTCAGATAACCCATCTTTTTACCTAACTTAATACCCCTATTACGGTTCTCACATTTTAATTACCCGATACTTTAGCTAACTGAAATCAAATTTTGGTATTATGGTTGTCACATTTGAGTAACCCGGTGACTTCAACTCGCCGCATTCAAATTTTGTGTATTATGGATCTCGCAGTAACTGAGTCTTGTGTCAAATATGCTCATCTAAAATTGGTTGGTGAATTCAAAGTAAAAATAAGTTTTATTGTAAAACAACTACTATATGTTAATCCACCCAAATTAATTGCTAAATTTTTGTAAAGAAATAAAAACACTCTTGTTGATAAGCGCAGAAAAATTTAAACGTCAATTGTTAAAAATCAAATATACCAACTTGACAACACCAAAATACTTGAAACAACGCCCGGCGTAGCGCATACTATTCACCCAAATAAGAGAGAGAACCGTGATAGGAAAATATGAGTCACACGACTCAAGAGGTGATGCGAGTCGCTCAGTGAAGTGAAAACCATATAGGGGTATAATATTGGCTTCTACCTGCATCTTAAAGGCCGTATTCGCAGCGTTCTTTTTTAATATGCTGGTGCAACGGTGTCAGTCCTAGAATGTTCTCTGATAGGCTGATAGGTTAATCAGTCCAAGCCTTCCTCTAATAAAGCTGGATGAACTATAGACAACTTTCCATTCCCAGCAACTCGTAGGAGTAAAATTAAAACGGAAGACGGTGCAGGAGTACAAGTACGTGCTATAGTAAATATGTAGGAGGGAGAGCAATGAGTCCAGGTAGAGTCCAACCACAAAAGATCTTTTATGGCCCTTCAACAATAATAACGTGGTATTCAGCAATAAAAGGCATAATCCACCAAATTGTGCGAGGTGAACTTCCCTTTTCCCCCTGCTGCCATCTCTATTGAATCATATAATATAAACAAACGCGCACTTTTTCCAGCAATCGCCATTTCAATCTTAGTGACTAGGCCGCTAAGAGGCGTCACTGCGGATTTACCAGATTGACATGCAAATTGATTAAGGCGAAAGCCTTACCGACCGGTCAAAAAGACCGGTTATACATTTATTGAATTAAAATTTTTTAATTATTATGTTAATACGTTTGTGGGAATCTGTGATGAATTTTAATTTGACAATAAAATAATTATGTTAAAATTCATCATAAACTTCCAAAAAAATATTAACATCATAATTAAAAAAATTGAATTCAATAAATGTACAGTTCGTCATTTTGACGGATTGGTAGTTCTAGTGTTAAAAATGGAGAGATGTACGATTGAACGACACGTATTTGTTGTTAATAATTATTTTTAATTTGGTGAAAGTTATGCAGAAATTGTAAGAAAATTTCGTACAGAATATGGAGGAGAAAATTGCCAGTCAATTGTGGGCATTAGAAAAAATGTTGCAAAATTTGTGGAAACTGACGCAAGTGCTAGTGTTCATGTGATTCCAAAAAAAATCAATTCGTTATCGTTCACCGAAATTACACATTTCAGCAACCAATTTAATTCAGAATTTTGCATAAAGATATATATGGCATACAAGATTCAGATAATTCAAAAAATAAAGCCACCAGACTTTGGATTACCTTACAAAAAAAAAAAATTTAAAATGCGAAGTCATCTTTAGCGACCCAGCAAATTTTGAACAAGTTGTAAACAAAGAAAATTTTTGAATCTTGAGTGAATAAAACCCATGAGAAATAACAGAAAAACCGATGCATCAACAGAAAGTGAGTGTCTGGAATTGGAAAATGGTTGTCGAATTAGAAGGTACACATATTGATGTCCAGAATATGTGGTTTAAGCACGATGGTGCCACATGTCATATAGTAATAGAAACAATTGATCTTTTGTAATCGAATAATTTCTCGAAGAGGGAACATTAATTGGCCACTTAGATCTTGCGATCTAACACCACTAAATTTTTTCAATTTGGCTATTTGAAGGCAAAATCTCTGCCAACGATCCGCAAACAATTGATGACCTAAAGGAGAATATTATTAATTATATTCAAGAAATTGAGCAGCAGTTATGCCATAATGTCATCGAAAATTTTGGTAAAACAATGGTAGCTTACCGCGCGGCAGCGGGAAGTCATATACAAGACCTTATTTTCCATTACTAAACCGGAACTTTTGCACTATCTACTAACTATTTTAACTTCTTCAACTTTTGGAATACAGGATATATGGAAGCCCATTTGCCGTAAGAAACGGGTTTTACAGAGAGGAAATATAGCTGAAATATACTGAAGTTTTTGGAATAAAATTTTATATGTGATATTCGTGAAATATTCAAAACTACCAGAAAAAATCTAAAGATTAAAACTTTCTTGATAACTAGAGAAAGAAATAGAGTTGATTTAAGACAAGGGAAAGGGAAGGAAATAATTATTGAATGTTCAGAAAATCTTTTGTTCAAAATAATCTTCAGAAAATGAAAGTGTACGTGAAAGTAAACAATTTGTGTTGGTTAGCATGGTAAACAAGTGGTATATCGAACTGAAATAAGGTGATAAACTGTAATGAAAAAGAGTTTCGATTTTTCACACCAGCAATGACGAAGAGCCTTGCATCACTTAAATTGAATGCGGTAGGTTATTCGTTGTTTTTCCCAGATAATTTTTCTGTGGCAATTAGAGAAATTTGATGGTAAACCTTCTGGTTATTATGTGGCACTCTCCTATGGTTTTCTTTTGTGATTCAGTGATATCTCAAAAAAACTTGCTGCTAAACGCCAGATACGCCGGTTTTCTCGTTTCTTTTTATACAAACGGTATTGCCGGAAAAATCTAGAATAAATATTTTCCAGAATGCTAAAATTAATTGTATACCTACGATATGTATGCAGTATTCTAAAAAAGTGATGCCAATCAAATTACACTTAATCGAAATTAACACATTGATAAAAGAACATTAATAATTAATTGCCAATATAAAATATTTATTTGAAATATTCGGATTCTAATCAGTTATTATTTAGGCGTGGATATCCATGGAAGTGAAACCGCATAATAATTCGTTTAGTGCATTATATAGTCATTTTTAGTAGATAATATTGTAGTGGGAAATATTTTTTTGTTGAAAGTGGCTTAAAAAACTGTTACAAAATTGTAAATAAACATTATGAATTTCAAGTGATGTAATTTACAATTTGTTAAAATGTATAAAGCTAAGTTAAGCGAAAAGTGGACGCTGGTGATATTTTTTCCATTATATTTTTGGATATGTAATGTATACGCACAAGCTGATGGTGGTGGTAAGAAAATTGAATATTATAATTATTAATTGATTAAGTTGTAACACACAAATAGTTGAGTGCTTTTAATGTTTTTTGAGTGAAATTTTTTCGTTTCCCTTATCATAATTAATTATTAATTGTGTACCATCTTATCAACTATCAGCAACAACACAAATAATGGTCTAATAACATTGTATGTAGGGCTTCCAATTAAACAGATTCATTAAAATTGGTAATGAATTTTGATTAAGTCCACCATAAACTTACGTACACTAGTACAATGTACACAAAATAATTACATTTACTTAACAATTTCTAATATCTGATAAATAATCGATCTGACAGATAATGCATTTTTTGGAAAAATATACTGTTATAGTTCAAATGTCCGGAAATGATTAAAGTGTTTCAAACAAAGAATCTACCAAATATTTGATTGCTAAAAATATTATCGAGAATTGTTGGCGTTGACTCCTGATAACATTATAAACCTAATTATTCGATTGTAGTGAAAGTATGATTAGAAGCTAAGCTTGTCGTACAATCAAAATCAAGCGTTGGTAATTTTTGCAATAATTTCGAAAAAAGTAGTAAAAGTTAGAAAAAGTTTCACCCAAAGCAGAATTTTTTCTCATTAATTCAAATTAAATTCCCACATATCACGGCTGTAATAGGAACATTTTTCAAACTTTTATGTGTAAAATTGAAATGTACACAAGTAAAAGAAATTAATAAAAAGGCTTGCCTTTTATCAGCCTTTGGAAATTTCGAAAACGGACACCAAATTTTCATTGAATTTTAATTTTTTTTTTTTCAAAATATTCTAATGGTTGAATGTAATTACATTTTATTCCTTTTGCTCCCCTATGGTCGTTTACTATTTTAATGTTCGAAAAAACTCAGAAAACACACCCACTGCAAGCGAACGAAGGCTGAGGATACCGTAAAGAAGGTTATAGTCTCATTTTTTCGTGAGGTCGCATTTCGGTGTATCTATAGTCCTTTCTTCGTACAAAACTTCCTGATACCGACTTGAAACTTTTCGTTTTTTCCTTTATCGTACAAGTTGATGTAACTTGTATAATAAAGGAAAAAAACGAACAGTTTCAAGTCGGTATCAGGAAGTTTTGTACGAAGAAAGGACGATCAACTTGTTCTCGGTTTATAAGATAGTGAATAAGCGAGAAATTCGCAATTAAACTTTTGGTATTATTCGGCCACCCAGTTTACTCCTAAAGAAAAAGAAATTGTTGGACCCATCTATTCAGAAAAACATCTAACAGCAACTGAAAATCATTTCTTCACTCTCCCATTAGAACCGTCTTTGTATAAATGGAATCTTCACATGTCCCGACGGCACAAACTTTGTACAAATGAAACCTTCTCTTACTATAAATCAGTAAACTTAGAATTTGCTCAGAATAACAATATCCAAAATCTGCAATTGTGCTCCGACTGCGATTCTTGATACCTCTTAAGATAGGTTTCGGGACCTGTAATTGTTGTGCCAACGCTCATTTAGATTGCTTGATTATTTCCATACATTTCATAGAAAAGCCAAGAGCCACCACAGTCAGCACATAGTGTTTTGAACTTATGTTGTTGTTGTTATGAATGTTGTAAGTTTATATAATTGTAATTCATGTTCAGTCACAAGATTAAACTTACTACATTTATGGACCTTGTCATTGTGATGCAGAAGTGAGATACACCAGAATAATGATTACGCCGGCAGATGGCTGTATATTTTAGAACGTAAAGATGAATAAGATGTCCGAAATGTGATGGGTCGATGACCTCCGGTAATTTTGCTTCGTTTATTTTTTTGCAGCATGATGGATTTTTCTAGTTCTGCGCCATTTCCTTTGTAACGTGTTTGGCTGTTTCATCCGCTTGAGATTTTGTTGTTGTATATGATGTTTCTGAAATAGGTTTTTAATTGCCATATTTAAGTTTGAGTGACGCGATAATTGAAGAGTTGATCTGGTGAACTCTCAGCATGTTTAAAAATACATTTAGGGTCTAGCATTAGGATTCTTGATTTATAAACTTATCGTGCTTAGCTCTCGATTACATATTCAGTTGACGATTTGGGGTGTGCTCACTGAGAATGTCCATTGATTGCTGTTTTTATCCAGTCTAGTAGGATTGTTGATTTGCTTCACAAGAACTTCACATTCTAAATGTTGAGATTGTGTGTTATAAATTGGTGAACAACACTTTGCCTTTAGTTCAATGCATTGTTGTAGATCGCAATTATTTAAATGAGCAAAATGTTTGCGTGGTATGTCGATTATCAGCAGGTCCTTTATGATGTGCAGTTGCCCATTCTCATGTGAGGGTATGGAAATTATGTTCAATAATTGGTATACAAGCGTGTATGCCAATGGTATCTTTACAAGGAATATAATATTGTTTGCTGTAATCCTTGTGTGGATGGTTCTTCATTCAATTGTTGTAACAGAAGATCACACAAATCCAACCGGTTATCTGATTGGCATATAGTGTACTAAAGTTTTCCCAATATCCGGTTAAATTATAATTTATGACGGTCCCACTGTAATGACATTAAGTTGACTGTTTCGGAGTTGTGAAAATAAATTCCGGTATGTACGTAGCAGTGATAAAAGCACCTGTGTCATTCCGAGTATATCAATAACATCAGTCGCAAAGTTGTTTCTTTCTTGACTACTGTTTTGATGTGGTGCACTCTTTGTTGTTTAACTTCTCCATGAGGTTGAACACGTAACGGAGCTATTGGTTGTAGTTGTTGGTTGTGTAAATTATTGTGTTTTTGTGACGACAATCTCGATGTCAAATTCTATGGTTAGCGGCAATAGTTTATGAATTGGCCTTTTTATGAGAACCCCTCTCGGCCTTCAAGTGAGACAACTCGAATTTTTTGGTCTATGCCTGGCACTAGGTTACCTATTTTCATGTTTAGTTTTTCAGATGACCAAATCTTGTTTAATTGTTTCTACCAGTCTCCATCGTGACATACCGTGAATATTTGTATCTGCTATAACATCTTGTGCGATTGATGGTAAAGGTGCCCCGATTAGGGATCCCTGAGGAATCGGATATCATTGTCAAATCATCATATCAAAATCCAAGTGTAGAGAAAATTATTAAACTAAAGTGTAATTTTGGAAAATGCAGTTCACCGGGATACATT
Source organism: Tipula vernalis (assembly GCA_958295665.1). Lineage (NCBI taxonomy): Eukaryota > Metazoa > Arthropoda > Insecta > Diptera > Tipulidae > Tipula > Tipula vernalis. The sequence continues at coordinate 105,543,667 of OY282560.1, forward strand.
TGTCAGGCAATGTTTTTATTTCTGTAAATAAAAAAATTAAAAGTGCATGATTTGATATTTTGTGGATTGTACATAAAATTAAAGTTCAATTTTTAATTACTAAAGTCTAATATTTAGATAGTATTGAAATAAATTTTAATTTATATAAAATAAGTCGCAATAAATTTGGTATTAGATTTTATTTTTCCGCACACTTATTTGTATTAATATAAAATTGAATTTTCTACGAAATGTGTAGAAATATTTAAGCGATCTATTGATAAAGAGATCAATCATCGAAATCGGAGCACAATTGCAGATTTTCGTTTTTTTTTATTATGAATTTGTGGTCTATAGTTCAGGTGATTATTCCTAAAATTGAATTTTCTACGAAATGTGTAGAAATATTCGAGCGAACTATTGATAAAGAGATCAATATTCGAAATCGTAGCACAATTGCAGATTTTCGTATTTTTATTATGAATTCATGGTCTATAGTTCAGGTGATTTTTCCTAAAATTGAATTTTCTACGAAATGTGTAGAAATATTCGAGCGATCTAAATACCCGTGGGCATAATAATTACAGGTCTCAACACCTAATAATAGAGGCATCAATCATCGAAATCGGAGCACAATTGCAGATTTTCGTTTTTTTTATTATGAATTTGTGGTCTATAGTTAAGGTGATTATTCCTAAAATTGAATTTTCTACGAAATGTGTAGAAATATTCGTGCGATCTAAATGCTTGTTGGCATAATAATTACAGGTCTCTACAACTATTGATAGAGGCATCAATCATCCAAATCGGAGCACAATTTCAGATTTTCGTTTTTTTTTATTATGAATTTGTGGTCTATAGTTAAGGTGATTATTCCTAAAATTGAATTTTCTACGAAATGTGTAGAAATATTCGAGAAAACTATTGATAAAGAGATCAATATTCGAAATCGGAGCACAATTGCAGATTTTCGTTTTTTTTATTATGAATTCATGGTCTATAGTTCAGGTGATTTGTCCTAAAATTGAATTTTCTACGAAATATGTAGAAATATTCGAGCGATCTAAATGCCCGTTGGCATAAAAATTACAGGTCTCAACACCTATTGATAGAGGCATCAATCATCGAAATCGGAGCACAATTGCAGATTTTCGTTTTTTTTTATTATGAATTTGTGGTCTATAGTTAAGGTGATTATTCCTAAAATTGAATTTTCTACGAAATGTGTAGAAATATTCGAGAAAACTATTGATAAAGAGATCAATATTCGAAATCGGAGCACAATTGCAGATTTTCGTTTTTTTTATTATGAATTCATGGTCTATAGTTCAGGTGATTTGTCCTAAAATTGAATTTTCTACGAAATGTGTAGAAATATTCGAGCGATCTAAATGCCCGTTGGCATAAAAATTACAGGTCTTAACACCTATTGATAGAGGCATCAATCATCGAAATCGGAGCACAATTGCAGATTTTCGTTTTTTTTATTATGAATTTGTGGTCTATAGTTAAGGTGATTTGTCCTAAAATTGAATTTTCTACGAAATGTGTAGAAATATTCGAGCGATCTAAATGCCCGTTGGCATAATAATTACAGGTCTCAACACCTATTAATAGAGGCATCAATCATCGAAATCGGAGCACAATTGCAGATTTTCGTTTTTTTATTATGAATTCATGGTCTATAGTTCAGGTGATTATTCCTAAAATTGAATTTTCTACGAAATGTGTAGAAATATTCGAGCGATCTAAATGCCCGTTGGCATAATAATTACAGGTCTCAACACCTATTGATAGAGGCATCAATCATCGAAATCGGAGCACAATTGCAGATTTTCGTTTTTTTTATTATTAATTTGTGGGTCTATAGTTCAGGTGATTTTTCCTTAAAATTGAATTTTCTACGAAATGTGTAGAAATATTCGAGCGAACTATTGATAAAGAGATCAATATTCGAAATCGGAGCACAATTGCAGATTTTCGTTTTTTTTATTATGAATTCATGGTCTATAGTTCAGGTGATTTTTCCTAAAATTGAATTTTCTACGAAATGTGTAGAAATATTCGAGCGATCTAAATGCCCGTTGGCATAATAATTACAGGTCTCAACACCTATTGATAGAGGCATCAATCATCGAAATCGTAGCACAATTGCAGATTTTCGTTTTTTTTATTATGAATTTGTGGTCTATAGTTCAGGTGATTTGTCCTAAAATTGAATTTTCTACGAAATGTGTAGAAATATTCGAGCGATCTAAATGCCCGTTGGCATAATAATTACAGGTCTCAACACCTATTAATAGAGGCATCAATCATCGAAATCGGAGCACAATTGCAGATTTTCGTTTTTTTATTATGAATTCATGGTCTATAGTTCAGGTGATTATTCCTAAAATTGAATTTTCTACGAAATGTGTAGAAATATTCGAGCGATCTAAATGCCCGTTGGCATAATAATTACAGGTCTCAACACCTATTGATAGAGGCATCAATCATCGAAATCGGAGCACAATTGCAGATTTTCGTTTTTTTTATTATTAATTTGTGGTCTATAGTTCAGGTGATTTTTCCTAAAATTGAATTTTCTACGAAATGTGTAGAAATATTCGAGCGAACTATTGATAAAGAGATCAATATTCGAAATCGGAGCACAATTGCAGATTTTCGTTTTTTTTATTATGAATTCATGGTCTATAGTTCAGGTGATTTTTCCTAAAATTGAATTTTCTACGAAATGTGTAGAAATATTCGAGCGATCTAAATGCCCGTTGGCATAATAATTACAGGTCTCAACACCTATTGATAGATATATCAATCATCGAAATCGGAGCACAATTGCAGATTTTCGTTTTTTTTATTATGAATTCATGGTCGTTCAGGTGATTATTCCTAAAATTGAATTTTCTACGAAATGTGTAGAAATATTCGAGCGATCTAAATGCCCGTTGGCATAATAATTACAGGTCTCAACACCTATTAATAGAGGCATCAATCATCGAAATCGGAGCACAATTGCAGATTTTCGTTTTTTTATTATGAATTCATGGTCTATAGTTCAGGTGATTATTCCTAAAATTGAATTTTCTACGAAATGTGTAGAAATATTCGAGCGATCTAAATGCCCGTTGGCATAATAATTACAGGTCTCAACACCTATTGATAGAGGCATCAATCATCGAAATCGGAGCACAATTGCAGATTTTCGTTTTTTTTTATTATGAAATCGGATCACAATTGCAGATTTTCGTTTTTTTTTATTATGAATTTGTGGTCTATAGTTCAGGTGATTATTCCTAAAAAATTTTTTGTCTACGAAATGTGTAGAAATATTCGAGCGAACTATTGATAAAGAGATCAATGTTCGAAATCGGAGCACAATTGCAGATTTTCGTTTTTTTTTATTATGAATTTGTGATCTATAGTTCAGGTGATTATTCCTAAAAAATTTTTTGTCTACGAAATGTGTAGAAATATTCGAGCGAACTATTGATAAAGAGATCAATATTCGAAATCGGAGCACAATTGCAGATTTTCGTTTTTTTTATTATGAATTCATGGTCTATAGATCAGGTGATTTTTCCTAAAATTGAATTTTCTACGAAATGTGTAGAAATATTCGAGCGAACTATTGATAAAGAGATCAATATTCGAAATCGGAGCACAATTGCAGATTTTCGTTTTTTTTATTATGAATTCATGGTCTATAGTTCAGGTGATTTTTCCTAAAATTGAATTTTCTACGAAATGTGTAGAAATATTTGAGCGATCTAAATGCCCGTTAGCATAATAATTACAGGTCTCAACACCTATTGATAGAGGCATCAATCATCGAAATCGGAGCACAATTGCAGATTTTCGTTTTTTTTATTATGAAATCGGATCACAATTGCAGATTTTCGTTTTTTTTTATTATGAATTTGTGGTCTATAGTTCAGGTGATTATTCCTAAAAAATTTTTTGTCTACGAAATGTGTAGAAATATTCGAGCGAACTATTGATAAAGAGATCAATGTTCGAAATCGGAGCACAATTGCAGATTTTCGTTTTTTTTATTATGAATTCATGGTCTATAGATCAGGTGATTTTTCCTAAAATTGAATTTTCTACGAAATGTGTAGAAATATTCGAGCGAACTATTGATAAAGAGATCAATATTCGAAATCGGAGCACAATTGCAGATTTTCGTTTTTTTTATTATGAATTCATGGTCTATAGTTCAGGTGATTTTTCCTAAAATTGAATTTTCTACGAAATGTGTAGAAATATTCGAGCGATCTAAATATCCGTTGGCATAATAATTACAGGTCTCAACACCTATTAATAGAGGCATCAATCATCGAAATCGGAGCACAATTGCAGATTTTCGTTTTTTTATTATGAATTCATGGTCTATAGTTCAGGTGATTTTTCCTAAAATTGAATTTTCTACGAAATGTGTAGAAATATTCGAGCGATCTAAATGCCCGTTGGCATAATAATTACAGGTCTCAACACCTATTGATAGAGGCATCAATCATCGAAATCGGATCACAATTGCAGATTTTCGTTTTTTTTTATTATGAATTCATGGTCTATAGTTCAGGTGATTATTCCTAAAAAATTTTTTGTCTACGAAATGTGTAGAAATATTCGAGCGAACTATTGATAAAGAGATCAATGTTCGAAATCGTAGCACAATTGCAGATTTTCGTATTTTTATTATGAATTCATGGTCTATAGTTCAGGTGATTTTTCCTAAAATTGAATTTTCTACGAAATGTGTAGAAATATTCGAGCGATCTAAATACCCGTTTGCATAATAATTACAGGTCTCAACACCTATTAATAGAGGCATCAATCATCGAAATCGGAGCACAATTGCAGATTTTCGTTTTTTTTATTATGAATTTGTGGTCTATAGTTAAGGTGATTATTCCTAAAATTGAATTTTCTACGAAATGTGTAGAAATATTCGTGCGATCTAAATGCTTGTTGGCATAATAATTACAGGTCTCGACAACTATTGATAAAGGCATCAATCATCAAAATCGGAGCACAATTTCAGATTTTCATTTTTTTTATTATGAATTTGTGGTCTATAGTTAAGGTGATTATTCCTAAAATTGAATTTTCTACGAAATGTGTAGAAATATTCGAGCGAACTATTGATAAAGAGATCAATATTCGAAATCGGAGCACAATTGCAGATTTTCGTTTTTTTTATTATGAATTCATGGTCTATAGTTCAGGTGATTTGTCCTAAAATAGAATTTTCTACGAAATGTGTAGAAATATTCAAACGATCTAAATGCCCGTTGGCATAAAAATTACAGGTCTTAACACCTATTGATAGAGGCATCAATCATCGAAATCGGAGCACAATTGCAGATTTTCGTTTTTTTTATTATGAATTTGTGGTCTATAGTTAAGGTGATTATTCCTAAAATTGAATTTTCTACGAAATGTGTAGAAATATTCGAGCGAACTATTGATAAAGAGATCAATATTCGAAATCAGAGCACAATTGCAGATTTTCGTTTTTTTTATTATGAATTTGTGGTCTATAGTTCAAGTGATTATTCCTAAAATTGAATTTTCTACGAAATGTGTAGAAATATTCGAGCGAACTATTGATAAAGAGATCAATGTTCGAAATCGGAGCACAATTGCAGATTTTCGTTTTTTTTATTATGAATTCATGGTCTATAATAGTTCAGGTGATTTTTCCTAAAATTGAATTTTCTACTAAATGTGTAGAAATATTCGAGCGATCTAAATGCTTGTTGGCATAATAATTACAGGTCTCGACACCTATTAATAGAGGCATCAATCATCGAAATCGGAGCACAATTGCAGATTTTCGTTTTTTTTATTATGAATTCATGGTCTATAGTTCAGGTGATTTTTCCTAAAATGGAATTTTCTACGAAATGTGTAGAAATATTCGAGCGATCTAAATGCCCGTTGGCATAATAATTACAGGTCTCAACACCTATTAATAGAGGCATCAATCATCGAAATCGGAGCACAATTGCAGATTTTCGTTTTTTTATTATGAATTCATGGTCTATAGTTCAGGTGATTATTCCTAAAATTGAATTTTCTACGAAATGTGTAGAAATATTCGAGCGATCTAAATGCCCGTTGGCATAATAATTACAGGTCTCAACACCTATTGATAGAGGCATCAATCATCGAAATCGGAGCACAATTGCAGATTTTCGTTTTTTTTATTATGAATTCATGGTCGTTCAGGTGATTATTCCTAAAATTGAATTTTCTACGAAATGTGAAGAAATATTCGAGCGAACTATTGATACAGAGATCAATATTCGAAATCGTAGCACAATTGCAGATTTCCGTATTTTTATTATGAATTCATGGTCTATAGTTCAGGTGATTATTCCTAAAATTGAATTTTCTACGAAATGTGTAGAAATATTCGAGCGATCTAAATTCTCGTTGGCATAATAATTACAGGTCTCAACACCTATTGATAGAGGTATCAATCATCGAAATCGGAGCACAATTGCAGATTTTCGTTTTTTTTATTATGAATTCATGGTCTATAGTTCAGGTGATTATTCCTAAAATTGAATTTTCTACGAAATGTGTAGAAATATTCGAGCGATCTAAATGCCCGTTGGCATAATAATTACAGGTCTCAACACCTATTGATAGAGGCATCAATCATCGAAATCGGAGCACAATTGCAGATTTTCGTTTTTTTTATTATGAATTCATGGTCTATAGTTCAGGTGATTATTCCTAAAATTGAATTTTCTACGAAATGTGTAGAAATATTCGAGCGATCTAAATGCCCGTTGGCATAATAATTACAGGTCTCAACACCTATTGATAGAGGCATCAATCATCGAAATCGGAGCACAATTGCAGATTTTCGTTTTTTTTTATTATGAATTTGTGGTCTATAGTTCAGGTGATTTTTCCTAAAATTGAATTAAGAAGATCTTCGAACTATTGATAAAGAGATCAATATTCGAAATCGTAGCACAATTGCAGATTTTCGTATTTTTATTATGAATTCATGGTCTATAGTTCAGGTGATTTTTCCTAAAATTGAATTTTCTACGAAATGTGTAGAAATATTCGAGCGATCTAAATGCCCGTTGGCATAATAATTACAGGTCTCAACACCTATTGATAGAGGTACCAATCATCGAAATCGGAGCACAATTGCAGATTTTCGTTTTTTTTATTATGAATTTGTGGTCTATAGTTCAGGTGATTATTCCTAAAACTGAATTTTCTACGAAATGTGTAGAAATATTCGAGCGAACTATTGATAAAGAGATCAATATTCGAAATCGGAGCACAATTGCAGATTTTCGTATTTTTATTATGAATTCATGGTCTATAGTTCAGGTGATTTTTCCTAAAATTGAATTTTCTACGAAATGTGTAGAAATATTCGAGCGATCTAAATGCCCGTTGGCATAATAATTACAGGTCTCAACACCTATTGATAGAGGTATCAATCATCGAAATCGGAGCACAATTGCAGATTTTCGTTTTTTTTATTATGAATTTGTGGTCTATAGTTCAGGTGATTATTCGTAAAACTGAATTTTCTACGAAATGTGTAGAAATATTCGAGCGAACTATTGATAAAGAGATCAATATTCGAAATCGTAGCACAATTGCAGATTTTCGTATTTTTATTATGAATTCATGGTCTATAGTTCAGGTGATTTTTCCTAAAATTGAATTTTCTACGAAATGTGTAGAAATATTCGAGCGATCTAAATGCCCGTTGGCATAATAATTACAAGTCTCAACACCTATTGATAGAGGTATCAATCATCGAAATCGGAGCACAATTGCAGATTTTCGTTTTTTTTATTATGAATTTGTGGTCTATAGTTCAGGTGATTATTCGTAAAACTGAATTTTCTACGAAATGTGTAGAAATATTCGAGCGAACTATTGATAAAGAGATCAATATTCGAAATCGTAGCACAATTGCAGATTTTCGTATTTTTATTATGAATTCATGGTCTATAGTTCAGGCGATTTTTCCTAAAATTGAATTTTCTACGAAATGTGTAGAAATATTCGAGCGATCTAAATGCCCGTTGGCATAATAATTACAGGTCTCAACACCTATTGATAGAGGTATCAATCATCGAAATCGGAGCACAATTGCAGATTTTCGTTTTTTTTATTATGAATTTGTGGTCTATAGTTCAGGTGATTATTCGTAAAACTGAATTTTCTACGAAATGTGTAGAAATATTCGAGCGAACTATTGATAAAGAGATCAATATTCGAAATCGTAGCACAATTGCAGATTTTCGTATTTTTATTATGAATTCATGGTCTATAGTTCAGGCGATTTTTCCTAAAATTGAATTTTCTACGAAATGTGTAGAAATATTCGAGCGATCTAAATGCCCGTTGGCATAATAATTACAGGTCTCAACACCTATTGATAGAGGCATCAATCATCAAAATCGGAGCACAATTGCAGATTTTCGTTTTTTTTTTATTATGAATTCATGGTCTATAGTTCAGGTGATTATTCCTAAAATTGAATTTTCTACGAAATGTGTAGAAATATTCTAACGATCTAAATGCCCGTTGGCATAATAATTACAGGTCTCAACACCTATTGATAGAGGTACCAATCATCGAAATCGGAGCACAATTGCAGATTTTCGTTTTTTTTATTATGAATTTGTGGTCTATAGTTCAGGTGATTATTCCTAAAACTGAATTTTCTACGAAATGTGTAGAAATATTCGAACGAACTATTGATCAAGAGATCAATGTTCGAAATCGTAGCACAATTGCAGATTTTCGTATTTTTATTATGAATTCATGGTCTATAGTTCAGGTGATTATTCCTAAAATTGAATTTTCTACGAAATGTGTAGAAATATTCTAACGATCTAAATGCCCGTTGGCATAATAATTACAGGTCTCAACACCTATTGATAGAGGTACCAATCATCGAAATCGGAGCACAATTGCAGATTTTCGTTTTTTTTATTATGAATTTGTGGTCTATAGTTCAGGTGATTATTCCTAAAACTGAATTTTCTACGAAATGTGTAGAAATATTCGAGCGAACTATTGATAAAGAGATCAATATTCGAAATCGGAGCACAATTGCAGATTTTCGTATTTTTATTATGAATTCATGGTCTATAGTTCAGGTGATTTTTCCTAAAATTGAATTTTCTACGAAATGTGTAGAAATATTCGAGCGATCTAAATGCCCGTTGGCATAATAATTACAGGTCTCAACACCTATTGATAGAGGTATCAATCATCGAAATCGGAGCACAATTGCAGATTTTCGTTTTTTTTATTATGAATTTGTGGTCTATAGTTCAGGTGATTATTCCTAAAACTGAATTTTCTACGAAATGTGTAGAAATATTCGAGCGAACTATTGATAAAGAGATCAATATTCGAAATCGGAGCACAATTGCAGATTTTCGTATTTTTATTATGAATTCATGGTCTATAGTTCAGGTGATTTTTCCTAAAATTGAATTTTCTACGAAATGTGTAGAAATATTCGAGCGATCTAAATGCCCGTTGGCATAATAATTACAGGTCTCAACACCTATTGATAGAGGTATCAATCATCGAAATCGGAGCACAATTGCAGATTTTCGTTTTTTTTATTATGAATTTGTGGTCTATAGTTCAGGTGATTATTCGTAAAACTGAATTTTCTACGAAATGTGTAGAAATATTCGAGCGAACTATTGATAAAGAGATCAATATTCGAAATCGTAGCACAATTGCAGATTTTCGTATTTTTATTATGAATTCATGGTCTATAGTTCAGGCGATTTTTCCTAAAATTGATTTTTCTACGAAATGTGTAGAAATATTCGAGCGATCTAAATGCCCGTTGGCATAATAATTACAGGTCTCAACACCTATTGATAGAGGTATCAATCATCGAAATCGGAGCACAATTGCAGATTTTCGTTTTTTTTATTATGAATTTGTGGTCTATAGTTCAGGTGATTATTCGTAAAACTGAATTTTCTACGAAATGTGTAGAAATATTCGAGCGAACTATTGATAAAGAGATCAATATTCGAAATCGGAGCACAATTGCAGATTTTCGTATTTTTATTATGAATTCATGGTCTATAGTTCAGGTGATTTTTCCTAAAATTGAATTTTCTACGAAATGTGTAGAAATATTCGAGCGATCTAAATTCTCGTTGGCATAATAATTACAGGTCTCAACACCTATTGATAGAGGCATCAATCATCGAAATCGGAGCACAATTGCAGATTTTCGTTTTTTTTATTATGAATTTGTGGTCTATAGTTCAGGTGATTATTCCTAAAACTGAATTTTCTACGAAATGTGTAGAAATATTCGAACGAACTATTGATCAAGAGATCAATGTTCGAAATCGTAGCACAATTGCAGATTTTCGTATTTTTATTATGAATTCATGGTCTATATTTCAGGTGATTATTCCTAAAATTGAATTTTCTACGAAATGTGTAGAAATATTCTAACGATCTAAATGCCCGTTGGCATAATAATTACAGGTCTCAACACCTATTGATAGAGGTACCAATCATCGAAATCGGAGCACAATTGCAGATTTTCGTTTTTTTTATTATGAATTTGTGGTCTATAGTTCAGGTGATTATTCCTAAAACTGAATTTTCTACGAAATGTGTAGAAATATTCGAACGAACTATTGATCAAGAGATCAATGTTCGAAATCGTAGCACAATTGCAGATTTTCGTATTTTTATTATGAATTCATGGTCTATAGTTCAGGTGATTATTCCTAAAATTGAATTTTCTACGAAATGTGTAGAAATATTCGAGCGAACTAAATGCCCGTTAGCATAATAATTACAGGTCTCAACACCTATTGATAGAGGCATCAATCATCGAAATCGGAGCACAATTGCAGATTTTCGTTTTTTTTATTATGAATTCATGTTCTATAGTTCAGTACCCGAATTCCGGTTCGATGACAAATGATAATGAGAATTGACTTGATTTTTTATTTCAACTAGTCGGTTGCATTTTTATTTAGAGTAGGCGAAATAAAACATAAAGTCATTTCTCATTCTCATTTGTCATTGATCCGGAATTTGGGCCCAGGTGATTATTCCTAAAATTGAATTTTCTACGAAATGTGTAGAAATATTTGAGCCATCTAAATGCACGTTGGCATAATAATTACAGGTCTCAACACCTATTGATAGAGGTATCAATCATCGAAATCGGAGCACAATTGCAGATTTTCGTTTTTTTTTATTATGAATTTGTGGTCTATAGTTCAGGTGATTATTCCTAAAATTGAATTTTCTACGAAGTGTGTAGAAATATTCGAGCGAACTATTGATAAAGGGATTAATATCCGAAATCGTAGCACAATTGCAGATTTTCGTATTTTTATTATGAATTCATGGTCTATAGTTCAGGTGATTTTTCCTAAAATTGAATTTTCTACGAAATGTGTAGAAATATTCGAGCGATCTAAATGCCCGTTGGCATAATAATTACAGGTCTCAACACCTATTGATAGAGGTATCAATCATCGAAATCGGAGCACAATTGCAGATTTTCGTTTTTTTTATTATGAATTTGTGGTCTATAGTTCAGGTGATTATTCGTAAAACTGAATTTTCTACGAAATGTGTAGAAATATTCGAGCGAACTATTGATAAAGAGATCAATATTCGAAATCGTAGCACAATTGCAGATTTTCGTATTTTTATTATGAATTCATGGTCTATAGTTCAGGTGATTATTCCTAAAATTGAATTTTCTACGAAATGTGTAGAAATATTCTAACGATCTAAATGCCCGTTGGCATAATAATTACAGGTCTCAACACCTATTGATAGAGGTACCAGTCATCGAAATCGGAGCACAATTGCAGATTTTCGTTTTTTTTATTATGAATTTGTGGTCTATAGTTCAGGTGATTATTCCTAAAACTGAATTTTCTACGAAATGTGTAGAAATATTCGAACGAACTATTGATCAAGAGATCAATGTTCGAAATCGTAGCACAATTGCAGATTTTCGTATTTTTATTATGAATTCATGGTCTATAGTTCAGGTGATTATTCCTAAAATTGAATTTTCTACGAAATGTGTAGAAATATTCTAACGATCTAAATGCCCGTTGGCATAATAATTACAGGTCTCAACACCTATTGATAGAGGTACCAATCATCGAAATCGGAGCACAATTGCAGATTTTCGTTTTTTTTATTATGAATTTGTGGTCTATAGTTCAGGTGATTATTCCTAAAACTGAATTTTCTACGAAATGTGTAGAAATATTCGAGCGAACTATTGATAAAGAGATCAATATTCGAAATCGGAGCACAATTGCAGATTTTCGTATTTTTATTATGAATTCATGGTCTATAGTTCAGGCGATTTTTCCTAAAATTGAATTTTCTACGAAATGTGTAGAAATATTCGAGCGATCTAAATTCTCGTTGGCATAATAATTACAGGTCTCAACACCTATTGATAGAGGCATCAATCATCGAAATCGGAGCACAATTGCAGATTTTCGTTTTTTTTATTATGAATTTGTGGTCTATAGTTCAGGTGATTATTCCTAAAACTGAATTTTCTACGAAATGTGTAGAAATATTCGAACGAACTATTGATAAAGAGATCAATGTTCGAAATCGTAGCACAATTGCAGATTTTCGTATTTTTATTATGAATTCATGGTCTATATTTCAGGTGATTATTCCTAAAATTGAATTTTCTACGAAATGTGTAGAAATATTCTAACGATCTAAATGCCCGTTGGCATAATAATTACAGGTCTCAACACCTATTGATAGAGGTACCAATCATCGAAATCGGAGCACAATTGCAGATTTTCGTTTTTTTTATTATGAATTTGTGGTCTATAGTTCAGGTGATTATTCCTAAAACTGAATTTTCTACGAAATGTGTAGAAATATTCGAACGAACTATTGATCAAGAGATCAATGTTCGAAATCGTAGCACAATTGCAGATTTTCGTATTTTTATTATGAATTCATGGTCTATAGTTCAGGTGATTATTCCTAAAATTGAATTTTCTACGAAATGTGTAGAAATATTCGAGCGAACTAAATGCCCGTTAGCATAATAATTACAGGTCTCAACACCTATTGATAGAGGCATCAATCATCGAAATCGGAGCACAATTGCAGATTTTCGTTTTTTTTATTATGAATTCATGTTCTATAGTTCAGTACCCGAATTCCGGTTCGATGACAAATGATAATGAGAATTGACTTGATTTTTTATTTCAACTAGTCGGTTGCATTTTTATTTAGAGTAGGCGAAATAAAACATAAAGTCATTTCTCATTCTCATTTGTCATTGATCCGGAATTTGGGCCCAGGTGATTATTCCTAAAATTGAATTTTCTACGAAATGTGTAGAAATATTTGAGCCATCTAAATGCACGTTGGCATAATAATTACAGGTCTCAACACCTATTGATAGAGGTATCAATCATCGAAATCGGAGCACAATTGCAGATTTTCGTTTTTTTTTATTATGAATTTGTGGTCTATAGTTCAGGTGATTATTCCTAAAATTGAATTTTCTACGAAGTGTGTAGAAATATTCGAGCGAACTATTGATAAAGGGATTAATATCCGAAATCGTAGCACAATTGCAGATTTTCGTATTTTTATTATGAATTCATGGTCTATAGTTCAGGTGATTTTTCCTAAAATTGAATTTTCTACGAAATGTGTAGAAATATTCGAGCGATCTAAATGCCCGTTGGCATAATAATTACAGGTCTCAACACCTATTGATAGAGGTATCAATCATCGAAATCGGAGCACAATTGCAGATTTTCGTTTTTTTTATTATGAATTTGTGGTCTATAGTTCAGGTGATTATTCGTAAAACTGAATTTTCTACGAAATGTGTAGAAATATTCGAGCGAACTATTGATAAAGAGATCAATATTCGAAATCGTAGCACAATTGCAGATTTTCGTATTTTTATTATGAATTCATGGTCTATAGTTCAGGTGATTATTCCTAAAATTGAATTTTCTACGAAATGTGTAGAAATATTCTAACGATCTAAATGCCCGTTGGCATAATAATTACAGGTCTCAACACCTATTGATAGAGGTACCAGTCATCGAAATCGGAGCACAATTGCAGATTTTCGTTTTTTTATTATGAATTTGTGGTCTATAGTTCAGGTGATTATTCCTAAAACTGAATTTTCTACGAAATGTGTAGAAATATTCGAACGAACTATTGATCAAGAGATCAATGTTCGAAATCGTAGCACAATTGCAGATTTTCGTATTTTTATTATGAATTCATGGTCTATAGTTCAGGTGATTATTCCTAAAATTGAATTTTCTACGAAATGTGTAGAAATATTCTAACGATCTAAATGCCCGTTGGCATAATAATTACAGGTCTCAACACCTATTGATAGAGGTACCAATCATCGAAATCGGAGCACAATTGCAGATTTTCGTTTTTTTTATTATGAATTTGTGGTCTATAGTTCAGGTGATTATTCCTAAAACTGAATTTTCTACGAAATGTGTAGAAATATTCGAGCGAACTATTGATAAAGAAATCAATATTCGAAATCGGAGCACAATTGCAGATTTTCGTATTTTTATTATGAATTCATGGTCTATAGTTCAGGCGATTTTTCCTAAAATTGAATTTTCTACGAAATGTGTAGAAATATTCGAGCGATTTAAATGCCCGTTGGCATAATAATTACAGGTCTCAACACCTATTGATAGAGGTATCAATCATCGAAATCGGAGCACAATTGCAGATTTTCGTTTTTTTTATTATGAATTTGTGGTCTATAGTTCAGGTGATTATTCCTAAAACTGAATTTTCTACGAAATGTGTAGAAATATTCGAGCGAACTATTGATAAAGAGATCAATATTCGAAATCGGAGCACAATTGCAGATTTTCGTATTTTTATTATGAATTCATGGTCTATAGTTCAGGCGGTTTTTCCTAAAATTGAATTTTCTACGAAATCTGTAGAAATATTCGAGCGATCTAAATGCCCGTTAGCATAGTAATTACAGGTCTCAACACCTATTGATAGAGGTACCAATCATCGAAATCGGAGCACAATTGCAGATTTTCGTTTTTTTTATTATGAATTTGTGGTCTATAGTTCAGGTGATTATTCCTAAAACTGAATTTTCTACGAAATGTGTAGAAATATTCGAGCGAACTATTGATAAAGAGATCAATATTCGAAATCGTAGCACAATTGCAGATTTTCGTATTTTTATTATGAATTCATGGTCTATAGTTCAGGTGATTTTTCCTAAAATTGAATTTTCTACGAAATGTGTAGAAATATTCGAGCGATCTAAATTCTCGTTGGCATAATAATTACAGGTCTCAACATCTATTGATAGAGGCATCAATCATCGAAATCGGAGCACAATTGCAGATTTTCGTTTTTTTTTTATTATGAATTCATGGTCTATATTTCAGGTGATTATTCCTAAAATTGAATTTTCTACGAAATGTGTAGAAATATTCTAACGATCTAAATGCCCGTTGGCATAATAATTACAGGTCTCAACACCTATTGATAGAGGTACCAATCATCGAAATCGGAGCACAATTGCAGATTTTCGTTTTTTTTATTATGAATTTGTGGTCTATAGTTCAGGTGATTATTCCTAAAACTGAATTTTCTACGAAATGTGTAGAAATATTCGAACGAACTATTGATCAAGAGATCAATGTTCGAAATCGTAGCACAATTGCAGATTTTCGTATTTTTATTATGAATTCATGGTCTATAGTTCAGGTGATTATTCCTAAAATTGAATTTTCTACGAAATGTGTAGAAATATTCGAGCGAACTAAATGCCCGTTGGCATAATAATTACAGGTCTCAACACCTATTGATAGAGGTATCAATCATCGAAATCGGAGCACAATTACAGATTTTCGTTTTTTTATTATGAATTTGTGGTCTATAGTTCAGGTGATTATTCGTAAAACTGAATTTTCTACGAAATGTGTAGAAATATTCGAGCGAACTATTGATAAAGGGATTAATATTCGAAATCGTAGCACAATTGCAGATTTTCGTATTTTTATTATGAATTCATGGTCTATAGTTCAGGTGATTATTCCTAAAATTGAATTTTCTACGAAATGTGTAGAAATATTCGAACGATCTAAATGCCCGTTGGCATAGTAATTACAGGTCTCAACACCTATTGATAGAGGCATCAATCATCGAAATCGGAGCACAATTGCAGATTTTCGTTTTTTTTATTATGAATTTGTGGTCTATAGTTCAGGTGATTATTCCTAAAACTGAATTTTCTACGAAATGTGTAGAAATATTCGAGCGAACTATTGATAAAGAGATCAATATTCGAAATCGGAGCACAATTGCAGATTTTCGTATTTTTATTATGAATTCATGGTCTATAGTTCAGGTGATTTTTCCTAAAATTGAATTTTCTACGAAATGTGTAGAAATATTCGAGCGATCTAAATTCTCGTTGGCATAATAATTACAGGTCTCAACACCTATTGATAGAGGTATCAATCATCGAAATCGGAGCACAATTACAGATTTTCGTTTTTTTATTATGAATTTGTGGTCTATAGTTCAGGTGATTATTCGTAAAACTGAATTTTCTACGAAATGTGTAGAAATATTCGAGCGAACTATTGATAAAGGGATTAATATTCGAAATCGTAGCACAATTGCAGATTTTCGTATTTTTATTATGAATTCATGGTCTATAGTTCAGGTGATTATTCCTAAAATTGAATTTTCTACGAAATGTGTAGAAATATTCGAACGATCTAAATGCCCGTTGGCATAGTAATTACAGGTCTCAACACCTATTGATAGAGGCATCAATCATCGAAATCGGAGCACAATTGCAGATTTTCCTTTTTTTTATTATGAATTTGTGGTCTATAGTTCAGGTGATTATTCCTAAAACTGAATTTTCTACGAAATGTGTAGAAATATTCGAGCGAACTATTGATAAAGAGATCAATATTCGAAATCGGAGCACAATTGCAGATTTTCGTATTTTTATTATGAATTCATGGTCTATAGTTCAGGTGATTTTTCCTAAAATTGAATTTTCTACGAAATGTGTAGAAATATTCGAGCGATCTAAATTCTCGTTGGCATAATAATTACAGGTCTCAACACCTATTGATAGAGGCATCAATCATCGAAATCGGAGCACAATTGCAGATTTTCGTTTTTTTTTATTATGAATTCATGGTCAGTTCAGGTGATTATTCGTAAAACTGAATTTTCTACGAAATGTGTAGAAATATTCGAGCGAACTATTGATAAAGGGATTAATATTCGAAATCGTAGCACAATTGCAGATTTTCGTATTTTTATTATGAATTCATGGTCTATAGTTCAGGTGATTTTTCCTAAAATTGAATTTTCTACGAAATGTGAAGAAATATTCGAGCGATCTAAATGCTCGTTGGCATAATAATTACAGGTCTCAACACCTATTGATAGAGGCATCAATCATCGAAATCGGAGCACAATTGCAGATTTTCGTTTTTTTTTATTATGAATTCATGGTCAGTTCAGGTGATTATTCGTAAAACTGAATTTTCTACGAAATGTGTAGAAATATTCGAGTGAACTATTGATAAAGAGATCAATATTCGAAATCTTAGCACAATTGCAGATTTTCGTATTTTTATTATGAATTCATGGTCTATAGTTCAGGTGATTTTTCCTAAAATTGAATTTTCTACGAAATGTGTAGAAATATTCGAGCGATCTAAATGCCCGTTGGCATAATAATTACAGGTCTCAACACCTATTGATAGAGGTATCAATCATCGAAATCGGAGCACAATTGCAGATTTTCGTTTTTTTTATTATGAATTTGTGGTCTATATTTCATTTGATTATTCCTAAAACTGAATTTTCTACGAAATGTGTAGAAATATTCGAGCGAACTATTGATAAAGAGATCAATATTCGAAATCGGAGCACAATTGCAGATTTTCGTATTTTTATTATGAATTCATGGTCTATAGTTCAGGTGATTTTTCCTAAAATTGAATTTTCTACGAAATGTGTAGAAATATTCGAGCGATCTAAATTCTCGTTGGCATAATAATTACAGGTCTCAACACCTATTGATAGAGGCATCAATCATCGAAATCGGAGCACAATTGCAGATTTTCGTTTTTTTTTTTATTATGAATTCATGGTCTATAGTTCAGGTGATTATTCCTAAAATTGAATTTTCTACGAAATGTGTAGAAATATTCTAACGATCTAAATGCCCGTTGGCATAATAATTACAGGTCTCAACACCTATTGATAGAGGTACCAATCATCGAAATCGGAGCACAATTGCAGATTTTCGTTTTTTTTATTATGAATTTGTGGTCTATAGTTCAGGTGATTATTCCTAAAACTGAATTTTCTACGAAATGTGTAGAAATATTCGAACGAACTATTGATCAAGAGATCAATGTTCGAAATCGTAGCACAATTGCAGATTTTCGTATTTTTATTATGAATTCATGGTCTATAGTTCAGGTGATTATTCCTAAAATTGAATTTTCTACGAAATGTGTAGAAATATTTGAGCGAACTAAATGCCCGTTAGCATAATAATTACAGGTCTCAACACCTATTGATAGAGGCATCAATCATCGAAATCGGAGCACAATTGCAGATTTTCGTTTTTTTTATTATGAATTCATGGTCTATAATTCTGGTGATTATTCCTAAAATTGAATTTTCTACGAATTGTGTAAAAATATTCGAGCGATCTAAATGCCCGTTGGCATAATAATTACAGGTCTCAACACCTATTGATAGAGGTATCAATCATCGAAATCGGAGCACAATTGCAGATTTTAGTTTTTTTTATTATGAATTTGTGGTCTATAGTTCAGGTGATTATTCCTAAAATTGAATTTTCTACGAAATGTGTAGAAATATTCGAGCGAACTATTGATAAAGAGATTAATGTTCGAAATCGTAGCACAATTGCAGATTTTCGTATTTTTATTATGAATTCATGGTCTATAGTTCTGGTGATTATTCCTAAAATTGAATTTTCTACGAAATGTGTAGAAATATTTGAGCCATCTAAATGCACGTTAGCATAATAATTACAGGTCTCAACACCTATTGATAGCGGTATCAATCATCGAAATCGGAGCACAATTGCAGATTTTCGTTTTTTTTATTATGAATTTGTGGTCTATAGTTCAGGTGATTATTCCTAAAATTGAATTTTCTACGAAATGTGTAGAAATATTCGAGCGATCTTAATGCCCGTTGGCATAATAATTACAGGTCTCAACACCTTTTGATAGAGGCATCAATCATCGAAATCGGAGCACAATTGAGGATTTTCGTTTTTTTTATTATGAATTCATGGTCTATAGTTCAGGTGATTATTCCTAAAATTGAATTTTCTACGAAATGTGTAGAAATATTCTAACGATCTAAATGCCCGTTGGCATAATAATTACAGGTCTCAACACCTATTGATAGAGGTACCAATCATCGAAATCGGAGCACAATTGCAGATTTTCGTTTTTTTTATTATGAATTTGTGGTCTATAGTTCAGGTGATTATTCCTAAAACTGAATTTTCTACGAAATGTGTAGAAATATTCGAAAGAACTATTGATCAAGAGATCAATGTTCGAAATCGTAGCACAATTGCAGATTTTCGTATTTTTATTATGAATTCATGGTCTATAGTTCAGGTGATTATTCCTAAAATTGAATTTTCTACGAAATGTGTAGAAATATTTGAGCGAACTAAATGCCCGTTAGCATAATAATTACAGGTCTCAACACCTATTGATAGAGGCATCAATCATCGAAATCGGAGCACAATTGCAGATTTTCGTTTTTTTTATTATGAATTCATGGTCTATAATACTGGTGATTATTCCTAAAATTGAATTTTCTACGAATTGTGTAGAAATATTCGAGCGATCTAAATGCCCGTTGGCATAATAATTACAGGTCTTAACACCTATTGATAGAGGCATCAATCATCGAAATCGGAGCACAATTGCAGATTTTCGTTTTTTTTATTATGAATTCATGGTCTATAATTCTGGTGATTATTCCTAAAATTGAATTTTCTACGAATTGTGTAAAAATATTCGAGCGATCTAAATGCCCGTTGGCATAATAATTACAGGTCTCAACACCTATTGATAGAGGTATCAATCATCGAAATCGGAGCACAATTGCAGATTTTAGTTTTTTTTATTATGAATTTGTGGTCTATAGTTCAGGTGATTATTCCTAAAATTGAATTTTCTACGAAATGTGTAGAAATATTCGAGCGAACTATTGATAAAGAGATTAATGTTCGAAATCGTAGCACAATTGCAGATTTTCGTATTTTTATTATGAATTCATGGTCTATAGTTCTGGTGATTATTCCTAAAATTGAATTTTCTACGAAATGTGTAGAAATATTTGAGCCATCTAAATGCACGTTAGCATAATAATTACAGGTCTCAACACCTATTGATAGCGGTATCAATCATCGAAATCGGAGCACAATTGCAGATTTTCGTTTTTTTTATTATGAATTTGTGGTCTATAGTTCAGGTGATTATTCCTAAAATTGAATTTTCTACGAAATGTGTAGAAATATTCGAGCGATCTTAATGCCCGTTGGCATAATAATTACAGGTCTCAACACCTTTTGATAGAGGCATCAATCATCGAAATCGGAGCACAATTGCAGATTTTCGTATTTTTATTATGAATTCATGGTCTATAGTTCAGGTGATTTTTATTAAAATTGAATTTTCTACGAAATGTGTAGAAATATTCGAGCGATCTAATTTCTCGTTGGCATAATAATTACAGGTCTCAACACCTATTGATAGAGGCATCAATCGTCGAAATCGGAGCACAATTGCAGATTTTCGTTTTTTTTATTATGAATTTGTGGTCTATAGTTCAGGTGATTATTCCTAAAACTGAATTTTCTACGAAATGTGTAGAAATATTCGAGCGATCTAAATGCCCGTTGGCATAATAATTACAGGTCTCAACACCTATTGATAGAAGCATCAATCATCGAAATCGGAGCACAATTGAGGATTTTCGTTTTTTTTATTATGAATTCATGGTCTATAGTTCAGGTGATTATTCCTAAAATTGAATTTTCTACGAAATGTGTAGAAATATTCGAGCGATCTAAATGCCCGTTGGCATAATAATTACAGGTCTCAACACCTATTGATAGAGGTATCAATCATCGAAATCGGAGCACAATTGCAGATTTTCGTTTTTTTTATTATGAATTTGTGGTCTAGTTCAGGTGATTATTCCTAAAATTGAATTTTCTACGAAATGTGTAGAAATATTTGAGCAATCTAAATGCCCGTTGGCATAATAATTACAGGTCTCAACACCTATTGATAGAGGCATCAATCATCGAAATCGGAGCACAATTGCAGATTTTCGTTTTTTTATTATGAATTCATGGTCTATAATTCTGGTGATTATTCCTAAAATTGAATTTTCTACGAATTGTGTAGAAATATTCGAGCGATCTAAATGCCCGTTGGCATAATAATTACAGGTCTCAACACCTATTGATAGAGGCATCAATCATCGAAATCGGAGCACAATTGCAGATTTTCATTTTTTTTATTATGAATTCATGGTCTATAATTCTGGTGATTATTCCTAAAATTGAATTTTCTACGAATTGTGTAGAAATATTCGAGCGATCTAAATGCCCGTTGGCATAATAATTACAGGTTTCAACACCTATTGATAGAGGCATCAATCATCGAAATCGGAGCACAATTGCAGATTTTCGTTTTTTTTATTATGAATTCATGGTCTATAATTCTGGTGATTATTCCTAAAATTGAATTTTCTACGAATTGTGTAAAAATATTCGAGCGATCTAAATGCCCGTTGGCATAATAATTACAGGTCTCAACACCTATTGATAGAGGTATCAATCATCGAAATCGGAGCACAATTGCAGATTTTAGTTTTTTTTATTATGAATTTGTGGTCTATAGTTCAGGTGATTATTCCTAAAATTGAATTTTCTACGAAATGTGTAGAAATATTCGAGCGAACTATTGATAAAGAGATTAATGTTCGAAATCGTAGCACAATTGCAGATTTTCGTATTTTTATTATGAATTCATGGTCTATAGTTCTGGTGATTATTCCTAAAATTGAATTTTCTACGAAATGTGTAGAAATATTTGAGCGATCTAAATGCCCGTTGGCATAATAATTACAGGTCTCAACACCTATTGATAGAGGCATCAATCATCGAAATCGGAGCACAATTGCAGATTTTCGTTTTTTTTATTATGAATTCATGGTCTATAATTCTGGTGATTATTCCTAAAATTGAATTTTCTACGAATTGTGTAGAAATATTCGAGCGATCTAAATGCCCGTTGGCATAATAATTACAGGTCTCAACACCTATTGATAGAGGCATCAATCATCGAAATCGGAGCACAATTGCAGATTTTCGTTTTTTTTATTATGAATTCATGGTCTATAATTCTGGTGATTATTCCTAAAATTGAATTTTCTACGAATTGTGTAGAAATATTCGAGCGATCTAAATGCCCGTTGGCCTAATAATTACAGGTCTCAACACCTATTGATAGAGGCATCAATCATCGAAATCGGAGCACAATTGCAGATTTTCGTTTTTTTTATTATGAATTCATGGTCTATAGTTCAGGTGATTATTCGTAAAACTTAATTTTCTACGAAATGTGTAGAAATATTCGAGCGAACTATTGATAAAGGGATTAATATTCGAAATCGGAGCACAATTACAGATTTTCGTTTTTTTTATTATGAATTCATGGTCTATAATTCTGCTGATTATTCCTAAAATTGAATTTTCTACGAATTGTGTAGACATATTCGAGCGATCTAAATGCCCGTTGACATAATAATTACAGGTCTCAACACCTATTGATAGAGGCATCAATCATCGAAATCGGAGCACAATTGCAGATTTTCGTTTTTTTTATTATGAATTCATGGTCTATAATTCTGGTGATTATTCCTAAAATTGAATTTTCTACGAATTGTGTAGAAATATTCGAGCGATCTAAATGCCCGTTGGCATAATAATTACAGGTCTCAACACCTATTGATAGAAGTATCAATCATCGAAATCGGAGCACAATTGCAGATTTTCGTTTTTTTAATTATGAATTCATGGTCTATAATTCTGGTGATTATTCCTAAAATTGAATTTTCTACGAATTGTGTAGAAATATTCGAGCGATCTAAATGCCCGTTGGCATAATAATTACAGGTCTCAACACCTATTGATAGAAGTATCAATCATCGAAATCGGAGCACAATTGCAGATTTTCGTTTTTTTTATTATGAATTCATGGTCTATAATTCTGGTGATTATTCCTAAAATTGAATTTTCTACGAATTGTGTAGAAATATTCGAGCGATCTAAATGCCCGTTGGCATAATAATTACAGGTCTCAACACCTATTGATAGAGGCATCAATCATCGAAATCGGAGCACAATTGCAGATTTTCGTTTTTTTTATTATGAATTTGTGGTCTATAGTTCAGGTGATTATTCCTAAAATTGAATTTTCTACGAAATGTGTAGAAACATTCGAGCGATTTTAATGCCCGTTGGCATAATAATTACAGGTCTCAACACCTATTGATAGAGGCATCAATCATCGAAATCGGAGCACAATTGCAGATTTTCGTTTTTTTATTATGAATTATTGGTCTATAGTTCAGGTGATTATTCCTAAAACTGAATTTTTTACGAAATGTGTAGAAACATTCTAGCGAACTATTGATAAAGAGATCAATATTCGAAATCGTAGCACAATTGCAGATATTCGTATTTTTATTATGAATTTATGGTCTAGAGTTCAGGAGATTTTTCCTAAAATTGAATTTTCTACGAATTGTGTAGAAATATTCGAGCGATCTAAATGCCCGTTGGCATAATAATTACAGGTCTCAACACCTATTGATAGAAGTATCAATCATCGAAATCGGAGCACAATTGCAGATTTTCGTTTTTTTTATTATGAATTCATGGTCTATAGTTCAGGTGATTATTCCTAAAATTGAATTTTCTACGAATTGTGTAGAAATATTCGAGCGATCTAAATGCCCGTTGGCATAATAATTACAGGTCTCAACACCTATTGATAGAGGCATCAATCATCGAAATCGGAGCACAATTGCAGATTTTCGTTTTTTTTATTATGAATTTGTGGTCTATAGTTCAGGTGATTATTCCTAAAATTGAATTTTCTACGAAATGTGTAGAAATATTCGAGCGATCTAAATGCCCGTTGGCATAATAATTACAGGTCTCAACACCTATTGATAGAGGCATCAATCATCGAAATCGGAGCACAATTGCAGATTTTCGTTTTTTTTATTATGAATTTGTGGTCTATAGTTCAGGTGATTATTCCTAAAATTGAATTTTCTACGAAATGTGTAGAAACATTCGAGCGAACTATTGATAAAGAGATCAAAATTCGAAATCGTAGCACAATTGCAGATTTTCGTATTTTTATTATGAATTCATGGTCTATAGTTCAGGTGATTATTCCTAAAATTGAATTTTCTACGAAATGTGTAGAAATATTCGAGCGATTTTAATGCCCGTTGGCATAATAATTACAGGTCTCAACACCTATTGATAGAGGCATCAATCATCGAAATCGGAGCACAATTGCAGATTTTCGTTTTTTTATTATGAATTCATGGTCTATAGTTCAGGTGATTATTCCTAAAATTGAATTTTCTACGAAATGTGTAGAAATATTCGAGCGATCTAAATGCCCGTTGGCATAATAATTACAGGTCTCAACACCTATTGATAGAGGCATCAATCATCGAAATCGGAGCACATTTGCAGATTTTCGTTTTTTTTATTATGAATTCATGGTCTATAATTCTGGTGATTATTCCTAAAATTGAATTTTCTACGAATTGTGTAGAAACATTCGAGCGATCTAAATGCCCGTTGGCATAATAATTACAGGTCTCAACACCTATTGATAGAGGCATCAATCATCGAAATCGGAGCACAATTGCAGATTTTCGTTTTTTTTATTATGAATTTGTGGTCTATAGTTCAGGTGATTATTCCTAAAATTGAATTTTCTACGAAATGTGTAGAAATATTCGAGAGATCTAAATGCCCGTTGGCATAATAATTACAGGTCTCAACACCTATTGATAGAGGCATCAATCATCGAAATCGGAGCACATTTGCAGATTTTCGTTTTTTTTATTATGAATTCATGGTCTATAATACTGGTGATTATTCCTAAAATTGAATTTTCTACGAATTGTGTAGAAATATTCGAGCGATCTAAATGCCCGTTGGCATAATAATTACAGGTCTCAACACCTATTGATAGAGGCATCAATCATCGAAATCGGAGCACAATTGCAGATTTTCGTTTTTTTTATTATGAATTCATGGTCTATAATTCTGGTGATTATTCCTAAAATTGAATTTTCTACGAATTGTGTAGAAATATTCGAGCGATCTAAATGCCCGTTGGCATAATAATTACAGGTCTCAACACCTATTGATAGAGGCATCAATCATCGAAATCGGAGCACAATTGCAGATTTTCGTTTTTTTTATTATGAATTTGTGGTCTATAGTTCAGGTGATTATTCCTAAAATTGAATTTTCTACGAAATGTGTAAAAACATTCGAGCGAACTATTGATAAAGAGATCAATATTCGAAATCGTAGCACAATTGCAGATTTTCGTATTTTTATTATGAATTCATGGTCTATAATTCTGGTGATTATTCCTAAAATTGAATTTTCTACGAAATGTGTAGAAATATTCGAGCGATTTTAATGCCCGTTGGCATAATAATTACAGGTCTCAACACCTATTGATAGAGGCATCAATCATCGAAATCGGAGCACAATTGCAGATTTTCGTTTTTTTTATTATGAATTCATGGTCTATAATTCTGGTGATTATTCCTAAAATTGAATTTTCTACGAATTGTGTAGAAATATTCGAGCGATCTAAATGCCCGTTGGCATAATAATTACAGGTCTCAACACCTATTGATAGAGGCATCAATCATCGAAATCGGAGCACAATTGCAGATTTTCGTTTTTTTTATTATGAATTTGTGGTCTATAGTTCAGGTGATTATTCCTAAAATTGAATTTTCTACGAAATGTGTAAAAACATTCGAGCGAACTATTGATAAAGAGATCAATACTCGAAATCGTAGCACAATTGCAGATTTTCGTATTTTTATTATGAATTCATGGTCTATAATTCTGGTGATTATTCCTAAAATTGAATTTTCTACGAAATGTGTAGAAATATTCGAGCGATTTTAATGCCCGTTGGCATAATAATTACAGGTCTCAACACCTATTGATAGAGGCATCAATCATCGAAATCGGAGCACAATTGCAGATTTTCGTTTTTTTTATTATGAATTTGTGGTCTATAGTTCAGGTGATTATTCCTAAAATTGAATTTTCTACGAAATGTGTAGAAATATTCGAGAGATCTAAATGCCCGTTGGCATAATAATTACAGGTCTCAACACCTATTGATAGAGGCATCAATCATCGAAATCGGAGCACAATTGCAGATTTTCGTTTTTTTTATTATGAATTTGTGGTCTATAGTTCAGGTGATTATTCCTAAAATTGAATTTTCTACGAAATGTGTAGAAACATTCGAGCGATTTTAATGCCCGTTGGCATAATAATTACAGGTCTCAACACCTATTGATAGAGGCATCAATCATCGAAATCGGAGCACAATTGCAGATTTTCGTTTTTTTATTATGAATTATTGGTCTATAGTTCAGGTGATTATTCCTAAAACTGAATTTTTTACGAAATGTGTAGAAACATTCTAGCGAACTATTGATAAAGAGATCAATATTCGAAATCGTAGCACAATTGCAGATATTCGTATTTTTATTATGAATTTATGGTCTAGAGTTCAGGAGATTTTTCCTAAAATTGAATTTTCTACGAAATGTGTAGAAAACGTTAGCATAATAATTACAGGTCTCAACACCTATTGATAGAGGCATCAATCATCGAAATCGGAGCACAATTGCAGATTTTCGTTTTTTTATTATGAATTCATGGTCTATAGTTCAGGTGATTATTCCTAAAATTGAATTTTCTACGAATTGTGTAGAAATATTCGAGCGATCTAAATGCCCGTTGGCATAATAATTACAGGTCTCAACACCTATTGATAGAGGCATCAATCATCGAAATCGGAGCACAATTGCAGATTTTCGTTTTTTTTATTATGAATTTGTGGTCTATAGTTCAGGTGATTATTCCTAAAATTGAATTTTCTACGAAATGTGTAGAAATATTCGAGCGATCTAAATGCCCGTTGGCATAATAATTACAGGTCTCAACACCTATTGATAGAGGCATCAATCATCGAAATCGGAGCACAATTGCAGATTTTCGTTTTTTTTATTATGAATTTGTGGTCTATAGTTCAGGTGATTATTCCTAAAATTGAATTTTCTACGAAATGTGTAGAAACATTCGAGCGAACTATTGATAAAGAGATCAATATTCGAAATCGTAGCACAATTGCAGATTTTCGTATTTTTATTATGAATTCATGGTCTATAGTTCAGGTGATTATTCCTAAAATTGAATTTTCTACGAAATGTGTAGAAATATTCGAGCGATTTTAATGCCCGTTGGCATAATAATTACAGGTCTCAACACCTATTGATAGAGGCATCAATCATCGAAATCGGAGCACAATTGCAGATTTTCGTTTTTTTATTATGAATTCATGGTCTATAGTTCAGGTGATTATTCCTAAAATTGAATTTTCTACGAAATGTGTAGAAATATTCGAGCGATCTAAATGCCCGTTGGCATAATAATTACAGGTCTCAACACCTATTGATAGAGGCATCAATCATCGAAATCGGAGCACATTTGCAGATTTTCGTTTTTTTTATTATGAATTCATGGTCTATAATTCTGGTGATTATTCCTAAAATTGAATTTTCTACGAATTGTGTAGAAATATTCGAGCGATCTAAATGCCCGTTGGCATAATAATTACAGGTCTCAACACCTATTGATAGAAGTATCAATCATCGAAATCGGAGCACAATTGCAGATTTTCGTTTTTTTAATTATGAATTCATGGTCTATAATTCTGGTGATTATTCCTAAAATTGAATTTTCTACGAATTGTGTAGAAATATTCGAGCGATCTAAATGCCCGTTGGCATAATAATTACAGGTCTCAACACCTATTGATAGAAGTATCAATCATCGAAATCGGAGCACAATTGCAGATTTTCGTTTTTTTTATTATGAATTCATGGTCTATAATTCTGGTGATTATTCCTAAAATTGAATTTTCTACGAATTGTGTAGAAATATTCGAGCGATCTAAATGCCCGTTGGCATAATAATTACAGGTCTCAACACCTATTGATAGAGGCATCAATCATCGAAATCGGAGCACAATTGCAGATTTTCGTTTTTTTTATTATGAATTTGTGGTCTATAGTTCAGGTGATTATTCCTAAAATTGAATTTTCTACGAAATGTGTAGAAACATTCGAGCGATTTTAATGCCCGTTGGCATAATAATTACAGGTCTCAACACCTATTGATAGAGGCATCAATCATCGAAATCGGAGCACAATTGCAGATTTTCGTTTTTTTATTATGAATTATTGGTCTATAGTTCAGGTGATTATTCCTAAAACTGAATTTTTTACGAAATGTGTAGAAACATTCTAGCGAACTATTGATAAAGAGATCAATATTCGAAATCGTAGCACAATTGCAGATATTCGTATTTTTATTATGAATTTATGGTCTAGAGTTCAGGAGATTTTTCCTAAAATTGAATTTTCTACGAAATGTGTAGAAAACGTTAGCATAATAATTACAGGTCTCAACACCTATTGATAGAGGCATCAATCATCGAAATCGGAGCACAATTGCAGATTTTCGTTTTTTTATTATGAATTCATGGTCTATAGTTCAGGTGATTATTCCTAAAATTGAATTTTCTACGAATTGTGTAGAAATATTCGAGCGATCTAAATGCCCGTTGGCATAATAATTACAGGTCTCAACACCTATTGATAGAGGCATCAATCATCGAAATCGGAGCACAATTGCAGATTTTCGTTTTTTTTATTATGAATTTGTGGTCTATAGTTCAGGTGATTATTCCTAAAATTGAATTTTCTACGAAATGTGTAGAAATATTCGAGCGATCTAAATGCCCGTTGGCATAATAATTACAGGTCTCAACACCTATTGATAGAGGCATCAATCATCGAAATCGGAGCACAATTGCAGATTTTCGTTTTTTTTATTATGAATTTGTGGTCTATAGTTCAGGTGATTATTCCTAAAATTGAATTTTCTACGAAATGTGTAGAAACATTCGAGCGAACTATTGATAAAGAGATCAATATTCGAAATCGTAGCACAATTGCAGATTTTCGTATTTTTATTATGAATTCATGGTCTATAGTTCAGGTGATTATTCCTAAAATTGAATTTTCTACGAAATGTGTAGAAATATTCGAGCGATTTTAATGCCCGTTGGCATAATAATTACAGGTCTCAACACCTATTGATAGAGGCATCAATCATCGAAATCGGAGCACAATTGCAGATTTTCGTTTTTTTATTATGAATTCATGGTCTATAGTTCAGGTGATTATTCCTAAAATTGAATTTTCTACGAAATGTGTAGAAATATTCGAGCGATCTAAATGCCCGTTGGCATAATAATTACAGGTCTCAACACCTATTGATAGAGGCATCAATCATCGAAATCGGAGCACATTTGCAGATTTTCGTTTTTTTTATTATGAATTCATGGTCTATAATTCTGGTGATTATTCCTAAAATTGAATTTTCTACGAATTGTGTAGAAATATTCGAGCGATCTAAATGCCCGTTGGCATAATAATTACAGGTCTCAACACCTATTGATAGAGGCATCAATCATCGAAATCGGAGCACAATTGCAGATTTTCGTTTTTTTTATTATGAATTTGTGGTCTATAGTTCAGGTGATTATTCCTAAAATTGAATTTTCTACGAAATGTGTAGAAATATTCGAGAGATCTAAATGCCCGTTGGCATAATAATTACAGGTCTCAACACCTATTGATAGAGGCATCAATCATCGAAATCGGAGCACATTTGCAGATTTTCGTTTTTTTTATTATGAATTCATGGTCTATAATACTGGTGATTATTCCTAAAATTGAATTTTCTACGAATTGTGTAGAAATATTCGAGCGATCTAAATGCCCGTTGGCATAATAATTACAGGTCTCAACACCTATTGATAGAGGCATCAATCATCGAAATCGGAGCACAATTGCAGATTTTCGTTTTTTTTATTATGAATTCATGGTCTATAATTCTGGTGATTATTCCTAAAATTGAATTTTCTACGAATTGTGTAGAAATATTCGAGCGATCTAAATGCCCGTTGGCATAATAATTACAGGTCTCAACACCTATTGATAGAGGCATCAATCATCGAAATCGGAGCACAATTGCAGATTTTCGTTTTTTTTATTATGAATTTGTGGTCTATAGTTCAGGTGATTATTCCTAAAATTGAATTTTCTACGAAATGTGTAAAAACATTCGAGCGAACTATTGATAAAGAGATCAATATTCGAAATCGTAGCACAATTGCAGATTTTCGTATTTTTATTATGAATTCATGGTCTATAATTCTGGTGATTATTCCTAAAATTGAATTTTCTACGAAATGTGTAGAAATATTCGAGCGATTTTAATGCCCGTTGGCATAATAATTACAGGTCTCAACACCTATTGATAGAGGCATCAATCATCGAAATCGGAGCACAATTGCAGATTTTCGTTTTTTTATTATGAATTCATGGTCTATAGTTCAGGTCATTATTCCTAAAATTGAATTTTCTACGAAATGTGTAGAAACATTCTAGCGAACTATTGATAAAGAGATCAATATTCGAAATCGTAGCACAATTGCAGATATTCGTATTTTTATTATGAATTTATGGTCTAGAGTTCAGGAGATTTTTCCTAAAATTGAATTTTCTACGAAATGTGTAGAAATATTCGAGCGATTTAAATGCCCGTTGGCATAATAATTACAGGTCTCAACACCTATTGATAGAGGTACCAATCATCGAAATCGGAGCACAATTGCAGATTTTCGTTTTTTTTATTATGAATTTGTGGTCTATAGTTCAGGTGATTATTCCTAAAACTGAATTTTCTACGAAATGTGTAGAAATATTCGAACGAACTATTGATCAAGAGATCAATGTTCGAAATCGTAGCACAATTGCCGATTTTCGTATTTTTATTATGAATTCATGGTCTATAGTTCAGGTGATTATTCCTAAAATTGAATTTTCTACGAAATGTGTAGAAATATTCGAGCGATCTATTGATAAAGAGATCAATATTCGAAATCGGAGCACAATTGCAGATTTTCGTATTTTTATTATGAATTCATGGTCTATAGTTCAGGTGATTTTTCCTAAAATTGAATTTTCTACGAAATGTGTAGAAATGTTCGAGCGATCTAAATGCCCGTTGGCATAGTAATTACAGGTCTCAACACCTAATGATAGAGGCATCAATCATCGAAATCGGAGCACAATTGCAGATTTTCGTATTTTTATTATGAATTCATGGTCTATAGTTCAGGTGATTTTTCCTAAAATTGAATTTTCTACGAAATGTGTAGAAATATTCGAGCGATCTAAGTGCCCGTTGGCAAAGTAATTGCAGGTCTCAACACCTATTGATAGAGGCATCAATCAGCGAAATCGGAGCACAATTGCAGATTTTCGTATTTTTATTATGAATTCATGGTCTATAGTTCAGGTGATTATTCCTAAAATTGAATTTTCTACGAAATGTGTAGAAATATTCGAGCGATCTTAATGCCCGTTGGCATAATAATTACAGGTCTCAACACCTATTGATAGAGGCATCAATCATCGAAATCGGAGCACAATTGCAGATTTTCGTTTTTTTTATTATGAATTCATGGTCTATAATTCTGGTGATTATTCCTAAAATTGAATTTTCTACGAATTGTGTAGAAATATTCGAGCGATCTAAATGCCCGTTGGCATAATAATTACAGGTCTCAACACCTATTGATAGAGGCATCAATCATCGAAATCGGAGCACAATTGCAGATTTTCGTTTTTTTTATTATGAATTTGTGGTCTATAGTTCAGGTGATTATTCCTAAAATTGAATTTTCTACGAAATGTGTAAAAACATTCGAGCGAACTATTGATAAAGAGATCAATATTCGAAATCGTAGCACAATTGCAGATTTTCGTATTTTTATTATGAATTCATGGTCTATAATTCTGGTGATTATTCCTAAAATTGAATTTTCTACGAAATGTGTAGAAATATTCGAGCGATTTTAATGCCCGTTGGCATAATAATTACAGGTCTCAACACCTATTGATAGAGGCATCAATCATCGAAATCGGAGCACAATTGCAGATTTTCGTTTTTTTTATTATGAATTTGTGGTCTATAGTTCAGGTGATTATTCCTAAAATTGAATTTTCTACGAAATGTGTAGAAATATTCGAGCGATCTAAATGCCCGTTGGCATAATAATTACAGGTCTCAACACCTATTGATAGAGGCATCAATCATCGAAATCGGAGCACAATTGCAGATTTTCGTTTTTTTTATTATGAATTTGTGGTCTATAGTTCAGGTGATTATTCCTAAAATTGAATTTTCTACGAAATGTGTAAAAACATTCGAGCGAACTATTGATAAAGAGATCAATATTCGAAATCGTAGCACAATTGCAGATTTTCGTATTTTTATTATGAATTCATGGTCTATAATTCTGGTGATTATTCCTAAAATTGAATTTTCTACGAAATGTGTAGAAATATTCGAGCGATTTTAATGCCCGTTGGCATAATAATTACAGGTCTCAACACCTATTGATAGAGGCATCATTCATCGAAATCGGAGCACAATTGCAGATTTTCGTTTTTTTATTATGAATTCATGGTCTATAGTTCAGGTGATTATTCCTAAAATTGAATTTTCTACGAAATGTGTAGAAACATTCTAGCGAACTATTGATAAAGAGATCAATATTCGAAATCGTAGCACAATTGCAGATATTCGTATTTTTATTATGAAATTATGGTCTAGAGTTCAGGAGATTTTTCCTAAAATTGAATTTTCTACGAAATGTGTAGAAATATTCGAGCGATTTAAATGCCCGTTGGCATAATAATTACAGGTCTCAACACCTATTGATAGAGGTACCAATCATCGAAATCGGAGCACAATTGCAGATTTTCGTTTTTTTTATTATGAATTTGTGGTCTATAGTTCAGGTGATTATTCCTAAAACTGAATTTTCTTCGAAATGTGTAGAAATATTCGAACGAACTATTGATCAAGAGATCAATGTTCGAAATCGTAGCACAATTGCCGATTTTCGTATTTTTATTATGAATTCATGGTCTATAGTTCAGGTGATTATTCCTAAAATTGAATTTTCTACGAAATGTGTAGAAATATTCGAGCGATCTATTGATAAAGAGATCAATATTCGAAATCGGAGCACAATTGCAGATTTTCGTATTTTTATTATGAATTCATGGTCTATAGTTCAGGTGATTTTTCCTAAAATTGAATTTTCTACGAAATGTGTAGAAATGTTCGAGCGATCTAAATGCCCGTTGGCATAGTAATTACAGGTCTCAACACCTAATGATAGAGGCATCAATCATCGAAATCGGAGCACAATTGCAGATTTTCGTATTTTTATTATGAATTCATGGTCTATAGTTCAGGTGATTTTTCCTAAAATTGAATTTTCTACGAAATGTGTAGAAATATTCGAGCGATCTAAGTGCCCGTTGGCAAAGTAATTGCAGGTCTCAACACCTATTGATAGAGGCATCAATCAGCGAAATCGGAGCACAATTGCAGATTTTCGTATTTTTATTATGAATTCATGGTCTATAGTTCAGGTGATTATTCCTAAAATTGAATTTTCTACGAAATGTGTAGAAATATTCGAGCGATCTTAATGCCCGTTGGCATAATAATTACAGGTCTCAACACCTATTGATAGAGGCATCAATCATCGAAATCGGAGCACAATTGCAGATTTTCGTTTTTTTTATTATGAATTCATGGTCTATAATTCTGGTGATTATTCCTAAAATTGAATTTTCTACGAATTGTGTAGAAATATTCGAGCGATCTAAATGCCCGTTGGCATAATAATTACAGGTCTCAACACCTATTGATAGAGGCATCAATCATCGAAATCGGAGCACAATTGCAGATTTTCGTTTTTTTTATTATGAATTTGTGGTCTATAGTTCAGGTGATTATTCCTAAAATTGAATTTTCTACGAAATGTGTAAAAACATTCGAGCGAACTATTGATAAAGAGATCAATATTCGAAATCGTAGCACAATTGCAGATTTTCGTATTTTTATTATGAATTCATGGTCTATAATTCTGGTGATTATTCCTAAAATTGAATTTTCTACGAAATGTGTAGAAATATTCGAGCGATTTTAATGCCCGTTGGCATAATAATTACAGGTCTCAACACCTATTGATAGAGGCATCAATCATCGAAATCGGAGCACAATTGCAGATTTTCGTTTTTTTTATTATGAATTTGTGGTCTATAGTTCAGGTGATTATTCCTAAAATTGAATTTTCTACGAAATGTGTAGAAATATTCGAGAGATCTAAATGCCCGTTGGCATAATAATTACAGGTCTCAACACCTATTGATAGAGGCATCAATCATCGAAATCGGAGCACATTTGCAGATTTTCGTTTTTTTTATTATGAATTCATGGTCTATAATACTGGTGATTATTCCTAAAATTGAATTTTCTACGAATTGTGTAGAAATATTCGAGCGATCTAAATGCCCGTTGGCATAATAATTACAGGTCTCAACACCTATTGATAGAGGCATCAATCATCGAAATCGGAGCACAATTGCAGATTTTCGTTTTTTTTATTATGAATTCATGGTCTATAATTCTGGTGATTATTCCTAAAATTGAATTTTCTACGAATTGTGTAGAAATATTCGAGCGATCTAAATGCCCGTTGGCATAATAATTACAGGTCTCAACACCTATTGATAGAGGCATCAATCATCGAAATCGGAGCACAATTGCAGATTTTCGTTTTTTTTATTATGAATTTGTGGTCTATAGTTCAGGTGATTATTCCTAAAATTGAATTTTCTACGAAATGTGTAAAAACATTCGAGCGAACTATTGATAAAGAGATCAATATTCGAAATCGTAGCACAATTGCAGATTTTCGTATTTTTATTATGAATTCATGGTCTATAATTCTGGTGATTATTCCTAAAATTGAATTTTCTACGAAATGTGTAGAAATATTCGAGCGATTTTAATGCCCGTTGGCATAATAATTACAGGTCTCAACACCTATTGATAGAGGCATCAATCATCGAAATCGGAGCACAATTGCAGATTTTCGTTTTTTTATTATGAATTCATGGTCTATAGTTCAGGTGATTATTCCTAAAATTGAATTTTCTACGAAATGTGTAGAAACATTCTAGCGAACTATTGATAAAGAGATCAATATTCGAAATCGTAGCACAATTGCAGATATTCGTATTTTTATTATGAATTTATGGTCTAGAGTTCAGGAGATTTTTCCTAAAATTGAATTTTCTACGAAATGTGTAGAAATATTCGAGCGATTTAAATGCCCGTTGGCATAATAATTACAGGTCTCAACACCTATTGATAGAGGTACCAATCATCGAAATCGGAGCACAATTGCAGATTTTCGTTTTTTTTATTATGAATTTGTGGTCTATAGTTCAGGTGATTATTCCTAAAACTGAATTTTCTACGAAATGTGTAGAAATATTCGAACGAACTATTGATCAAGAGATCAATGTTCGAAATCGTAGCACAATTGCCGATTTTCGTATTTTTATTATGAATTCATGGTCTATAGTTCAGGTGATTATTCCTAAAATTGAATTTTCTACGAAATGTGTAGAAATATTCGAGCGATCTATTGATAAAGAGATCAATATTCGAAATCGGAGCACAATTGCAGATTTTCGTATTTTTATTATGAATTCATGGTCTATAGTTCAGGTGATTTTTCCTAAAATTGAATTTTCTACGAAATGTGTAGAAATGTTCGAGCGATCTAAATGCCCGTTGGCATAGTAATTACAGGTCTCAACACCTAATGATAGAGGCATCAATCATCGAAATCGGAGCACAATTGCAGATTTTCGTATTTTTATTATGAATTCATGGTCTATAGTTCAGGTGATTTTTCCTAAAATTGAATTTTCTACGAAATGTGTAGAAATATTCGAGCGATCTAAGTGCCCGTTGGCAAAGTAATTGCAGGTCTCAACACCTATTGATAGAGGCATCAATCAGCGAAATCGGAGCACAATTGCAGATTTTCGTATTTTTATTATGAATTCATGGTCTATAGTTCAGGTGATTATTCCTAAAATTGAATTTTCTACGAAATGTGTAGAAATATTCGAGCGATCTTAATGCCCGTTGGCATAATAATTACAGGTCTCAACACCTATTGATAGAGGCATCAATCATCGAAATCGGAGCACAATTGCAGATTTTCGTTTTTTTTATTATGAATTTGTGGTCTATAGTTCAGGTGATTATTCCTAAAATTGAATTTTCTACGAAATGTGTAGAAATATTCGAGCGATCTAAATGCCCGTTGGCATAATAATTACAGGTCTCAACACCTATTGATAGAGGCATCAATCATCGAAATCGGAGCACAATTGCAGATTTTCGTTTTTTTTTTATTATGAATTTGTGGTCTATAGTTCAGGTGATTATTCCTAAAATTGAATTTTCTACGAAATGTGTAGAAATATTCGAGCGAACTATTGATAAAGAGACCAATGTTCGAAATCGGAACACAATTGCAGATTTTCGTATTTTTATTATGAATTCATGGTCTATGGTTCAGGTGATTATTCCTATAATTGAATTTTCTACGAAATGTGTAGAAATATTCGAGCGAACTATTGATAAAGAGATCAATATTCGAAATCGGAGCACAATTGCAGATTTTCGTATTTTTATTATGAATTTATGGTCTAGAGTTCAGGTGATTATTCCTAAAATTGAATTTTCTACGAAATGTGTAGAAATATTCGAGCGATTTAAATGCCCGTTGGCATAATAATTACAGGTCTCAACACCTATTGATAGAGGTATCAATCATCGAAATCGGAGCACAATTGCAGATTTTCGTTTTTTTTATTATGAATTTGTGGTCTAGTTCAGGTGATTATTCCTAAAATTGAATTTTCTACGAAATGTGTAGAAATATTTGAGGGTTCTAAATGCCCGTTGGCATAATAATTACAGGTCTCAACACCTATTGATAGAGGCATCAATCATCGAAATCGGAGCACAATTGCAGATTTTCGTTTTTTTTATTATGAATTTGTGGTCTAGTTCAGGTGATTATTCCTAAAATTGAATTTTCTACGAAATGTGTAGAAATATTTGAGGGTTCTAAATGCCCGTTGGCATAATAATTACAGGTCTCAACACCTATTGATAGAGGCATCAATCATCGAAATCGGAGCACAATTGCAGATTTTCGTTTTTTTTTTATTATGAATTCATGGTCTATATTTCAGGTGATTATTCCTAAAATTGAATTTTCTACGAAATGTGTAGAAATATTTGAGCGATCTAAATGCCCGTTGGCATAATAATTACAGGTCTCAACACCTATTGATAGAGGTACCAATCATCGAAATCGGAGCACAATTGCAGATTTTCGTTTTTTTTATTATGAATTTGTGGTCTATAGTTCAGGTGATTATTCCTAAAACTGAATTTTCTACGAAATGTGTAGAAATATTCGAGCGATCTATTGATAAAGAGATCAATATTCGAAATCGGAGCACAATTGCAGATTTTCGTATTTTTATTATGAATTCATGGTCTATAGTTCAGGTGATTTTTCCTAAAATTGAATTTTCTACGAAATGTGTAGGAATATTCGAGCGATCTATTGATAAAGAGATCAATATTCGAAATCGGAGCACAATTGCAGATTTTCGTATTTTTATTATGAATTCATGGTCTATAGTTCAGGTGATTTTTCCTAAAATTGAATTTTCTACGAAATGTGTAGAAATATTCGAGCGATTTAAATGCCCGTTGGCATAATAATTACAGGTCTCAACACCTATTGATAGAGGCATCAATCAGCGAAATCGGAGCACAATTGCAGATTTTCGTATTTTTATTATGAATTCATGGTCTATAGTTCAGGTGATTATTCCTAAAATTGAATTTTCTACGAAATGTGTAGAAATATTCGAGCGATCTTAATGCCCGTTGGCATAATAATTACAGGTCTCAACACCTATTGATAGAGGCATCAATCATCGAAATCGGAGCACAATTGCAGATTTTCGTTTTTTTTATTATGAATTCATGGTCTATAATTCTGGTGATTATTCCTAAAATTGAATTTTCTACGAATTGTGTAGAAATATTCGAGCGATCTAAATGCCCGTTGGCATAATAATTACAGGTCTCAACACCTATTGATAGAGGCATCAATCATCGAAATCGGAGCACAATTGCAGATTTTCGTTTTTTTTATTATGAATTTGTGGTCTATAGTTCAGGTGATTATTCCTAAAATTGAATTTTCTACGAAATGTGTAAAAACATTCGAGCGAACTATTGATAAAGAGATCAATATTCGAAATCGTAGCACAATTGCAGATTTTCGTATTTTTATTATGAATTCATGGTCTATAATTCTGGTGATTATTCCTAAAATTGAATTTTCTACGAAATGTGTAGAAATATTCGAGCGATTTTAATGCCCGTTGGCATAATAATTACAGGTCTCAACACCTATTGATAGAGGCATCAATCATCGAAATCGGAGCACAATTGCAGATTTTCGTTTTTTTTATTATGAATTTGTGGTCTATAGTTCAGGTGATTATTCCTAAAATTGAATTTTCTACGAAATGTGTAGAAATATTCGAGCGATCTAAATGCCCGTTGGCATAATAATTACAGGTCTCAACACCTATTGATAGAGGCATCAATCATCGAAATCGGAGCACAATTGCAGATTTTCGTTTTTTTTATTATGAATTTGTGGTCTATAGTTCAGGTGATTATTCCTAAAATTGAATTTTCTACGAAATGTGTAAAAACATTCGAGCGAACTATTGATAAAGAGATCAATATTCGAAATCGTAGCACAATTGCAGATTTTCGTATTTTTATTATGAATTCATGGTCTATAATTCTGGTGATTATTCCTAAAATTGAATTTTCTACGAAATGTGTAGAAATATTCGAGCGATTTTAATGCCCGTTGGCATAATAATTACAGGTCTCAACACCTATTGATAGAGGCATCAATCATCGAAATCGGAGCACAATTGCAGATTTTCGTTTTTTTATTATGAATTCATGGTCTATAGTTCAGGTGATTATTCCTAAAATTGAATTTTCTACGAAATGTGTAGAAACATTCTAGCGAACTATTGATAAAGAGATCAATATTCGAAATCGTAGCACAATTGCAGATATTCGTATTTTTATTATGAATTTATGGTCTAGAGTTCAGGAGATTTTTCCTAAAATTGAATTTTCTACGAAATGTGTAGAAATATTCCAGCGATTTAAATGCCCGTTGGCATAATAATTACAGGTCTCAACACCTATTGATAGAGGTACCAATCATCGAAATCGGAGCACAATTGCAGATTTTCGTTTTTTTTATTATGAATTTGTGGTCTATAGTTCAGGTGATTATTCCTAAAACTGAATTTTCTACGAAATGTGTAGAAATATTCGAACGAACTATTGATCAAGAGATCAATGTTCGAAAT
Organism: Tipula vernalis; assembly: GCA_958295665.1. NCBI lineage: Eukaryota > Metazoa > Arthropoda > Insecta > Diptera > Tipulidae > Tipula > Tipula vernalis. Next base: position 105,583,672 of record OY282560.1, read on the forward strand.
CGTAGCACAATTGCCGATTTTCGTATTTTTATTATGAATTCATGGTCTATAGTTCAGGTGATTATTCCTAAAATTGAATTTTCTACGAAATGTGTAGAAATATTCGAGCGATCTATTGATAAAGAGATCAATATTCGAAATCGGAGCACAATTGCAGATTTTCGTATTTTTATTATGAATTCATGGTCTATAGTTCAGGTGATTTTTCCTAAAATTGAATTTTCTACGAAATGTGTAGAAATGTTCGAGCGATCTAAATGCCCGTTGGCATAGTAATTACAGGTCTCAACACCTAATGATAGAGGCATCAATCATCGAAATCGGAGCACAATTGCAGATTTTCGTATTTTTATTATGAATTCATGGTCTATAGTTCAGGTGATTTTTCCTAAAATTGAATTTTCTACGAAATGTGTAGAAATATTCGAGCGATCTAAGTGCCCGTTGGCAAAGTAATTGCAGGTCTCAACACCTATTGATAGAGGCATCAATCAGCGAAATCGGAGCACAATTGCAGATTTTCGTATTTTTATTATGAATTCATGGTCTATAGTTCAGGTGATTATTCCTAAAATTGAATTTTCTACGAAATGTGTAGAAATATTCGAGCGATCTTAATGCCCGTTGGCATAATAATTACAGGTCTCAACACCTATTGATAGAGGCATCAATCATCGAAATCGGAGCACAATTGCAGATTTTCGTTTTTTTTATTATGAATTTGTGGTCTATAGTTCAGGTGATTATTCCTAAAATTGAATTTTCTACGAAATGTGTAGAAATATTCGAGCGATCTAAATGCCCGTTGGCATAATAATTACAGGTCTCAACACCTATTGATAGAGGCATCAATCATCGAAATCGGAGCACAATTGCAGATTTTCGTTTTTTTTATTATGAATTTGTGGTCTATAGTTCAGGTGATTATTCCTAAAATTGAATTTTCTACGAAATGTGTAGAAATATTCGAGCGAACTATTGATAAAGAGACCAATGTTCGAAATCGGAACACAATTGCAGATTTTCGTATTTTTATTATGAATTCATGGTCTATGGTTCAGGTGATTATTCCTATAATTGAATTTTCTACGAAATGTGTAGAAATATTCGAGCGAACTATTGATAAAGAGATCAATATTCGAAATCGGAGCACAATTGCAGATTTTCGTATTTTTATTATGAATTTATGGTCTAGAGTTCAGGTGATTATTCCTAAAATTGAATTTTCTACGAAATGTGTAGAAATATTCGAGCGATTTAAATGCCCGTTGGCATAATAATTACAGGTCTCAACACCTATTGATAGAGGTATCAATCATCGAAATCGGAGCACAATTGCAGATTTTCGTTTTTTTTATTATGAATTTGTGGTCTAGTTCAGGTGATTATTCCTAAAATTGAATTTTCTACGAAATGTGTAGAAATATTTGAGGGTTCTAAATGCCCGTTGGCATAATAATTACAGGTCTCAACACCTATTGATAGAGGCATCAATCATCGAAATCGGAGCACAATTGCAGATTTTCGTTTTTTTTATTATGAATTTGTGGTCTAGTTCAGGTGATTATTCCTAAAATTGAATTTTCTACGAAATGTGTAGAAATATTTGAGGGTTCTAAATGCCCGTTGGCATAATAATTACAGGTCTCAACACCTATTGATAGAGGCATCAATCATCGAAATCGGAGCACAATTGCAGATTTTCGTTTTTTTTTTATTATGAATTCATGGTCTATATTTCAGGTGATTATTCCTAAAATTGAATTTTCTACGAAATGTGTAGAAATATTTGAGCGATCTAAATGCCCGTTGGCATAATAATTACAGGTCTCAACACCTATTGATAGAGGTACCAATCATCGAAATCGGAGCACAATTGCAGATTTTCGTTTTTTTTATTATGAATTTGTGGTCTATAGTTCAGGTGATTATTCCTAAAACTGAATTTTCTACGAAATGTGTAGAAATATTCGAGCGATCTATTGATAAAGAGATCAATATTCGAAATCGGAGCACAATTGCAGATTTTCGTATTTTTATTATGAATTCATGGTCTATAGTTCAGGTGATTTTTCCTAAAATTGAATTTTCTACGAAATGTGTAGGAATATTCGAGCGATCTATTGATAAAGAGATCAATATTCGAAATCGGAGCACAATTGCAGATTTTCGTATTTTTATTATGAATTCATGGTCTATAGTTCAGGTGATTTTTCCTAAAATTGAATTTTCTACGAAATGTGTAGAAATATTCGAGCGATTTAAATGCCCGTTGGCATAATAATTACAGGTCTCAACACCTATTGATAGAGGCATCAATCAGCGAAATCGGAGCACAATTGCAGATTTTCGTATTTTTATTATGAATTCATGGTCTATAGTTCAGGTGATTATTCCTAAAATTGAATTTTCTACGAAATGTGTAGAAATATTCGAGCGATCTTAATGCCCGTTGGCATAATAATTACAGGTCTCAACACCTATTGATAGAGGCATCAATCATCGAAATCGGAGCACAATTGCAGATTTTCGTTTTTTTTATTATGAATTCATGGTCTATAATTCTGGTGATTATTCCTAAAATTGAATTTTCTACGAATTGTGTAGAAATATTCGAGCGATCTAAATGCCCGTTGGCATAATAATTACAGGTCTCAACACCTATTGATAGAGGCATCAATCATCGAAATCGGAGCACAATTGCAGATTTTCGTTTTTTTTATTATGAATTTGTGGTCTATAGTTCAGGTGATTATTCCTAAAATTGAATTTTCTACGAAATGTGTAAAAACATTCGAGCGAACTATTGATAAAGAGATCAATATTCGAAATCGTAGCACAATTGCAGATTTTCGTATTTTTATTATGAATTCATGGTCTATAATTCTGGTGATTATTCCTAAAATTGAATTTTCTACGAAATGTGTAGAAATATTCGAGCGATTTTAATGCCCGTTGGCATAATAATTACAGGTCTCAACACCTATTGATAGAGGCATCAATCATCGAAATCGGAGCACAATTGCAGATTTTCGTTTTTTTTATTATGAATTTGTGGTCTATAGTTCAGGTGATTATTCCTAAAATTGAATTTTCTACGAAATGTGTAGAAATATTCGAGCGATCTAAATGCCCGTTGGCATAATAATTACAGGTCTCAACACCTATTGATAGAGGCATCAATCATCGAAATCGGAGCACAATTGCAGATTTTCGTTTTTTTTATTATGAATTTGTGGTCTATAGTTCAGGTGATTATTCCTAAAATTGAATTTTCTACGAAATGTGTAAAAACATTCGAGCGAACTATTGATAAAGAGATCAATATTCGAAATCGTAGCACAATTGCAGATTTTCGTATTTTTATTATGAATTCATGGTCTATAATTCTGGTGATTATTCCTAAAATTGAATTTTCTACGAAATGTGTAGAAATATTCGAGCGATTTTAATGCCCGTTGGCATAATAATTACAGGTCTCAACACCTATTGATAGAGGCATCAATCATCGAAATCGGAGCACAATTGCAGATTTTCGTTTTTTTATTATGAATTCATGGTCTATAGTTCAGGTGATTATTCCTAAAATTGAATTTTCTACGAAATGTGTAGAAACATTCTAGCGAACTATTGATAAAGAGATCAATATTCGAAATCGTAGCACAATTGCAGATATTCGTATTTTTATTATGAATTTATGGTCTAGAGTTCAGGAGATTTTTCCTAAAATTGAATTTTCTACGAAATGTGTAGAAATATTCGAGCGATTTAAATGCCCGTTGGCATAATAATTACAGGTCTCAACACCTATTGATAGAGGTACCAATCATCGAAATCGGAGCACAATTGCAGATTTTCGTTTTTTTTATTATGAATTTGTGGTCTATAGTTCAGGTGATTATTCCTAAAACTGAATTTTCTACGAAATGTGTAGAAATATTCGAACGAACTATTGATCAAGAGATCAATGTTCGAAATCGTAGCACAATTGCCGATTTTCGTATTTTTATTATGAATTCATGGTCTATAGTTCAGGTGATTATTCCTAAAATTGAATTTTCTACGAAATGTGTAGAAATATTCGAGCGATCTATTGATAAAGAGATCAATATTCGAAATCGGAGCACAATTGCAGATTTTCGTATTTTTATTATGAATTCATGGTCTATAATTCTGGTGATTATTCCTAAAATTGAATTTTCTACGAAATGTGTAGAAATATTCGAGCGATTTTAATGCCCGTTGGCATAATAATTACAGGTCTCAACACCTATTGATAGAGGCATCAATCATCGAAATCGGAGCACAATTGCAGATTTTCGTTTTTTTTATTATGAATTTGTGGTCTATAGTTCAGGTGATTATTCCTAAAATTGAATTTTCTACGAAATGTGTAGAAATATTCGAGAGATCTAAATGCCCGTTGGCATAATAATTACAGGTCTCAACACCTATTGATAGAGGCATCAATCATCGAAATCGGAGCACATTTGCAGATTTTCGTTTTTTTTATTATGAATTCATGGTCTATAATACTGGTGATTATTCCTAAAATTGAATTTTCTACGAATTGTGTAGAAATATTCGAGCGATCTAAATGCCCGTTGGCATAATAATTACAGGTCTCAACACCTATTGATAGAGGCATCAATCATCGAAATCGGAGCACAATTGCAGATTTTCGTTTTTTTTATTATGAATTCATGGTCTATAATTCTGGTGATTATTCCTAAAATTGAATTTTCTACGAATTGTGTAGAAATATTCGAGCGATCTAAATGCCCGTTGGCATAATAATTACAGGTCTCAACACCTATTGATAGAGGCATCAATCATCGAAATCGGAGCACAATTGCAGATTTTCGTTTTTTTTATTATGAATTTGTGGTCTATAGTTCAGGTGATTATTCCTAAAATTGAATTTTCTACGAAATGTGTAAAAACATTCGAGCGAACTATTGATAAAGAGATCAATATTCGAAATCGTAGCACAATTGCAGATTTTCGTATTTTTATTATGAATTCATGGTCTATAATTCTGGTGATTATTCCTAAAATTGAATTTTCTACGAAATGTGTAGAAATATTCGAGCGATTTTAATGCCCGTTGGCATAATAATTACAGGTCTCAACACCTATTGATAGAGGCATCAATCATCGAAATCGGAGCACAATTGCAGATTTTCGTTTTTTTATTATGAATTCATGGTCTATAGTTCAGGTGATTATTCCTAAAATTGAATTTTCTACGAAATGTGTAGAAACATTCTAGCGAACTATTGATAAAGAGATCAATATTCGAAATCGTAGCACAATTGCAGATATTCGTATTTTTATTATGAATTTATGGTCTAGAGTTCAGGAGATTTTTCCTAAAATTGAATTTTCTACGAAATGTGTAGAAATATTCGAGCGATTTAAATGCCCGTTGGCATAATAATTACAGGTCTCAACACCTATTGATAGAGGTACCAATCATCGAAATCGGAGCACAATTGCAGATTTTCGTTTTTTTTATTATGAATTTGTGGTCTATAGTTCAGGTGATTATTCCTAAAACTGAATTTTCTACGAAATGTGTAGAAATATTCGAACGAACTATTGATCAAGAGATCAATGTTCGAAATCGTAGCACAATTGCCGATTTTCGTATTTTTATTATGAATTCATGGTCTATAGTTCAGGTGATTATTCCTAAAATTGAATTTTCTACGAAATGTGTAGAAATATTCGAGCGATCTATTGATAAAGAGATCAATATTCGAAATCGGAGCACAATTGCAGATTTTCGTATTTTTATTATGAATTCATGGTCTATAGTTCAGGTGATTTTTCCTAAAATTGAATTTTCTACGAAATGTGTAGAAATGTTCGAGCGATCTAAATGCCCGTTGGCATAGTAATTACAGGTCTCAACACCTAATGATAGAGGCATCAATCATCGAAATCGGAGCACAATTGCAGATTTTCGTATTTTTATTATGAATTCATGGTCTATAGTTCAGGTGATTTTTCCTAAAATTGAATTTTCTACGAAATGTGTAGAAATATTCGAGCGATCTAAGTGCCCGTTGGCAAAGTAATTGCAGGTCTCAACACCTATTGATAGAGGCATCAATCAGCGAAATCGGAGCACAATTGCAGATTTTCGTATTTTTATTATGAATTCATGGTCTATAGTTCAGGTGATTATTCCTAAAATTGAATTTTCTACGAAATGTGTAGAAATATTCGAGCGATCTTAATGCCCGTTGGCATAATAATTACAGGTCTCAACACCTATTGATAGAGGCATCAATCATCGAAATCGGAGCACAATTGCAGATTTTCGTTTTTTTTATTATGAATTTGTGGTCTATAGTTCAGGTGATTATTCCTAAAATTGAATTTTCTACGAAATGTGTAGAAATATTCGAGCGATCTAAATGCCCGTTGGCATAATAATTACAGGTCTCAACACCTATTGATAGAGGCATCAATCATCGAAATCGGAGCACAATTGCAGATTTTCGTTTTTTTTATTATGAATTTGTGGTCTATAGTTCAGGTGATTATTCCTAAAATTGAATTTTCTACGAAATGTGTAGAAATATTCGAGCGAACTATTGATAAAGAGACCAATGTTCGAAATCGGAACACAATTGCAGATTTTCGTATTTTTATTATGAATTCATGGTCTATGGTTCAGGTGATTATTCCTATAATTGAATTTTCTACGAAATGTGTAGAAATATTCGAGCGAACTATTGATAAAGAGATCAATATTCGAAATCGGAGCACAATTGCAGATTTTCGTATTTTTATTATGAATTTATGGTCTAGAGTTCAGGTGATTATTCCTAAAATTGAATTTTCTACGAAATGTGTAGAAATATTCGAGCGATTTAAATGCCCGTTGGCATAATAATTACAGGTCTCAACACCTATTGATAGAGGTATCAATCATCGAAATCGGAGCACAATTGCAGATTTTCGTTTTTTTTATTATGAATTTGTGGTCTAGTTCAGGTGATTATTCCTAAAATTGAATTTTCTACGAAATGTGTAGAAATATTTGAGGGTTCTAAATGCCCGTTGGCATAATAATTACAGGTCTCAACACCTATTGATAGAGGCATCAATCATCGAAATCGGAGCACAATTGCAGATTTTCGTTTTTTTTATTATGAATTTGTGGTCTAGTTCAGGTGATTATTCCTAAAATTGAATTTTCTACGAAATGTGTAGAAATATTTGAGGGTTCTAAATGCCCGTTGGCATAATAATTACAGGTCTCAACACCTATTGATAGAGGCATCAATCATCGAAATCGGAGCACAATTGCAGATTTTCGTTTTTTTTTTATTATGAATTCATGGTCTATATTTCAGGTGATTATTCCTAAAATTGAATTTTCTACGAAATGTGTAGAAATATTTGAGCGATCTAAATGCCCGTTGGCATAATAATTACAGGTCTCAACACCTATTGATAGAGGTACCAATCATCGAAATCGGAGCACAATTGCAGATTTTCGTTTTTTTTATTATGAATTTGTGGTCTATAGTTCAGGTGATTATTCCTAAAACTGAATTTTCTACGAAATGTGTAGAAATATTCGAGCGATCTATTGATAAAGAGATCAATATTCGAAATCGGAGCACAATTGCAGATTTTCGTATTTTTATTATGAATTCATGGTCTATAGTTCAGGTGATTTTTCCTAAAATTGAATTTTCTACGAAATGTGTAGGAATATTCGAGCGATCTATTGATAAAGAGATCAATATTCGAAATCGGAGCACAATTGCAGATTTTCGTATTTTTATTATGAATTCATGGTCTATAGTTCAGGTGATTATTCCTAAAATTGAATTTTCTACGAAATGTGTAGAAATATTCGAGCGATTTAAATGCCCGTTGGCATAATAATTACAGGTCTCAACACCTATTGATAGAGGTATCAATCATCGAAATCGGAGCACAATTGCAGATTTTCGTTTTTTTTATTATGAATTTGTGGTCTAGTTCAGGTGATTATTCCTAAAATTGAATTTTCTACGAAATGTGTAGAAATATTTGAGGGTTCTAAATGCCCGTTGGCATAATAATTACAGGTCTCAACACCTATTGATAGAGGCATCAATCATCGAAATCGGAGCACAATTGCAGATTTTCGTTTTTTTTTTATTATGAATTCATGGTCTATATTTCAGGTGATTATTCCTAAAATTGAATTTTCTACGAAATGTGTAGAAATATTTGAGCGATCTAAATGCCCGTTGGCATAATAATTACAGGTCTCAACACCTATTGATAGAGGTACCAATCATCGAAATCGGAGCACAATTGCAGATTTTCGTTTTTTTTATTATGAATTTGTGGTCTATAGTTCAGGTGATTATTCCTAAAACTGAATTTTCTACGAAATGTGTAGAAATATTCGAGCGATCTATTGATAAAGAGATCAATATTCGAAATCGGAGCACAATTGCAGATTTTCGTATTTTTATTATGAATTCATGGTCTATAGTTCAGGTGATTTTTCCTAAAATTGAATTTTCTACGAAATGTGTAGGAATATTCGAGCGATCTATTGATAAAGAGATCAATATTCGAAATCGGAGCACAATTGCAGATTTTCGTATTTTTATTATGAATTCATGGTCTATAGTTCAGGTGATTTTTCCTAAGATTGAATTTTCTACGAAATGTGTAGAAATGTTCGAGCGATCTAAATGCCCGTTGGCATAGTAATTACAGGTCTCAACACCTAATGATAGAGGCATCAATCATCGAAATCGGAGCACAATTGCAGATTTTCGTATTTTTATTATGGATTCATGGTCTATAGTTCAGGTGATTTTTCCTAAAATTGAATTTTCTACGAAATGTGTAGAAATGTTCGAGCGATCTAAATGCCCGTTGGCATAGTAATTGCAGGTCTCAACACCTATTGATAGAGGCATCAATCAGCGAAATCGGAGCACAATTGCAGATTTTCGTATTTTTATTATGAATTCATGGTCTATAGTTCAGGTGATTATTCCTAAAATTGACTTTTCTACGAAATGTGTAGAAATATTCGAGCGATCTTAATGCTTGTTGGCACAATAATTACAGGTCTCAACACCTATTGATAGAGGCATCAATCATCGAAATCGGAGCACAATTGCAGATTTTCTTTTTTTTTATTATGAATTTGTGGTCTATAGTTCAGGTGATTATTCCTAAAATTGAATTTTCTACGAAATGTGTAGAAATATTCGAGCGATCTAAATGCCCGTTGGCATAATAATTACAGGTCTCAACACCTATTGATAGAGGCATCAATCATCGAAATCGGAGCACAATTGCAGATTTTCGTTTTTTTTATTATGAATTTGTGGTCTATAGTTCAGGTGATTATTCCTAAAATTGAATTTTCTACGAAATGTGTAGAAATATTCGAGCGAACTATTGATAAAGAGACCAATGTTCGAAATCGGAACACAATTGCAGATTTTCGTATTTTTATTATGAATTCATGGTTTATAGTTCAGGTGATTATTCCTAAAATTGAATTTTCTACGAAATGTGTAGAAATATTCGAGCGATCTATTGATAAAGAGATCAATATTCGAAATCGGAGCACAATTGCAGATTTTCGTATTTTTATTATGAATTTATGGTCTAGAGTTCAGGAGATTTTTCCTAAAATTGAATTTTCTACGAAATGTGTAGAAATATTTGAGGGTTCTAAATGCCCGTTGGCATAATAATTACAGGTCTCAACACCTATTGATAGAGGCATCAATCATCGAAATCGGAGCACAATTGCAGATTTTCGTTTTTTTTATTATGAATTCATGGTCTATAATTCTGGTGATTATTCCTAAAATTGAATTTTCTACGAATTGTGTAGAAACATTCGAGCGAACTATTGATAAAGAGATCAATATTCGAAATCGTAGCACAATTGCAGATTTTCGTATTTTTATTATGAATTCATGGTCTATAGTTCAGGTGATTTTTCCTAAAATTGAATTTTCTACGAAATGTGTAGAAATATTAATGCCCGTTGGCATATTAATTACAGGTCTCAACACCTATTGATAGAGGTATCAATCATCGAAATCGGAGCACAATTGCAGATTTTCGTTTTTTTTATTATGAATTTGTGGTCTATAGTTCAGGTGACTATTCCTAAAATTGAATTTTCTACGAAATGTGTAGAAATATTCGAGCGAACTATTGATAAAGAGACCAATGTTCGAAATCGGAACACAATTGCAGATTTTCGTATTTTTATTATGAATTCATGGTCTATAGTTCAGGTGATTATTCCTAAAATTGAATTTTCTACGAAATGTGTAGAAATATTCGAGCGATCTATTGATAAAGAGATCAATATTCGAAATCGGAGCACAATTGCAGATTTTCGTATTTTTATTATGAATTCATGGTCTATAGTTCAGGTGATTTTTCCTAAAATTGAATTTTCTACGAAATGTGTAGAAATGTTCGAGCGATCTAAATGCCCGTTGGCATAGTAATTACAGGTCTCAACACCTAATGATAGAGGCATCAATCATCGAAATCGGAGCACAATTGCAGATTTTCGTATTTTTATTATGTATTCATGGTCTATAGTTCAGGTGATTTTTCCTAAAATTGAATTTTCTACGAAATGTGTAGAAATATTCGAGCGATCTATTGATAAAGAGATCAATATTCGAAATCGGAGCACAATTGCAGATTTTCGTATTTTTATTATGAATTCATGGTCTATAGTTCAGGTGATTTTTCCTAAAATTGAATTTTCTACGAAATGTGTAGAAATATTCGAGCGATCTAAGTGCCCGTTGGCATAGTAATTGCAGGTCTCAACACCTATTGATAGAGGCATCAATCATCGAAATCGGAGCACAATTGCAGATTTTCGTTTTTTTTATTATGAATTCATGGTCTATAGTTCAGGTGATTATTCCTAAAATTGAATTTTCTACGAATTGTGTAGAAACATTCGAGCGAACTATTGATACAGAGATCAATATTCGAAATCGTAGCACAATTGCAGATTTTCGTATTTTTATTATGAATTCATGGTCTATAGTTCAGGTGATTTTTCCTAAAATTGAATTTTCTACGAAATGTGTAGAAATATTATTGCCCGTTGGCATATTAATTACAGGTCTCAACACCTATTGATAGAGGTATCAATCATCGAAATCGGAGCACAATTGCAGATTTTCGTTTTTTTTATTATGAATTTGTGGTCTATAGTTCAGGTGATTATTCCTAAAATTGAATTTTCTACGAAATGTGTAGAAATATTCAAGCGAACTATTGATAAAGAGATCAATATTCGAAATTGTAGCACAATTGCAGATTTTCGTATTTTTATTATGAATTTGTGGTCTATAGTTCAGGTGATTATTCCTAAAATTGAATTTTCTACGAAATGTGTAGAAATAATCAAGCGAACTATTGATAAAGAGATCAATATTCGAAATCGTAGCACAATTGCAGATTTTCGTATTTTTATTATGAATTCATGGTCTATAATTCTGGTGATTATTCCTAAAATTGAATTTTCTACGAAATGTGTAGAAATATTCGAGCGATCTAAATGCCCGTTGGCATAATAATTACAGGTCTCAACACCTATTGATAGAGGCATCAATCATCGAAATCGGAGCACAATTGCAGATTTTCGTATTTTTATTATGAATTTGTGGTCTATAGTTCAGGTGATTATTCCTAAAATTGAATTTTCTACGAAATGTGTAGAAACATTCGAGCGACCTTAATGCCAGTTGGCATAATAATTACAGGTCTCAACACCTATTGATAGAGGCATCAATCATCGAAATCGGAGCACAATTGCAGATTTTCGTTTTTTTTATTATGAATTTGTGGTCTAGTTCAGGTGATTATTCCTAAAATTGAATTTTCTACGAAATGTGTAGAAATATTTGTGCGATCTAAATGCCCGTTGGCATAATAATTACAGGTCTCAACACCTATTGATAGAGGCATCAATCATCGAAATCGGAGCACAATTGCAGATTTTCGTTTTTTTTATTATGAATTTGTGGTATATAGTTCAGGTGATTATTCCTAAAATTGAATTTTCTACGAAATGTGTAGAAATATTCAAGCGAACTATTGATAAAGAGATCAATATTCGAAATTGTAGCACAATTGCAGATTTTCGTATTTTTATTATGAATTTGTGGTCTATAGTTCAGGTGATTATTCCTAAAATTGAATTTTCTACGAAATGTGTAGAAACATTCGAGCGACCTTAATGCCCGTTGGCATAATAATTACAGGTCTCAACACCTATTGATAGAGGCATCAATCATCGAAATCGGAGCACAATTGCAGATTTTCGTTTTTTTTATTATGAATTTGTGGTCTAGTTCAGGTGATTATTCCTAAAATTGAATTTTCTACGAAATGTGTAGAAATATTTGTGCGATCTAAATGCCCGTTGGCATAATAATTACAGGCCTCAACACCTATTGATAGAGGCATCAATCATCGAAATCGGAGCACAATTGCAGATTTTCGTTTTTTTTATTATGAATTTGTGGTCTATAGTTCAGGTGATTATTCCTAAAATTGAATTTTCTACGAAACGTGTAGAAACATTCGAGCGAACTATTGATAAAGAGATCAATATTCGAAATCGTAGCACAATTGCAGATTTTCGTATTTTTATTATGAATTCATGGTCTATAGTTCAGGTGATTATTCCTAAAATTGAATTTTCTACGAAATGTGTAGAAATATTCGAGCGATCTAAATGCCCGTTGGCATATTAATTACAGGTTTCAACACCTATTGATAGAGGCATCAATCATCGAAATCGGAGCACAATTGCAGATTTTCGTTTTTTTTTATTATGAATTTGTGGTCTATAGTTCAGATGATTATTCCTAAAATTGAATTTTCTACGAAATGTGTAGAAACATTAGAGCGAACTATTGATAAAGAGATCAATATTCGAAATCGTAGCACAATTGCAGATTTTCGTATTTTTATTATGAATTCATGGTATATAGTTCAGGTGATTATTCCTAAAATTGAATTTTCTACGAAATGTGTAGAAATATTCGAGCGACCTTAATGCCCGTTGGCATAATAATAACAGGTCTCAACACCTATTGATAGAGGCATCAATCATCGAAATCGGAGTACAATTGCAGATTTTCGTTTTTTTTATTTTAAATTCATGGTCTATAATTCTGGTGATTATTCCTAAAATTGAATTTTCTACGAAATGTGTAGAAATATTCGAGCGATCTAAATGCCCGTTGGCATAATAATTACAGGTCTCAACACCTATTGATAGAGGCATCAATCATCGAAATCGGAGCACAATTGCAGATTTTCGTTTTTTTTATTATGAATTTGTGGTCTATAGTTCAGGTGATTATTCCTAAAATTGAATTTTCTACGAAATGTGTAGAAATATTCGCGCGAACTATTGATAAAGAGATCAATATTTAAAATCGTAGCACAATTGCAGATTTTCGTATTTTTATTATGAATTCATGGTCTATAGTTCAGGTGATTTTTCCTAAAATTGAATTTTCTACGAAATGTGTAGAAATATTCGAGCGATCTAAATGCCCGTTGGCATAGTAATTACAAGTCTCAACACCTATTGATAGAGGTATCAATCATCGAAATCGGAGCACAATTGCAGATTTTCGTTTTTTTTATTATGAATTTGTGGTCTATAGTTCAGGTGATTATTCCTAAAATTGAATTTTCTACGAAATGTGTAGAAATATTTGAGCGAACTATTGATAAAGAGACCAATGTTCGAAATCGGAGCACAATTGCAGATTTTCGTATTTTTATTATGAATTCATGGTCTATAGTTCAGGTGATTTTTCCTAAAATTGAATTTTCTACGAAATGTGTAGAAATATTCAAGCGATCTAAATGCCCGTTGGCATAATAATTACAGGTCTCAACACCTATTGATAGAGGCATCAATCATCGAAATCGGAGCACAATTGCAGAATTTCGTTTTTTTTATTATGAATTTGTGGTCTATAGTTCAGGTGATTATTCCTAAAATTGAATTTTCTACGAAATGTGTAGAAATATTCGAGCGATCTAAATGCCCGTTGGCATAATAATTACAGGTCTCAACACCTATTGATAGAGGCATCAATCATCGAAATCTGAGAACAATTGCAGATTTTCGTTTTTTTTATTATGAATTCATGGTCTATAATTCTGGTGATTATTCCTAAAATTGAATTTTCTACGAAATGTGTAGAAATATTCGAGCGATCTAAATGCCCGTTGGCATAATAATTACAGGTCTCAACACCTATTGATAGAGGCATCAATCATCGAAATCGGAGCACAATTGCAGATTTTCGTTTTTTTTATTATGAATTTGTGGTCTATAGTTCAGGTGATTATTCCTAAAATTGAATTTTCTACGAAATGTGTAGAAATATTCAAGCGAACTATTGATAAAGAGATCAATATTCGAAATCGTAGCACAATTGCAGATTTTCGTATTTTTATTATGAATTCATGGTCTATAGTTCAGGTGATTATTCCTAAAATTGAATTTTCTACGAAATGTGTAGAAACATTCAAGCGACCTTAATGCCCGTTGGCATAATAATTACAGGTTTCAACACCTATTGATATAGGCATCAATCATCGAAATCGGAGCACAATTGCAGATTTTCGTTTTTTTTATTATGAATTTGTGGTCCTTAGTTCTGGTGATTATTCCTAAAATTGAATTTTCTACGAAATGTGTAGAAATATTCGAGCGATCTAAATGCCCGTTGGCATAATAATTACAGGTCTCAACACCTATTGATAGAGGTATCAATCATCGAAATCGGAGCACAATTGCAGATTTTCGTTTTTTTTATTATGAATTCATGGTCTATAATTCTGGTGATTATTCCTAAAATTGAATTTTCTACGAAATGTGTAGAAATATTTGAGCGATCTAAATGCCCGTTGGCATAATAATTACAGGTCTCAACACCTATTGATAGAGGCATCAATCATCGAAATCGGAGCACAATTGCAGAGTTTCGTTTTTTTTATTATGAATTCATGGTCTATAGTTCAGGTGATTATTCCTAAAATTGAATTTTCTACGAAATGTGTAGAAATATTCGAGCGATCTTAATGCCCGTTGGCATAATAATTACAGGTCTCAACACCTATTGATAGAGGCATCAATCATCGAAATCGGAGCACAATTGCAGATTTTCGTTTTTTTTATTATGAATTTGTGGTCTATAGTTCAGGTGATAATTCCTAAAATTGAATTTTTTACGAAATGTGTAGAAATATTCGAGCAAACTATTGATAAAGAGATCAATATTCGAAATCGAAGCACAATTGCAGATTTTCGTTTTTTTTATTATGAATTTGTGGTCTATAGTTCAGGTGATTATTCCTAAAATTGAATTTTCTACGAAATGTGTAGAAATATTCGAGCGAACTATTAATAAAGAGATCAATATTCGAAATCGAAGCACAATTGCAGATTTTCGTTTTTTTTATTATGAATTTGTGGTCTATAGTTCAGGTGATTATTCCTAAAATAGAATTTTCTACGAATTGTGTAGAAATATTCGAGCGATCTTAATGCCCGTTGGCATAATAATTACAGGTCTCAACACCTATTGATAGAGGCATCAATCATCGAAATCGGAGCACAATTGCAGATTTTCGTTTTTTTTATTATGAATTCATGGTCTATAATTCTGGTGATTATTCCTAAAATTGAATTTTCTACGAATTGTGTAGAAATATTCGAGAGATCTAAATGCCCGTTGGCATAATAATTACAGGTCTCAACACCTATTGATAGAGGCATCAATCATCGAAATCGGAGCACAATTGCAGATTTTCGTTTTTTTTATTATGAATTCATGGTGTATAATCCTGGTGATTATTCCTAAAATTGAATTTTCTACGAATTGTGTAGAAATATTCGAGCGATCTAAATGTCCGTTGGCATAATAATTACAGGTCTCAACACCTATTGATAGAGGCATCAATCATCGAAATCGGAGCACAATTGCAGATTTTCGTTTTTTTTATTATGAATTTGTGGTCTATAGTTAAGGTGATTATTCCTAAAATTGAATTTTCTACGAAATGTGTAAAAATATTCGAGCGAACTACTGATAAAGAGATCAATGTTCGAAATCGGAGCACAATTGCAGATTTTCGTATTTTTATTATGAATTCATGGTCTATAGTTCAGGGGATTTTTCCTAAAATTGAATTTTCTACGAAATGTGTAGAAATATTTGAGCGATCTAAATGCCCGTTGGCATAATAATTACAGGTCTCAACACCTATTGATAGAGGCATCAATCATCGAAATCGGAGCACAATTGCAGATTTTCGTTTTTTTTATTATGAATTTGTGGTCTATAGTTCAGGTGATTATTCCTAAAATTGAATTTTCTACGAAATGTGTAGAAATATTCGAGCGAACTATTGATAAAGAGATCAATGTTCGAAATCGGAGCACAATTGCAGATTTTCGTATTTTTATTATGAATTCATGGTCTATTATAGTTCAGGTGATTTTTCCTAAAATTGAATTTTCTACGAAATGTGTAGAAATATTTGAGCGATCTAAATGCCCGTTGGCATAGTAATTACAGGTCTCAACACCTATTGATAGAGGCATCAATCATCGAAATCGGAGCACAATTGCAGATTTTCGTTTTTTTTATTATGAATTTGTGGTCTATAGTTCAGGTGATTATTCCTAAAATTGAATTTTCTACGAAATGTGTAGAAATATTCGAGCGAACTATTGATAAAGAGATCAATGTTCGAAATCGTAGCACAATTGCAGATTTTCGTATTTTTATTATGAATTCATGGTCTATAGTTCAGGGGATTATTCCTAAAATTGAATTTTCTACGAAATGTGTAGAAATATTCGAGCGATCTTAATGCCCGTTGGCATAATAATTACAGGTCTCAACACCTATTGATAGAGGCATCAATCATCGAAATCGGAGCACAATTGCAGATTTTCGTTTTTTTTATTATGAATTTGTGGTCTATAGTTCAGGTGATTATTCCTAAAATTGAATTTTCTACGAAATGTGTAGAAATATTCGAGCGAACTATTGATAAAGAGATCAATGTTCGAAATCGGAGCACAATTGCAGATTTTCGTATTTTTATTATGAATTCATGGTCTATAGTTCAGGTGATTTTTCCTAAAATTTAATTTTCTACGAAATGTGTAGAAATATTCGAGCGATCTAAATGCCCGTTGGCATAGTAATTACAGGTCTCAACACCTATTGATAGAGGCATCAATCATCGAAATCGGAGCACAATTGCAGATTTTCGTTTTTTTTATTATGAATTTGTGGTCTATAGTTCAGGTGATTATTCCTAAAATTGAATTTTCTACGAAATGTGTAGAAATATTCGAGCGAACTATTGATAAAGAGATCAATGTTCGAAATCGTAGCACAATTGGAGATTTTCGTATTTTTATTATGAATTCATGGTCTATAGTTCAGGTGATTATTCCTAAAATTGAATTTTCTACGAAATGTGTAGAAATATTCGAGCGATCTTAATGCCCGTTGGCATAATAATTACAGGTCTCAACACCTATTGATAGAGGCATCAATCATCGAAATCGGAGCACAATTGCATATTTTCGTTTTTTTTATTATGAATTTGTGGTCTATAGTTCAGGGGATTATTCCTAAAATTGAATTTTCTACGAAATGTGTAGAAATATTCGAGAGATCTAAATGCCCGTTGGCATAGTAATTACAGGTCTCAACACCTATTGATAGAGACATCAGTCATCGAAATCGGAGCACAATTGCAGATTTTCGTTTTTTTTATTATGAATTTGTGGTCTATAGTTCAGGTGATTATTCCTAAAATTGAATTTTCTACGAAATGTGTAGAAATATTCGAGCGAACTATTGATAAAGAGATCAATATTCGAAATCGTAGCACAATTGCAGATTTTCGTTTTTATTATGAATTCATGGTCTATAGTTCAGGTGATTATTCCTAAAATTGAATTTTCTACGAAATGTGTAGAAATATTCGAGCGATCTAAGTGCCCGTTGGCATAGTAATTACAGGTCTCAACACCTATTGATAGAGGCATCAATCATCGAAATCGGAGCACAATTGTATATTTTCGTTTTTTTTATTATGAATTTGTGGTCTATAGTTCAGGGGATTATTCCTAAAATTGAATTTTCTACGAAATGTGTAGAAATATTCGAGAGATCTAAATTCCCGTTGGCATAGTAATTACAGGTCTCAACACCTATTGATAGAGGCATCAATCATCGAAATCGGAGCACAATTGCAGATTTTCGTTTTTTTTATTATGAATTTGTGGTCTATAGTTCAAGTGATTATTCCTAAAATTGAATTTTCTACGAAATGTGTAGAAATATTCGAGCGAACTATTGATAAAGAGATCAATGTTCAAAATCGTAGCACAATTGCAGATTTTCGTATTTTTATTATGAATTCATGGTCTATAGTTCAGGTGATTATTCCTAAAATTGAATTTTCTACGAAATATGTAGAAATATTCGAGCGAACTATTGATAAAGAGATCAATATTCGAAATCGGAGCACAATTACAGATTTTCGTTTTTTTTATTATGAATTCATGGTCTATAGTTCAGGTGACTATTCCTAAAATTGAATTTTCTACGAAATGTGTAGAAATATTCGAGCGATCTTAATGCCCGTTGGCATAATAATTACAGGTCTCAACACCTATTGATAGAGGCATCAATCATCGAAATCGGAGCACAATTGCAGATTTTCGTTTTTTTTATTATGAATTTGTGGTCTATAGTTCAGGTGATTATTCCTAAAATTGAATTTTCTACGAAATGTGTAGAAATATTCGAGCGATCTAAATGCCCGTTGGCATAGTAATTACAGGTCTCAACACCTATTGATAGAGGCATCAATCATCGAAATCGGAGCACAATTGCAGATTTTCATATTTTTATTATGAATTCATGGTCTATAGTTCAGGTGATTTTTCCTAAAATAGAATTTTCTACGAAATGTGTAGAAATATTCGAGCGATCTAAATTCCCGTTAGCATAGTAATTACAGGTCTCAACACCTATTGATAGAGGCATCAATCATCGAAATCGGAGCACAATTGCAGATTTTCGTTTTTTTTATTATGAATTTGTGGTCTATAGTTCAGGTGATTATTCCTAAAATTGAATTTTCTACGAAATGTGTAGAAATATTCGAGCGAACTATTGATAAAGAGATCAATGTTCGAAATAGGAGCACAATTGCAGATTTTCGTATTTTTATTATGAATTCATGGTCTATAGTTCAGGTGATTATTCCTAAAATTGAATTTTCTACGAAATGTGTAGAAATATTCGAGCCAACTATTGATAAAGAGATCAATATTCGAAATCGGAGCACAATTGCAGATTTTCGATTTTTTTATTATGAATTTGTGGTCTATAGTTCAGGTGATTATTCCTAAAATTGAATTTTCTACGAAATGTGTAGAAATATTCGAGCGATCTAAATGCCTGTTGGCATAATAATTACAGGTCTCAACACCTATTGATAGAGGCATCAATCATCGAAATCGGAGCACAATTGCAGATTTTCGTTTTTTTTATTATGAATTCATGGTCTATAGTTCAGGTGATTATTCCTAAAATTGAATTTTCTACGAAATGTGTAGAAATATTTGAGCGATCTAAATGCCCGTTGGCATAATAATTACAGGTCTCAACACCTATTGATAGAGGCATCAATCATCGAAATCGGAGCACAATTGCAGATTTTCGTTTTTTTTATTATGAATTTGTGGTCTATAGTTCAGGTGATTATTCCTAAAATTGAATTTTCTACGAAATGTGTAGAAATATTCGAGCAATCTAAATGCCCGTTGGCATAATAATTACAGGTCTCAACACATATTGATAGAGGCATCAATCATCGAAATCGGAGCACAATTGCAGATTTTCGTTTTTATTATTATGAATTCATGGTCTATAGTTCAGGTGATTATTCCTAAAATTGAATTTTCTACGAAATGTGTAGAAATATTTAAACGATCTAAATGCCTGTTGGCATAATAATTACAGGTCTCAACACCTATTGATAGAGGCATCAATCATCGAAATCAGAGCACAATTGCAGATTTTCGTTTTTTTTATTATGAATTCATGGTCTATAGTTCAGGTGATTTTTCCTAAAATTGAATTTTCTACGAAATGTGTAGAAATATTCGAGCGAACTTTTGATAAAAAAAACCAATATTCGAAATCGGAGCACAATTGCAGATTTTCGTTTTTTTTATTATGAATTCATGGTCTATAGTTCAGGTGATTTTTCCTAAAATTGAATTTTCTACGAAATGTGTAGAAATATTTGAGCGATCTAAATGCCCGTTGGCATAATAATTACAGGTCTCAACACCTATTGATAGAGGCATCAATCATCGAAATCGGAGCACAATTGCAGATTTTCGTTTTTTTTATTATGAATTTGTGGTCTATAGTTCAGGTGATTATTCCTAAAATTGAATTTTCTACGAAATGTGTAGAAATATTCGAGCGATCTAAATGCCCGTTGGCATAATAATTACAGGTCTCAACACCTATTGATAGAGGCATCAATCATCGAAATCGGAGCACAATTGCAGATTTTCGTTTTTTTTATTATGAATTTGTGGTCTATAGTTCAGGTGATTATTCCTAAAATTGAATTTTCTACGAAATGTGTAGAAATATTCAAGCTAACTATTGATAAAGAGATCAATGTTCGAAATCGGAGCACAATTGCAGATTTTCGTATTTTTATTATGAATTCATGGTCTATAGTTCAGGTGATTATTCCTAAAATTGAATTTTCTACGAAATGTGTAGAAATATTCGAGCGATCTAAATGCCCGTTGGCATAATAATTACAGGTCTCAACACCTATTGATAGAGGCATCAATCATCGAAATCGGAGCACAATTGCAGATTTTCGTATTTTTATTATGAATTCATGGTCTATAGTTCAGGTGATTTTTCCTAAAATAGAATTTTCTACGAAATGTGTAGAAATATTCGAGCGATCTAAATGCCCGTTGGCATAATAATTACAGGTCTCAACACCTATTGATAGAGGCATCAATCATCGAAATCGGAGCACAATTGCAGATTTTCGTATTTTTATTATGAATTTGTGGTCTATAGTTCAGGTGATTTTTCCTAAAATAGAATTTTCTACGAAATGTGTAGAAATATTCGAGCGATCTAAATGCCCGTTGGCATAGTAATTACAGGTCTCAACACCTATTGATAGAGGCATCAATCATCGAAATCGGAGCACAATTGCAGATTTTCGTTTTTTTTATTATGAATTTGTGGTCTATAGTTCAGGTGATTATTCCTAAAATTGAATTTTCTACGAAATGTGTAGAAATATTCGAGCTAACTATTGATAAAGAGATCAATGTTCGAAATCGGAGCACAATTGCAGATTTTCGTATTTTTATTATGAATTCATGGTCTATAGTTCAGGTGATTATTCCTAAAATTGAATTTTCTACGAAATGTGTAGAAATATTCGAGCCAACTATTGATAAAGAGATCAATATTCGAAATCGGAGCACAATTGCAGATTTTCGATTTTTTTATTATGAATTTGTGGTCTATAGTTCAGGTGATTATTCCTAAAATTGAATTTTCTACGAAATGTGTAGAAATATTCGAGCGATCTAAATGCCTGTTGGCATAATAATTACAGGTCTCAACACCTATTGATAGAGGCATCAATCATCGAAATCGGAGCACAATTGCAGATTTTCGTTTTTTTTATTATGAATTTGTGGTCTATAAGTTCAGGTGATTATTCCTAAAATTGAATTTTCTACGAAATGTGTAGAAATATTCGAGCGATATAAATGCCCGTTGGCATAATAATTACAGGTCTCAACACCTATTGATAGAGGCATCAATCATCGAAATCGGAGCACAATTGCAGATTTTCGTTTTTTTTATTATGAATTTGTGGTCTATAGTTCAGGTGATTATTCCTAAAATTGAATTTTCTACGAAATGTTTAGAAATATTCGAGCGATCTAAATGCCCGTTGGCATAATAATTACAGGTCTCAACACCTATTGGTAGAGGCATCAATCATCGAAATCGGAGCACAATTGCAGATTTTCGTTTTTTTATTATGAATTCATGGTCTATAGTTCAGGTGATTATTCCTAAAATTGAATTTTCTACGAAATGTGTAGAAATATTTGAGCGATCTAAATGCCCGTTGGCATAATAATTACAGGTCTCAACACCTATTGATAGAGGCATCAATCATCGAAATCGGAGCACAATTGCAGATTTTCGTTTTTTTTATTATGAATTTGTGGTCTATAGTTCAGGTGATTATTCCTAAAATTGAATTTTCTACGAAATGTGTAGAAATATTCGAGCGATCTAAATGCCCGTTGGTATAATAATTACAGGTCTCAACACATATTGATAGAGGCATCAATCATCGAAATCGGAGCACAATTGCACATTTTCGTTTTTTTTATTATGAATTTGTGGTCTATAGTTCAGGTGATTATTCCTAAAATTGAATTTTCTACGAAATGTGTAAAAATATTCGAGCGAACTATTGATAAAGAGATCAGTGTTCGAAATCGGAGCACAATTGCAGATTTTCGTATTTTTATTATGAATTCATGGTCTATAGTTCAGGTGATTATTCCTAAAATTGAATTTTCTACGAAATGTGTAGAAATATTCGAGCGATCTAAATGCCCGTTGGCATAATAATTACAGGTCTCAACACCTATTGATAGAGGCATCAATCATCGAAATCGGAGCACAATTGCAGATTTTCGTTTTTTTTATTATGAATTTGAGGTCTATAGTTAAGGTGATTATTCCTAAAATTGAATTTTCTACGAAATGTGTAAAAATATTCGAGCGAACTATTGATAAAGAGATCAATGTTCGAAATCGGAGCACAATTGCAGATTTTCGTATTTTTATTATGAATTCATGGTCTATAGTTCAGGTGATTATTCCTAAAATTGAATTTTCTACGAAATTGTAGAAATATTTGAGCGATCTAAATGCCCGTTGGCATAATAATTACAGGTCTCAACACCTATTGATAGAGGCATCAATCATCGAAATCGGAGCACAATTGCAGATTTTCGTTTTTTTTATTATGAATTTGAGGTCTATAGTTAAGGTGATTATTCCTAAAATTGAATTTTCTACGAAATGTGTAAAAATATTCGAGCGAACTATTGATAAAGAGATCAATGTTCGAAATCGGAGCACAATTGCAGATTTTCGTATTTTTATTATGAATTCATGGTCTATAGTTCAGGTGATTATTCCTAAAATTGAATTTTCTACGAAATTGTAGAAATATTTGAGCGATCTAAATGCCCGTTGGCATAATAATTACAGGTCTCAACACCTATTGATAGAGGCATCAATCATCGAAATCGGAGCACAATTGCAGATTTTCGATTTTTTTTATTATGAATTTGTGGTCTATAGTTCAGGTGATTATTCCTAAAATTGAATTTTCTACGAAATGTGTAGAAATATTCGAGCGAACTATTGATAAAGAGATCAATGTTCGAAATCGGAGCACAATTGCAGATTTTCGTATTTTTATTATGAATTCATGGTCTATAGTTCAGGTGATTATTCCTAAAATTGAATTTTCTACGAAATTGTAGAAATATTTTAGCGATCTAAATGCCCGTTGGCATAGTAATTACAGGTCTCAACACCTATTGATAGAGGCATCAATCATCGAAATCGGAGCACAATTGCAGATTTTCGTTTTTTTTTATTATGAATTTGTGGTCTATAGTTCAGGTGATTATTCCTAAAATTGAATTTTCTACGAAATGTGTAGAAATATTCGAGCGAACTATTGATAAAGAGATCAATGTTCGAAATCGTAGCACAATTGCAGATTTTCGTATTTTTATTATGAATTCATGGTCTATAGTTCAGGGGATTATTCCTAAAATTGAATTTTCTACGAAATGTGTAGAAATATTCGAGCGATCTTAATGCCCGTTGGCATAATAATTACAGGTCTCAACACCTATTGATAGAGGCATCAATCATCGAAATCGGAGCACAATTGCAGATTTTCGTTTTTTTTATTATGAATTTGTGGCCTATAGTTCAGGTGATTATTCCTAAAATTGAATTTTCTACGAAATGTGTAGAAATATTCGAGCGAACTATTGATAAAGAGATCAATGTTCGAAATCGGAGCACAATTGCAGATTTTCGTATTTTTATTATGAATTCATGGTCTATAGTTCAGGTGATTATTCCTAAAATTGAATTTTCTACGAAATTGTAGAAATATTTGAGCGATCTAAATGCCCGTTGGCATAGTAATTACAGGTCTCAACACCTATTGATAGAGGCATCAATCATCGAAATCGGAGCACAATTGCAGATTTTCGTTTTTTTTTATTATGAATTTGTGGTCTATAGTTCAGGTGATTATTCCTAAAATTGAATTTTCTACGAAATGTGTAGAAATATTCGAGCGAACTATTGATAAAGAGATCAATGTTCGAAATCGTAGCACAATTGCAGATTTTCGTATTTTTATTATGAATTCATGGTCTATAGTTCAGGGGATTATTCCTAAAATTGAATTTTCTACGAAATGTGTAGAAATATTCGAGCGATCTTAATGCCCGTTGGCATAATAATTACAGGTCTCAACACCTATTGATAGAGGCATCAATCATCAAAATCGGAGCACAATTGCAGATTTTCGTTTTTTTTATTATGAATTTGTGGCCTATAGTTCAGGTGATTATTCCTAAAATTGAATTTTCTACGAAATGTGTAGAAATATTCGAGCGAACTATTGATAAAGAGATCAATGTTCGAAATCGGAGCATAATTGCAGATTTTCGTATTTTTATTATGAATTCATGGTCTATAGTTCAGGTGATTTTTCCTAAAATTGAATTTTCTACGAAATTGTAGAAATATTTGAGCGATCTAAATGCCCGTTGGCATAGTAATTACAGGTCTCAACACCTATTGATAGAGGCATCAATCATCGAAATCGGAGCACAATTGCAGATTTTCGTTTTTTTTTATTATGAATTTGTGGCCTATAGTTCAGGTGATTATTCCTAAAATTGAATTTTCTACGGAATGTGTAGAAATATTCGAGCGAACTATTGATAAAGAGATCAATGTTCGAAATCGTAGCACAATTGCAGATTTTCGTATTTTTATTATGAATTCATGGTCTATAGTTCAGGGGATTATTCCTAAAATTGAATTTTCTACGAAATTGTAGAAATATTTGAGCGATCTAAATGCCCGTTGGCATAGTAATTACAGGTCTCAACACCTATTGATAGAGGCATCAATCATCGAAATCGGAGCACAATTGCAGATTTTCGTTTTTTTTATTATGAATTTGAGGTCTATAGTTAAGGTGATTATTCCTAAAATTGAATTTTCTACGAAATGTGTAAAAATATTCGAGCGAACTATTGATAAAGAGATCAATGTTCGAAATCGGAGCACAATTGCAGATTTTCGTATTTTTATTATGAATTCATGGTCTATAGTTCAGGTGATTATTCCTAAAATTGAATTTTCTACGAAATTGTAGAAATATTTGAGCGATCTAAATGCCCGTTGGCATAGTAATTACAGGTCTCAACACCTATTGATAGAGGCATCAATCATCGAAATCGGAGCACAATTGCAGATTTTCGTTTTTTTTATTATGAATTTGAGGTCTATAGTTAAGGTGATTATTCCTAAAATTGAATTTTCTACGAAATGTGTAAAAATATTCGAGCGAACTATTGATAAAGAGATCAATGTTCGAAATCGGAGCACAATTGCAGATTTTCGTATTTTTATTATGAATTCATGGTCTATAGTTCAGGTGATTATTCCTAAAATTGAATTTTCTACGAAATTGTAGAAATATTTGAGCGATCTAAATGCCCGTTGGCATAATAATTACAGGTCTCAACACCTATTGATAGAGGCATCAATCATCGAAATCGGAGCACAATTGCAGATTTTCGTTTTTTTTTATTATGAATTTGTGGTCTATAGTTCAGGTGATTATTCCTAAAATTGAATTTTCTACGAAATGTGTAGAAATATTCGAGCGAACTATTGATAAAGAGATCAATGTTCGAAATCGGAGCACAATTGCAGATTTTCGTATTTTTATTATGAATTCATGGTCTATAGTTCAGGTGATTATTCCTAAAATTGAATTTTCTACGAAATTGTAGAAATATTTGAGCGATCTAAATGCCCGTTGGCATAGTAATTACAGGTCTCAACACCTATTGATAGAGGCATCAATCATCGAAATCGGAGCACAATTGCAGATTTTCGTTTTTTTTTATTATGAATTTGTGGTCTATAGTTCAGGTGATTATTCCTAAAATTGAATTTTCTACGAAATGTGTAGAAATATTCGAGCGAACTATTGATAAAGAGATCAATGTTCGAAATCGTAGCACAATTGCAGATTTTCGTATTTTTATTATGAATTCATGGTCTATAGTTCAGGGGATTATTCCTAAAATTGAATTTTCTACGAAATGTGTAGAAATATTCGAGCGATCTTAATGCCCGTTGGCATAATAATTACAGGTCTCAACACCTATTGATAGAGGCATCAATCATCGAAATCGGAGCACAATTGCAGATTTTCGTTTTTTTTATTATGAATTTGTGGCCTATAGTTCAGGTGATTATTCCTAAAATTGAATTTTCTACGAAATGTGTAGAAATATTCGAGCGAACTATTGATAAAGAGATCAATGTTCGAAATCGGAGCACAATTGCAGATTTTCGTATTTTTATTATGAATTCATGGTCTATAGTTCAGGTGATTATTCCTAAAATTGAATTTTCTACGAAATTGTAGAAATATTTGAGCGATCTAAATGCCCGTTGGCATAATAATTACAGGTCTCAACACCTATTGATAGAGGCATCAATCATCGAAATCGGAGCACAATTGCAGATTTTCGTTTTTTTTTATTATGAATTTGTGGTCTATAGTTCAGGTGATTATTCCTAAAATTGAATTTTCTACGAAATGTGTAGAAATATTCGAGCGAACTATTGATAAAGAGATCAATGTTCGAAATCGGAGCACAATTGCAGATTTTCGTATTTTTATTATGAATTCATGGTCTATAGTTCAGGTGATTATTCCTAAAATTGAATTTTCTACGAAATTGTAGAAATATTTGAGCGATCTAAATGCCCGTTGGCATAGTAATTACAGGTCTCAACACCTATTGATAGAGGCATCAATCATCGAAATCGGAGCACAATTGCAGATTTTCGTTTTTTTTTATTATGAATTTGTGGTCTATAGTTCAGGTGATTATTCCTAAAATTGAATTTTCTACGAAATGTGTAGAAATATTCGAGCGAACTATTGATAAAGAGATCAATGTTCGAAATCGTAGCACAATTGCAGATTTTCGTATTTTTATTATGAATTCATGGTCTATAGTTCAGGGGATTATTCCTAAAATTGAATTTTCTACGAAATGTGTAGAAATATTCGAGCGATCTTAATGCCCGTTGGCATAATAATTACAGGTCTCAACACCTATTGATAGAGGCATCAATCATCGAAATCGGAGCACAATTGCAGATTTTCGTTTTTTTTATTATGAATTTGAGGTCTATAGTTAAGGTGATTATTCCTAAAATTGAATTTTCTACGAAATGTGTAAAAATATTCGAGCGAACTATTGATAAAGAGATCAATGTTCGAAATCGGAGCACAATTGCAGATTTTCGTATTTTTATTATGAATTCATGGTCTATAGTTCAGGTGATTATTCCTAAAATTGAATTTTCTACGAAATTGTAGAAATATTTGAGCGATCTAAATGCCCGTTGGCATAGTAATTACAGGTCTCAACACCTATTGATAGAGGCATCAATCATCGAAATCGGAGCACAATTGCAGATTTTCGTTTTTTTTATTATGAATTTGAGGTCTATAGTTAAGGTGATTATTCCTAAAATTGAATTTTCTACGAAATGTGTAAAAATATTCGAGCGAACTATTGATAAAGAGATCAATGTTCGAAATCGGAGCACAATTGCAGATTTTCGTATTTTTATTATGAATTCATGGTCTATAGTTCAGGTGATTATTCCTAAAATTGAATTTTCTACGAAATTGTAGAAATATTTTAGCGATCTAAATGCCCGTTGGCATAGTAATTACAGGTCTCAACACCTATTGATAGAGGCATCAATCATCGAAATCGGAGCACAATTGCAGATTTTCGTTTTTTTTTATTATGAATTTGTGGTCTATAGTTCAGGTGATTATTCCTAAAATTGAATTTTCTACGA
The DNA here is from genome assembly GCA_958295665.1 of Tipula vernalis. Lineage (NCBI taxonomy): Eukaryota > Metazoa > Arthropoda > Insecta > Diptera > Tipulidae > Tipula > Tipula vernalis. The sequence continues at coordinate 105,612,093 of OY282560.1, forward strand.
AATGTGTAGAAATATTCGAGCGAACTATTGATAAAGAGATCAATGTTCGAAATCGTAGCACAATTGCAGATTTTCGTATTTTTATTATGAATTCATGGTCTATAGTTCAGGGGATTATTCCTAAAATTGAATTTTCTACGAAATGTGTAGAAATATTCGAGCGATCTTAATGCCCGTTGGCATAATAATTACAGGTCTCAACACCTATTGATAGAGGCATCAATCATCGAAATCGGAGCACAATTGCAGATTTTCGTTTTTTTTATTATGAATTTGAGGTCTATAGTTAAGGTGATTATTCCTAAAATTGAATTTTCTACGAAATGTGTAAAAATATTCGAGCGAACTATTGATAAAGAGATCAATGTTCGAAATCGGAGCACAATTGCAGATTTTCGTATTTTTATTATGAATTCATGGTCTATAGTTCAGGTGATTATTCCTAAAATTGAATTTTCTACGAAATTGTAGAAATATTTGAGCGATCTAAATGCCCGTTGGCATAGTAATTACAGGTCTCAACACCTATTGATAGAGGCATCAATCATCGAAATCGGAGCACAATTGCAGATTTTCGTTTTTTTTATTATGAATTTGAGGTCTATAGTTAAGGTGATTATTCCTAAAATTGAATTTTCTACGAAATGTGTAAAAATATTCGAGCGAACTATTGATAAAGAGATCAATGTTCGAAATCGGAGCACAATTGCAGATTTTCGTATTTTTATTATGAATTCATGGTCTATAGTTCAGGTGATTATTCCTAAAATTGAGTTTTCTACGAAATTGTAGAAATATTTTAGCGATCTAAATGCCCGTTGGCATAGTAATTACAGGTCTCAACACCTATTGATAGAGGCATCAATCATCGAAATCGGAGCACAATTGCAGATTTTCGTTTTTTTTTATTATGAATTTGTGGTCTATAGTTCAGGTGATTATTCCTAAAATTGAATTTTCTACGAAATGTGTAGAAATATTCGAGCGAACTATTGATAAAGAGATCAATGTTCGAAATCGTAGCACAATTGCAGATTTTCGTATTTTTATTATGAATTCATGGTCTATAGTTCAGGGGATTATTCCTAAAATTGAATTTTCTACGAAATGTGTAGAAATATTCGAGCGATCTTAATGCCCGTTGGCATAATAATTACAGGTCTCAACACCTATTGATAGAGGCATCAATCATCAAAATCGGAGCACAATTGCAGATTTTCGTTTTTTTTATTATGAATTTGTGGCCTATAGTTCAGGTGATTATTCCTAAAATTGAATTTTCTACGAAATGTGTAGAAATATTCGAGCGAACTATTGATAAAGAGATCAATGTTCGAAATCGGAGCACAATTGCAGATTTTCGTATTTTTATTATGAATTCATGGTCTATAGTTCAGGTGATTTTTCCTAAAATTGAATTTTCTACGAAATTGTAGAAATATTTGAGCGATCTAAATGCCCGTTGGCATAGTAATTACAGGTCTCAACACCTATTGATAGAGGCATCAATCATCGAAATCGGAGCACAATTGCAGATTTTCGTTTTTTTTTATTATGAATTTGTGGCCTATAGTTCAGGTGATTATTCCTAAAATTGAATTTTCTACGGAATGTGTAGAAATATTCGAGCGAACTATTGATAAAGAGATCAATGTTCGAAATCGTAGCACAATTGCAGATTTTCGTATTTTTATTATGAATTCATGGTCTATAGTTCAGGGGATTATTCCTAAAATTGAATTTTCTACGAAATTGTAGAAATATTTGAGCGATCTAAATGCCCGTTGGCATAGTAATTACAGGTCTCAACACCTATTGATAGAGGCATCAATCATCGAAATCGGAGCACAATTGCAGATTTTCGTTTTTTTTATTATGAATTTGAGGTCTATAGTTAAGGTGATTATTCCTAAAATTGAATTTTCTACGAAATGTGTAAAAATATTCGAGCGAACTATTGATAAAGAGATCAATGTTCGAAATCGGAGCACAATTGCAGATTTTCGTATTTTTATTATGAATTCATGGTCTATAGTTCAGGTGATTATTCCTAAAATTGAATTTTCTACGAAATTGTAGAAATATTTGAGCGATCTAAATGCCCGTTGGCATAGTAATTACAGGTCTCAACACCTATTGATAGAGGCATCAATCATCGAAATCGGAGCACAATTGCAGATTTTCGTTTTTTTTATTATGAATTTGAGGTCTATAGTTAAGGTGATTATTCCTAAAATTGAATTTTCTACGAAATGTGTAAAAATATTCGAGCGAACTATTGATAAAGAGATCAATGTTCGAAATCGGAGCACAATTGCAGATTTTCGTATTTTTATTATGAATTCATGGTCTATAGTTCAGGTGATTATTCCTAAAATTGAATTTTCTACGAAATTGTAGAAATATTTGAGCGATCTAAATGCCCGTTGGCATAATAATTACAGGTCTCAACACCTATTGATAGAGGCATCAATCATCGAAATCGGAGCACAATTGCAGATTTTCGTTTTTTTTTATTATGAATTTGTGGTCTATAGTTCAGGTGATTATTCCTAAAATTGAATTTTCTACGAAATGTGTAGAAATATTCGAGCGAACTATTGATAAAGAGATCAATGTTCGAAATCGGAGCACAATTGCAGATTTTCGTATTTTTATTATGAATTCATGGTCTATAGTTCAGGTGATTATTCCTAAAATTGAATTTTCTACGAAATTGTAGAAATATTTGAGCGATCTAAATGCCCGTTGGCATAGTAATTACAGGTCTCAACACCTATTGATAGAGGCATCAATCATCGAAATCGGAGCACAATTGCAGATTTTCGTTTTTTTTTATTATGAATTTGTGGTCTATAGTTCAGGTGATTATTCCTAAAATTGAATTTTCTACGAAATGTGTAGAAATATTCGAGCGAACTATTGATAAAGAGATCAATGTTCGAAATCGTAGCACAATTGCAGATTTTCGTATTTTTATTATGAATTCATGGTCTATAGTTCAGGGGATTATTCCTAAAATTGAATTTTCTACGAAATGTGTAGAAATATTCGAGCGATCTTAATGCCCGTTGGCATAATAATTACAGGTCTCAACACCTATTGATAGAGGCATCAATCATCGAAATCGGAGCACAATTGCAGATTTTCGTTTTTTTTTATTATGAATTTGTGGTCTATAGTTCAGGTGATTATTCCTAAAATTGAATTTTCTACGAAATGTGTAGAAATATTCGAGCGAACTATTGATAAAGAGATCAATGTTCGAAATCGTAGCACAATTGCAGATTTTCGTATTTTTATTATGAATTCATGGTCTATAGTTCAGGGGATTATTCCTAAAATTGAATTTTCTACGAAATGTGTAGAAATATTCGAGCGATCTTAATGCCCGTTGGCATAATAATTACAGGTCTCAACACCTATTGATAGAGGCATCAATCATCGAAATCGGAGCACAATTGCAGATTTTCGTTTTTTTTATTATGAATTTGTGGCCTATAGTTCAGGTGATTATTCCTAAAATTGAATTTTCTACGAAATGTGTAGAAATATTCGAGCGAACTATTGATAAAGAGATCAATGTTCGAAATCGGAGCACAATTGCAGATTTTCGTATTTTTATTATGAATTCATGGTCTATAGTTCAGGTGATTATTCCTAAAATTGAATTTTCTACGAAATTGTAGAAATATTTGAGCGATCTAAATGCCCGTTGGCATAATAATTACAGGTCTCAACACCTATTGATAGAGGCATCAATCATCGAAATCGGAGCACAATTGCAGATTTTCGTTTTTTTTTATTATGAATTTGTGGTCTATAGTTCAGGTGATTATTCCTAAAATTGAATTTTCTACGAAATGTGTAGAAATATTCGAGCGAACTATTGATAAAGAGATCAATGTTCGAAATCGGAGCACAATTGCAGATTTTCGTATTTTTATTATGAATTCATGGTCTATAGTTCAGGTGATTATTCCTAAAATTGAATTTTCTACGAAATTGTAGAAATATTTGAGCGATCTAAATGCCCGTTGGCATAGTAATTACAGGTCTCAACACCTATTGATAGAGGCATCAATCATCGAAATCGGAGCACAATTGCAGATTTTCGTTTTTTTTTATTATGAATTTGTGGTCTATAGTTCAGGTGATTATTCCTAAAATTGAATTTTCTACGAAATGTGTAGAAATATTCGAGCGAACTATTGATAAAGAGATCAATGTTCGAAATCGTAGCACAATTGCAGATTTTCGTATTTTTATTATGAATTCATGGTCTATAGTTCAGGGGATTATTCCTAAAATTGAATTTTCTACGAAATGTGTAGAAATATTCGAGCGATCTTAATGCCCGTTGGCATAATAATTACAGGTCTCAACACCTATTGATAGAGGCATCAATCATCGAAATCGGAGCACAATTGCAGATTTTCGTTTTTTTTATTATGAATTTGAGGTCTATAGTTAAGGTGATTATTCCTAAAATTGAATTTTCTACGAAATGTGTAAAAATATTCGAGCGAACTATTGATAAAGAGATCAATGTTCGAAATCGGAGCACAATTGCAGATTTTCGTATTTTTATTATGAATTCATGGTCTATAGTTCAGGTGATTATTCCTAAAATTGAATTTTCTACGAAATTGTAGAAATATTTGAGCGATCTAAATGCCCGTTGGCATAGTAATTACAGGTCTCAACACCTATTGATAGAGGCATCAATCATCGAAATCGGAGCACAATTGCAGATTTTCGTTTTTTTTATTATGAATTTGAGGTCTATAGTTAAGGTGATTATTCCTAAAATTGAATTTTCTACGAAATGTGTAAAAATATTCGAGCGAACTATTGATAAAGAGATCAATGTTCGAAATCGGAGCACAATTGCAGATTTTCGTATTTTTATTATGAATTCATGGTCTATAGTTCAGGTGATTATTCCTAAAATTGAATTTTCTACGAAATTGTAGAAATATTTGAGCGATCTAAATGCCCGTTGGCATAATAATTACAGGTCTCAACACCTATTGATAGAGGCACCAATCATCGAAATCGGAGCACAATTGCAGATTTTCGTTTTTTTTATTATGAATTTGAGGTCTATAGTTCAGGTGATTATTCCTAAAATTGAATTTTCTACGAAATGTGTAGAAATATTCGAGCGAACTATTGATAAAGAGATCAATGTTCGAAATCGGAGCACAATTGCAGATTTTCGTATTTTTATTATGGATTCATGGTCTATAGTTCAGGTGATTATTCCTAAAATTGAATTTTCTACGAAATTGTAGAAATATTTGAGCGATCTAAATGCCCGTTGGCATAATAATTACAGGTCTCAACACCTATTGATAGAGGCATCAATCATCGAAATCGGAGCACAATTGCAGATTTTCGTTTTTTTTATTATGAATTTGAGGTCTATAGTTAAGGTGATTATTCCTAAAATTGAATTTTCTACGAAATGTGTAAAAATATTCGAGCGAACTATTGATAAAGAGATCAATGTTCGAAATCGGAGCACAATTGCAGATTTTCGTATTTTTATTATGAATTCATGGTCTATAGTTCAGGTGATTATTCCTAAAATTGAATTTTCTACGAAATTGTAGAAATATTTGAGCGATCTAAATGCCCGTTGGCATAATAATTACAGGTCTCAACACCTATTGATAGAGGCATCAATCATCGAAATCGGAGCACAATTGCAGATTTTCGTTTTTTTTTATTATGAATTTGTGGTCTATAGTTCAGGTGATTATTCCTAAAATTGAATTTTCTACGAAATGTGTAGAAATATTCGAGCGAACTATTGATAAAGAGATCAATGTTCGAAATCGGAGCACAATTGCAGATTTTCGTATTTTTATTATGAATTCATGGTCTATAGTTCAGGTGATTATTCCTAAAATTGAATTTTCTACGAAATTGTAGAAATATTTGAGCGATCTAAATGCCCGTTGGCATAGTAATTACAGGTCTCAACACCTATTGATAGAGGCATCAATCATCGAAATCGGAGCACAATTGCAGATTTTCGTTTTTTTTTATTATGAATTTGTGGTCTATAGTTCAGGTGATTATTCCTAAAATTGAATTTTCTACGAAATGTGTAGAAATATTCGAGCGAACTATTGATAAAGAGATCAATGTTCGAAATCGTAGCACAATTGCAGATTTTCGTATTTTTATTATGAATTCATGGTCTATAGTTCAGGGGATTATTCCTAAAATTGAATTTTCTACGAAATGTGTAGAAATATTCGAGCGATCTTAATGCCCGTTGGCATAATAATTACAGGTCTCAACACCTATTGATAGAGGCATCAATCATCGAAATCGGAGCACAATTGCAGATTTTCGTTTTTTTTATTATGAATTTGTGGCCTATAGTTCAGGTGATTATTCCTAAAATTGAATTTTCTACGAAATGTGTAGAAATATTCGAGCGAACTATTGATAAAGAGATCAATGTTCGAAATCGGAGCACAATTGCAGATTTTCGTATTTTTATTATGAATTCATGGTCTATAGTTCAGGTGATTTTTCCTAAAATTGAATTTTCTACGAAATTGTAGAAATATTTGAGCGATCTAAATGCCCGTTGGCATAGTAATTACAGGTCTCAACACCTATTGATAGAGGCATCAATCATCGAAATCGGAGCACAATTGCAGATTTTCGTTTTTTTTTATTATGAATTTGTGGTCTATAGTTCAGGTGATTATTCCTAAAATTGAATTTTCTACGAAATGTGTAGAAATATTCGAGCGAACTATTGATAAAGAGATCAATGTTCGAAATCGGAGCACAATTGCAGATTTTCGTATTTTTATTATGAATTCATGGTCTATAGTTCAGGTGATTATTCCTAAAATTGAATTTTCTACGAAATTGTAGAAATATTTGAGCGATCTAAATGCCCGTTGGCATAATAATTACAGGTCTCAACACCTATTGATAGAGGCATCAATCATCGAAATCGGGGCACAATTGCAGATTTTCGTTTTTTTTTATTATGAATTTGTGGTCTATAGTTCAGGTGATTATTCCTAAAATTGAATTTTCTACGAAATGTGTAGAAATATTCGAGCGAACTATTGATAAAGAGATCAATGTTCGAAATCGTAGCACAATTGCAGATTTTCGTATTTTTATTATGAATTCATGGTCTATAGTTCAGGGGATTATTCCTAAAATTGAATTTTCTACGAAATGTGTAGAAATATTCGAGCGATCTTAATGCCCGTTGGCATAATAATTACAGGTCTCAACACCTATTGATAGAGGCGTCAATCATCGAAATCGGAGCACAATTGCAGATTTTCGTTTTTTTTTATTATGAATTTGTGGTCTATAGTTCAGGTGATTATTCCTAAAATTGAATTTTCTACGAAATGTGTAGAAATATTCGAGCGAACTATTGATAAAGAGATCAATGTTCGAAATCGGAGCACAATTGCAGATTTTCGTATTTTTATTATGAATTCATGGTCTATAGTTCAGGGGATTATTCCTAAAATTGAATTTTCTACGAAATGTGTAGAAATATTCGAGCGATCTTAATGCCCGTTGGCATAATAATTACAGGTCTCAACACCTATTGATAGAGGCATCAATCATCGAAATCGGAGCACAATTGCAGATTTTCGTTTTTTTTATTATGAATTTGAGGTCTATAGTTAAGGTGATTATTCCTAAAATTGAATTTTCTACGAAATGTGTAAAAATATTCGAGCGAACTATTGATAAAGAGATCAATGTTCGAAATCGGAGCACAATTGCAGATTTTCGTATTTTTATTATGAATTCATGGTCTATAGTTCAGGTGATTATTCCTAAAATTGAATTTTCTACGAAATTGTAGAAATATTTGAGCGATCTAAATGCCCGTTGGCATAGTAATTACAGGTCTCAACACCTATTGATAGAGGCATCAATCATCGAAATCGGAGCACAATTGCAGATTTTCGTTTTTTTTATTATGAATTTGAGGTCTATAGTTAAGGTGATTATTCCTAAAATTGAATTTTCTACGAAATGTGTAAAAATATTCGAGCGAACTATTGATAAAGAGATCAATGTTCGAAATCGGAGCACAATTGCAGATTTTCGTATTTTTATTATGAATTCATGGTCTATAGTTCAGGTGATTATTCCTAAAATTGAATTTTCTACGAAATTGTAGAAATATTTGAGCGATCTAAATGCCCGTTAGCATAATAATTACAGGTCTCAACACCTATTGATAGAGGCACCAATCATCGAAATCGGAGCACAATTGCAGATTTTCGTTTTTTTTATTATGAATTTGAGGTCTATAGTTAAGGTGATTATTCCTAAAATTGAATTTTCTACGAAATGTGTAAAAATATTCGAGCGAACTATTGATAAAGAGATCAATGTTCGAAATCGGAGCACAATTGCAGATTTTCGTATTTTTATTATGAATTCATGGTCTATAGTTCAGGTGATTATTCCTAAAATTGAATTTTCTACGAAATTGTAGAAATATTTGAGCGATCTAAATGCCCGTTGGCATAATAATTACAGGTCTCAACACCTATTGATAGAGGCGTCAATCATCGAAATCGGAGCACAATTGCAGATTTTCGTTTTTTTTTATTATGAATTTGTGGTCTATAGTTCAGGTGATTATTCCTAAAATTGAATTTTCTACGAAATGTGTAGAAATATTCGAGCGAACTATTGATAAAGAGATCAATGTTCGAAATCGGAGCACAATTGCAGATTTTCGTATTTTTATTATGGATTCATGGTCTATAGTTCAGGTGATTATTCCTAAAATTGAATTTTCTACGAAATTGTAGAAATATTTGAGCGATCTAAATGCCCGTTGGCATAATAATTACAGGTCTCAACACCTATTGATAGAGGCATCAATCATCGAAATCGGAGCACAATTGCAGATTTTCGTTTTTTTTATTATGAATTTGAGGTCTATAGTTAAGGTGATTATTCCTAAAATTGAATTTTCTACGAAATGTGTAAAAATATTCGAGCGAACTATTGATAAAGAGATCAATGTTCGAAATCGGAGCACAATTGCAGATTTTCGTATTTTTATTATGAATTCATGGTCTATAGTTCAGGTGATTATTCCTAAAATTGAATTTTCTACGAAATTGTAGAAATATTTGAGCGATCTAAATGCCCGTTGGCATAATAATTACAGGTCTCAACACCTATTGATAGAGGCATCAATCATCGAAATCGGAGCACAATTGCAGATTTTCGTTTTTTTTTATTATGAATTTGTGGTCTATAGTTCAGGTGATTATTCCTAAAATTGAATTTTCTACGAAATGTGTAGAAATATTCGAGCGAACTATTGATAAAGAGATCAATGTTCGAAATCGGAGCACAATTGCAGATTTTCGTATTTTTATTATGAATTCATGGTCTATAGTTCAGGTGATTATTCCTAAAATTGAATTTTCTACGAAATTGTAGAAATATTTGAGCGATCTAAATGCCCGTTGGCATAGTAATTACAGGTCTCAACACCTATTGATAGAGGCATCAATCATCGAAATCGGAGCACAATTGCAGATTTTCGTTTTTTTTTATTATGAATTTGTGGTCTATAGTTCAGGTGATTATTCCTAAAATTGAATTTTCTACGAAATGTGTAGAAATATTCGAGCGAACTATTGATAAAGAGATCAATGTTCGAAATCGTAGCACAATTGCAGATTTTCGTATTTTTATTATGAATTCATGGTCTATAGTTCAGGGGATTATTCCTAAAATTGAATTTTCTACGAAATGTGTAGAAATATTCGAGCGATCTTAATGCCCGTTGGCATAATAATTACAGGTCTCAACACCTATTGATAGAGGCATCAATCATCGAAATCGGAGCACAATTGCAGATTTTCGTTTTTTTTATTATGAATTTGTGGCCTATAGTTCAGGTGATTATTCCTAAAATTGAATTTTCTACGAAATGTGTAGAAATATTCGAGCGAACTATTGATAAAGAGATCAATGTTCGAAATCGGAGCACAATTGCAGATTTTCGTATTTTTATTATGAATTCATGGTCTATAGTTCAGGTGATTTTTCCTAAAATTGAATTTTCTACGAAATTGTAGAAATATTTGAGCGATCTAAATGCCCGTTGGCATAGTAATTACAGGTCTCAACACCTATTGATAGAGGCATCAATCATCGAAATCGGAGCACAATTGCAGATTTTCGTTTTTTTTTATTATGAATTTGTGGTCTATAGTTCAGGTGATTATTCCTAAAATTGAATTTTCTACGAAATGTGTAGAAATATTCGAGCGAACTATTGATAAAGAGATCAATGTTCGAAATCGGAGCACAATTGCAGATTTTCGTATTTTTATTATGAATTCATGGTCTATAGTTCAGGTGATTATTCCTAAAATTGAATTTTCTACGAAATTGTAGAAATATTTGAGCGATCTAAATGCCCGTTGGCATAGTAATTACAGGTCTCAACACCTATTGATAGAGGCATCAATCATCGAAATCGGGGCACAATTGCAGATTTTCGTTTTTTTTTATTATGAATTTGTGGTCTATAGTTCAGGTGATTATTCCTAAAATTGAATTTTCTACGAAATGTGTAGAAATATTCGAGCGAACTATTGATAAAGAGATCAATGTTCGAAATCGTAGCACAATTGCAGATTTTCGTATTTTTATTATGAATTCATGGTCTATAGTTCAGGGGATTATTCCTAAAATTGAATTTTCTACGAAATGTGTAGAAATATTCGAGCGATCTTAATGCCCGTTGGCATAATAATTACAGGTCTCAACACCTATTGATAGAGGCATCAATCATCGAAATCGGAGCACAATTGCAGATTTTCGTTTTTTTTATTATGAATTTGTGGCCTATAGTTCAGGTGATTATTCCTAAAATTGAATTTTCTACGAAATGTGTAGAAATATTCGAGCGAACTATTGATAAAGAGATCAATGTTCGAAATCGGAGCACAATTGCAGATTTTCGTATTTTTATTATGAATTCATGGTCTATAGTTCAGGTGATTTTTCCTAAAATTGAATTTTCTACGAAATTGTAGAAATATTTGAGCGATCTAAATGCCCGTTGGCATAGTAATTACAGGTCTCAACACCTATTGATAGAGGCATCAATCATCGAAATCGGAGCACAATTGCAGATTTTCGTTTTTTTTTATTATGAATTTGTGGCCTATAGTTCAGGTGATTATTCCTAAAATTGAATTTTCTACGAAATGTGTAGAAATATTCGAGCGAACTATTGATAAAGAGATCAATGTTCGAAATCGGAGCACAATTGCAGATTTTCGTATTTTTATTATGAATTCATGGTCTATAGTTCAGGTGATTATTCCTAAAATTGAATTTTCTACGAAATTGTAGAAATATTTGAGCGATCTAAATGCCCGTTGGCATAATAATTACAGGTCTCAACACCTATTGATAGAGGTATCAATCATCGAAATCGGAGCACAATTGCAGATTTTCGTTTTTTTTTATTATGAATTTGTGGTCTATAGTTCAGGTGATTATTCCTAAAATTGAATTTTCTACGAAATGTGTAGAAATATTCGAGCGAACTATTGATAAAGAGATCAATGTTCGAAATCGTAGCACAATTGCAGATTTTCGTATTTTTATTATGAATTCATGGTCTATAGTTCAGGGGATTATTCCTAAAATTGAATTTTCTACGAAATGTGTAGAAATATTCGAGCGATCTTAATGCCCGTTGGCATAATAATTACAGGTCTCAACACCTATTGATAGAGGCATCAATCATCGAAATCGGAGCACAATTGCAGATTTTCGTTTTTTTTATTATGAATTTGAGGTCTATAGTTAAGGTGATTATTCCTAAAATTGAATTTTCTACGAAATGTGTAAAAATATTCGAGCGAACTATTGATAAAGAGATCAATGTTCGAAATCGGAGCACAATTGCAGATTTTCGTATTTTTATTATGAATTCATGGTCTATAGTTCAGGTGATTATTCCTAAAATTGAATTTTCTACGAAATTGTAGAAATATTTGAGCGATCTAAATGCCCGTTGGCATAGTAATTACAGGTCTCAACACCTATTGATAGAGGCATCAATCATCGAAATCGGAGCACAATTGCAGATTTTCGTTTTTTTTATTATGAATTTGAGGTCTATAGTTAAGGTGATTATTCCTAAAATTGAATTTTCTACGAAATGTGTAAAAATATTCGAGCGAACTATTGATAAAGAGATCAATGTTCGAAATCGGAGCACAATTGCAGATTTTCGTATTTTTATTATGAATTCATGGTCTATAGTTCAGGTGATTATTCCTAAAATTGAATTTTCTACGAAATTGTAGAAATATTTGAGCGATCTGAATGCCCGTTGGCATAATAATTACAGGTCTCAACACCTATTGATAGAGGCATCAATCATCGAAATCGGAGCACAATTGCAGATTTTCGTTTTTTTTTATTATGAATTTGTGGTCTATAGTTCAGGTGATTATTCCTAAAATTGAATTTTCTACGAAATGTGTAGAAATATTCGAGCGAACTATTGATAAAGAGATCAATGTTCGAAATCGGAGCACAATTGCAGATTTTCGTATTTTTATTATGAATTCATGGTCTATAGTTCAGGTGATTATTCCTAAAATTGAATTTTCTACGAAATTGTAGAAATATTTGAGCGATCTAAATGCCCGTTGGCATAGTAATTACAGGTCTCAACACCTATTGATAGAGGCATCAATCATCGAAATCGGAGCACAATTGCAGATTTTCGTTTTTTTTTATTATGAATTTGTGGTCTATAGTTCAGGTGATTATTCCTAAAATTGAATTTTCTACGAAATGTGTAGAAATATTCGAGCGAACTATTGATAAAGAGATCAATGTTCGAAATCGTAGCACAATTGCAGATTTTCGTATTTTTATTATGAATTCATGGTCTATAGTTCAGGGGATTATTCCTAAAATTGAATTTTCTACGAAATGTGTAGAAATATTCGAGCGATCTTAATGCCCGTTGGCATAATAATTACAGGTCTCAACACCTATTGATAGAGGCATCAATCATCGAAATCGGAGCACAATTGCAGATTTTCGTTTTTTTTATTATGAATTCATGGCCTATAGTTCAGGTGATTATTCCTAAAATTGAATTTTCTACGAAATGTGTAGAAATATTCGAGCGAACTATTGATAAAGAGATCAATGTTCGAAATCGGAGCACAATTGCAGATTTTCGTATTTTTATTATGAATTCATGGTCTATAGTTCAGGTGATTTTTCCTAAAATTGAATTTTCTACGAAATGTGTAGAAATATTCGAGCGATCTAAATGCCCGTTGGCATAGTAATTACAGGCCTCAACACCTATTGATAGAGGCATCAATCATCGAAATCGGAGCACAATTGCAGATTTTCGTTTTTTTTATTATGAATTTGTGGTCTATAGTTCAGGTGATTATTCCTAAAATTGAATTTTCTACGAAATGTGTAGAAATATTCGAACGAACTATTGATAAAGAGATCAATGTTCGAAATCGTAGCACAATTGCAGATTTTCGTATTTTTATTATGAATTCATGGTCTATAGTTCAGGTGATTATTCCTAAAATTGAATTTTCTACGAAATGTGTAGAAATATTCGAGCGATCTTAATGCCCGTTGGCATAATAATTACAGGTCTCAACACCTATTGATAGAGGCATCAATCATCGAAATCGGAGCACAATTGCATATTTTCGTTTTTTTTATTATGAATTTGTGGTCTATAGTTCAGGGGATTATTCCTAAAATTGAATTTTCTACGAAATGTGTAGAAATATTCGAGAGATCTAAATTCCCGTTGGCATAGTAATTACAGGTCTCAACACCTATTGATAGAGGCATCAATCATCGAAATCGGAGCACAATTGCAGATTTTCGTTTTTTTTATTATGAATTTGTGGTCTATAGTTCAGGTGATTATTCCTAAAATTGAATTTTCTACGAAATGTGTAGAAATATTCGAGCTAACTATTGATAAAGAGATCAATGTTCGAAATCGGAGCACAATTGCAGATTTTCGTATTTTTATTATGAATTCATGGTCTATAGTTCAGGTGATTATTCCTAAAATTGAATTTTCTACGAAATGTGTAGAAATATTTGAGCGATCTAAATGCCCGTTGGCATAGCAATTACAGGTCTCAACACCTATTGATAGAGGCATCAATCACCGAAATCGGAGCACAATTGCATATTTTCGTTTTTTTTTATTATGAATTTGTGGTCTATAGTTCAGGGGATTATTCCTAAAATTGAATTTTCTACGAAATGTGTAGAAATATTCGAGAGATCTAAATTCCCGTTGGCATAGTAATTACAGGTCTCAACACCTATTGATAGAGGCATCAATCATCGAAATCGGAGCACAATTGCAGATTTTCGTTTTTTTTATTATGAATTTGTGGTCTATAGTTCAGGTGATTATTCCTAAAATTGAATTTTCTACGAAATGTGTAGAAATATTCGAGCTAACTATTGATAAAGAGATCAAAGTTCGAAATCGGAGCACAATTGCAGATTTTCGTATTTTTATTATGAATTCATGGTCTATAGTTCAGGTGATTATTCCTAAAATTGAATTTTCTACGAAATGTGTAGAAATATTCGAGCGAACTATTGATAAAGAGATCAATGTTCGAAATCGGAGCACAATTGCAGATTTTCGTATTTTTATTATGAATTCATGGTCTATAGTTCAGGTGATTATTCCTAAAATTGAATTTTCTACGAAATGTGTAGAAATATTCGAGCGATCTAAATGCCTGTTGGCATAATAATTACAGGTCTCAACACCTATTGATAGAGGCATCAATCATCGAAATCGGAGCACAATTGCAGATTTTCGTATTTTTATTATGAATTCATGGTCTATAGTTCAGGTGATTTTTCCTAAAATAGAAATTTCTACGAAATGTGTAGAAATATTCGAGCGATCTAAATGCCCGTTGGCATAATAATTACAGGTCTCAACACCTATTGATAGAGGCATCAATCATCGAAATCGGAGCACAATTGCAGATTTTCGTATTTTTATTATGAATTTGTGGTCTATAGTTCAGGTGATTTTTCCTAAAATAGAATTTTCTACGAAATGTGTAGAAATATTCGAGCGATCTAAATGCCCGTTGGCATAGTAATTACAGGTCTCAACACCTATTGATAGAGGCATCAATCATCGAAATCGGAGCACAATTGCAGATTTTCGTTTTTTTTATTATGAATTTGTGGTCTATAGTTCAGGTGATTATTCCTAAAATTGAATTTTCTACGAAATGTGTAGAAATATTCGAGCTAACTATTGATAAAGAGATCAATGTTCGAAATCGGAGCACAATTGCAGATTTTCGTATTTTTATTATGAATTCATGGTCTATAGTTCAGGTGATTATTCCTAAAATTGAATTTTCTACGAAATGTGTAGAAATATTCGAGCGATCTAAATGCCCGTTGGCATAATAATTACAGGTCTCAACACCTATTGATAGAGGTATCAATCATCGAAATCGGAGCACAATTGCAGATTTTCGTTTTTTTTATTATGAATTTGTGGTCTATAGTTCAGGTGATTATTCGTAAAACTGAATTTTCTACGAAATGAGTAGAAATTTTCGAGCGAACTATTGATAAAGAGATCAATATTCGAAATCGTAGCACAATTGCAGATTTTCGTATTTTTATTATGAATTCATGGTCTATAGTTCAGGTGATTTTTCCTAAAATTGAATTTTCTACGAAATGTGTAGAAATATTCGAGCGATCTAAATGCCCGTAGGCATAATAATTACAAGTCTCAACACCTATTGATAGAGGTATCAATCATCGAAATCGGAGCACAATTGCAGATTTTCGTTTTTTTTATTATGAATTTGTGGTCTATAGTTCAGGTGATTATTCCTAAAACTGAATTTTTTACGAAATGTGTAGAAATATTCGAGCTAACTATTGATAAAGAGATCAATGTTCGAAATCGGAGCACAATTGCAGATTTTCGTATTTTTATTATGAATTCATGGTCTATAGTTCAGGTGATTATTCCTAAAATTGAATTTTCTACGAAATGTGTAGAAATATTCGAGCCAACTATTGATAAAGAGATCAATATTCGAAATCGGAGCACAATTGCAGATTTTCGTATTTTTATTATGAATTCATGGTCTATAGTTCAGGTGATTTTTCCTAAAATTGAATTTTCTACGAAATGTGTAGAAATATTCGAGCGATCTAAATGCCCGTTGGCATAATAATTACAGGTCTCAACACCTATTGATAGAGGTATCAATCATCGAAATCGGAGCACAATTGCAGATTTTCGTTTTTTTTATTATGAATTTGTGGTCTATAGTTCAGGTGATTATTCGTAAAACTGAATTTTCTACGAAATGAGTAGAAATTTTCGAGCGAACTATTGATAAAGAGATCAATATTCGAAATCGTAGCACAATTGCAGATTTTCGTATTTTTATTATGAATTCATGGTCTATAGTTCAGGTGATTTTTCCTAAAATTGAATTTTCTACGAAATGTGTAGAAATATTCGAGCGATCTAAATGCCCGTAGGCATAATAATTACAAGTCTCAACACCTATTGATAGAGGTATCAATCATCGAAATCGGAGCACAATTGCAGATTTTCGTTTTTTTTATTATGAATTTGTGGTCTATAGTTCAGGTGATTATTCCTAAAACTGAATTTTTTACGAAATGTGTAGAAATATTCGAGCTAACTATTGATAAAGAGATCAATGTTCGAAATCGGAGCACAATTGCAGATTTTCGTATTTTTATTATGAATTCATGGTCTATAGTTCAGGTGATTATTCCTAAAATTGAATTTTCTACGAAATGTGTAGAAATATTCGAGCCAACTATTGATAAAGAGATCAATATTCGAAATCGGAGCACAATTGCAGATTTTCGTATTTTTATTATGAATTCATGGTCTATAGTTCAGGTGATTTTTCCTAAAATTGAATTTTCTACGAAATGTGTAGAAATATTCGAGCGATCTAAATGCCCGTAGGCATAATAATTACAAGTCTCAACACCTATTGATAGAGGTATCAATCATCGAAATCGGAGCACAATTGCAGATTTTCGTTTTTTTTATTATGAATTTGTGGTCTATAGTTCAGGTGATTATTCCTAAAACTGAATTTTTTACGAAATGTGTAGAAATATTCGAGCTAACTATTGATAAAGAGATCAATGTTCGAAATCGGAGCACAATTGCAGATTTTCGTATTTTTATTATGAATTCATGGTCTATAGTTCAGGTGATTATTCCTAAAATTGAATTTTCTACGAAATGTGTAGAAATATTCGAGCCAACTATTGATAAAGAGATCAATATTCGAAATCGGAGCACAATTGCAGATTTTCGTATTTTTATTATGAATTCATGGTCTATAGTTCAGGTGATTTTTCCTAAAATTGAATTTTCTACGAAATGTGTAGAAATATTCGAGCGATCTAAATGCCCGTAGGCATAATAATTACAAGTCTCAACACCTATTGATAGTTCAGGTGATTATTCCTAAAATTGAATTTTCTACGAAATGTGTAGAAATATTCGAGCGATCTAAATGCCTGTTGGCATAATAATTACAGGTCTCAACACCTATTGATAGAGGCATCAATCATCGAAATCGGAGCACAATTGCAGATTTTCGTTTTTTTTATTATGAATTCATGGTCTATAGTTCAGGTGATTATTCCTAAAATTGAATTTTCTACGAAATGTGTAGAAATATTTGAGCGATCTAAATGCCCGTTGGCATAATAATTACAGGTCTCAACACCTATTGATAGAGGCATCAATCATCGAAATCGGAGCACAATTGCAGATTTTCGTTTTTTTTATTATGAATTTGTGGTCTATAGTTCAGGTGATTATTCCTAAAATTGAATTTTCTACGAAATGTGTAGAAATATTCGAGCGATCTAAATGCCCGTTGGCATAATAATTACAGGTCTCAACACCTATTGATAGAGGCATCAATCATCGAAATCGGAGCACAATTGCAGATTTTCGTTTTTTTTATTATGAATTTTTGGTCTATAAGTTCAGGTGATTATTCCTAAAATTGAATTTTCTACGAAATGTGTAGAAATATTCGAGCGATATAAATGCCCGTTGGCATAATAATTACAGGTCTCAACACCTATTGATAGAGGCATCAATCATCGAAATCGGAGCACAATTGCAGATTTTCGTTTTTTTTATTATGAATTTGTGGTCTATAGTTCAGGTGATTATTCCTAAAATTGAATTTTCTACGAAATGTTTAGAAATATTCGAGCGATCTAAATGCCCGTTGGCATAATAATTACAGGTCTCAACACCTATTGGTAGAGGCATCAATCATCGAAATCGGAGCACAATTGCAGATTTTCGTTTTTTTATTATGAATTCATGGTCTATAGTTCAGGTGATTATTCCTAAAATTGAATTTTCTACGAAATGTGTAGAAATATTCGAGCGATCTTAATGCCCGTTGGCATAATAATTACAGGTCTCAACACCTATTGATTGAGGCATCAATCATCGAAATCGGAGCACAATTGCAGATTTTCGTTTTTTTTATTATGAATTCATGGTCTATAGTTCAGGTGATTATTCCTAAAATTGAATTTTCTACGAAATGTGTAGAAATATTCGAGCGATTTAAATGCCCGTTGGCATAATAATTACAGGTCTCAACACCTATTGATAGAGGCATCAATCATCGAAATCGGAGCACAATTGCAGATTTTCGTTTTTTTTATTATGAATTTGTGGTCTATAGTTCAGGTGATTATTCCTAAAATTGAATTTTCTACGAAATGTGTAGAAATATTCGAGCGATCTAAATGCCCGTTGGCATAATAATTACAGGTCTCAACACCTATTGATAGAGGCATCAATCATCGAAATCGGAGCACAATTGCAGATTTTCGTTTTTTTTATTATGAATTCATGGTCTATAGTTCAGGTGATTATTCCTAAAACTGAATTTTCTACGAAATGTGTAGAAATATTCGAGCGATCTTAATGCCCGTTGGCATAATAATTACAGGTCTCAACACCTATTGATAGAGGCATCAATCATCGAAATCGGTGCACAATTGCAGATTTTCGTTTTTTTTATTATGAATTTGTGGTCTATATTTCTGGTGATTATTCCTAAAATTGAATTTTCTACGAAATGTGTAGAAATATTCGAGCGAACTATTGATAAAGAAATCAATACTCGAAATCGGAGCACAATTGCAGATTTTCGTTTTTTTTATTATGAATTCATGGTCTATAGTTCAGGTGATTATTCCTAAAATTGAATTTTCTACGAAATGTGTAGAAATATTCGAGCGATCTAAATGCCCGTTGGCATAATAATTACAGGTCTCAACACCTATTGATTGAGGCATCAATCATCGAAATCGGAGCACAATTGCAGATTTTCGTTTTTTTTATTATGAATTCATGGTCTATAGTTCAGGTGATTATTCCTAAAATTGAATTTTCTACGAAATGTGTAGAAATATTCGAGCGATCTAAATGCCCGTTGGCATAATAATTACAGGTCTCAACACCTATTGATAGAGGCATCAATCATCGAAATCGGAGCACAATTGCAGATTTTCGTTTGTTTTATTATGAATTTGTGGTCTATAGTTCAGGTGATTATTCCTAAAATTTAATTTTCTACGAAATGTGTAGAAATATTCGAGCGATCTAAATGCCCGTTGGCATAATAATTACAGGTCTCAACACCTATTGATAGAGGCATCAATCATCGAAATCGGAGCACAATTGCAGATTTTCGTTTTTTTTATTATGAATTCATGGTCTATAGTTCAGGTGATTATTCCTAAAACTAAATTTTCTACGAAATGTGTAGAAATATTCGAGCGATCTTAATGCCCGTTGGCGTAATAATTACAGGTCTCAACACCTATTGATAGAGGCATCAATCATCGAAATCGGTGCACAATTGCAGATTTTCGTTTTTTTTATTATGAATTTGTGGTCTATATTTCTGGTGATTATTCCTAAAATTGAATTTTCTACGAAATGTGTAGAAATATTCGAGCGAACTATTGATAAAGAAATCAATATTCGAAATCGGAGCACAATTGCAGATTTTCGTTTTTTTTATTATGAATTCATGGTCTATAGTTCAGGTGATTATTCCTAAAATTGAATTTTCTTAATGCCCGTTAGCATAATAATTACAGGTCTCAACACCTATTGATAGAGGCATCAATCATCGAAATCGGAGCACAATTGCAGATTTTCGCTTTTTTTATTATGAATTTGTGGTCTATAGTTCAGGTGATTATTCCTAAAATTGAATTTTCTACGAAATGTGTAGAAATATTCGAGCGAACTATTAATAAAGAGATCAATATTCGAAATCGGAGTACAATTACAGATTTTCGTTTTTTTTATTATGAATTCATGGTCTATAGTTCAGGTGATTTTTCCTAAAATTGAATTTTCTACGAAATGTGTAGAAATATTCGAGCGATCTAAATGCCCGTTGGCATAATAATTACAGGTCTCAACACCTATTGATAGAGGCATCAATCATCGAAATCGGAGCACAATTGCAGATTTTCGTTTTTTTTATTTTGAATTTGTGGTCTATAGTTCAGGTGATTATTCCTAAAATTGAATTTTCTACGAAATGTGTAGAAATATTCGAGCGAACTATTAATAAAGAGATCAATATTCGAAATCGGAGCACAATTACAGATTTTCGTTTTTTTTATTATGAATTCATGGTCTATAGTTCAGGTGATTTTTCCTAAAATTGAATTTTCTACGAAATGTGTAGAAATATTCGAGCGATCTTAATGCCCGTTGGCATAATAATTACAGGTCTCAACACCTATTGATAGAGGCATCAATCATCGAAATCGGAGCACAATTGCAGATTTTCGTTTTTTTTATTATGAATTCATGGTCTATAGTTCAGGTAATTATTCCTAAAATTGAATTTTCTACGAAATGTGTAGAAATATTCGAGCGATCTTAATGCCCGTTGGCATAATAATTACAGGTCTCAACACCTATTGATAGAGGCATCAATCATCGAAATCGGAGCACAATTACAGATTTTCGTTTTTTTTATTATGAATTTGTGGTCTATAGTTCAGGTGATTATTCCTAAAATTGAATTTTCTACGAAATGTGTAGAAATATTCGAGCGAACTATTAATAAAGAGATCAATATTCGAAATCGGAGCACAATTACAGATTTTCGTTTTTTTTATTATGAATTCATGGTCTATAGTTCAGGTGATTTTTCCTAAAATTGAATTTTCTACGAAATGTGTAGAAATATTCGAGCGATCTTAATGCCCGTTGGCATAATAATTACAGGTCTCAACACCTATTGATAGAGGCATCAATCATCGAAATCGGAGCACAATTGCAGATTTTCGTTTTTTTTATTATGAATTTGTGGTCTATAGTTCAGGTGATTATTCCTAAAATTGAATTTTCTACGAAATGTGTAGAAATATTTGAGCGATCTTAATGCCCGTTGGCATAATAATTACAGGTCTCAACACCTATTGATAGAGGCATCAATCATCGAAATCGGAGCACAATTGCAGATTTTCGTTTTTTTTTATTATGAATTTGTGGTCTATAGTTCAGGTGATTATTCCTAAAATTGAAATTTCTACGAAATGTGTAGAAATATTCGAGCGAACTATTAATAAAGAGATCAATATTCGAAATCAAAGCACAATTACAGATTTTCTTTTTTTTATTATGAATTCATGGTTCATAGTTCAGGTGATTTTTCCTAAAATTGAATTTTCTACGAAATGTGTAGAAATATTCGAGCGATCTTAATGCCCGTTGGCATAATAATTACAGGTCTCAACACCTATTGATAGAGGCATCAATCATCGAAATCGGAGCACAATTGCAGATTTTCGTTTTTTTTATTATGAATTTGTGGTCTATAGTTCAGGTGATTATTCCTAAAATTGAAATTTCTACGAAATGTGTAGAAATATTCGAGCGAACTATTAATAAAGAGATCAATATTCGAAATCGGAGCACAATTACAGATTTTCGTTTTTTTTATTATGAATTCATGGTCTATAGTTCAGGTGATTTTTCCTAAAATTGAATTTTCTACGAAATGTGTAGAAATATTCGAGCGATCTTAATGCCCGTTGGCATAATAATTACAGGTCTCAACACCTATTGATAGAGGCATCAATCATCGAAATCGGAGCACAATTGCAGATTTTCGTTTTTTTTATTATGAATTCATGGTCTATAGTTCAGGTAATTATTCCTAAAATTGAATTTTCTACGAAATGTGTAGAAATATTTGAGCGATCTTAATACCCGTTGGCATAATAATTACAGGTCTCAACACCTATTGATAGAGGCATCAATCATCGAAATCGGAGCACAATTGCAGATTTTCGTTTTTTTTATTATGAATTTGTGGTCTATAGTTCAGGTGATTATTCCTAAAATTGAATTTTCTACGAAATGTGTAGAAATATTCGAGCGAACTATTAATAAAGAGATCAATCATCGAAATCGGAGCACAATTGCAGATTTTCGTTTTTTTTATTATGAATTCATGGTCTATAGTTCAGGTGATTATTCCTAAAATTGAATTTTCTACGAAATGTGTAGAAATATTTGAGCGATCTAAATGCCCGTTGGCATAATAATTACAGGTCTCAACACCTATTGATAGAGGCATCAATCATCGAAATCGGAGCACAATTGCAGATTTTCGTTTTTTTTATTATGAATTTGTGGTCTATAGTTCAGGTGATTATTCCTAAAACTGAATTTTCTACGAAATGTGTAGAAATATTCGAGCGATCTAAATGCCCGTTGGCATAATAATTACAGGTCTCAACACCTATTGATAGAGGCATCAATCATCGAAATCGGAGCACAATTGCAGATTTTCGTTTTTTTTATTATGAATTTTTGGTCTATAAGTTCAGGTGATTATTCCTAAAATTGAATTTTCTACGAAATGTGTAGAAATATTCGAGCGATATAAATGCCCGTTGGCATAATAATTACAGGTCTCAACACCTATTGATAGAGGCATCAATCATCGAAATCGGAGCACAATTGCAGATTTTCGTTTTTTTTATTATGAATTTGTGGTCTATAGTTCAGGTGATTATTCCTAAAATTGAATTTTCTACGAAATGTTTAGAAATATTCGAGCGATCTAAATGCCCGTTGGCATAATAATTACAGGTCTCAACACCTATTGGTAGAGGCATCAATCATCGAAATCGGAGCACAATTGCAGATTTTCGTTTTTTTATTATGAATTCATGGTCTATAGTTCAGGTGATTATTCCTAAAATTGAATTTTCTACGAAATGTGTAGAAATATTCGAGCGATTTAAATGCCCGTTGGCATAATAATTACAGGTCTCAACACCTATTGATAGAGGCATCAATCATCGAAATCGGAGCACAATTGCAGATTTTCGTTTTTTTTATTATGAATTTGTGGTCTATAGTTCAGGTGATTATTCCTAAAATTGAATTTTCTACGAAATGTGTAGAAATATTCGAGCGATCTAAATGCCCGTTGGCATAATAATTACAGGTCTCAACACCTATTGATAGAGGCATCAATCATCGAAATCGGAGCACAATTGCAGATTTTCGTTTTTTTTATTATGAATTCATGGTCTATAGTTCAGGTGATTATTCCTAAAACTGAATTTTCTACGAAATGTGTAGAAATATTCGAGCGATCTTAATGCCCGTTGGCATAATAATTACAGGTCTCAACACCTATTGATAGAGGCATCAATCATCGAAATCGGTGCACAATTGCAGATTTTCGTTTTTTTTATTATGAATTTGTGGTCTATATTTCTGGTGATTATTCCTAAAATTGAATTTTCTACGAAATGTGTAGAAATATTCGAGCGAACTATTGATAAAGAAATCAATACTCGAAATCGGAGCACAATTGCAGATTTTCGTTTTTTTTTATTATGAATTCATGGTCTATAGTTCAGGTGATTATTCCTAAAATTGAATTTTCTACGAAATGTGTAGAAATATTCGAGCGATCTAAATGCCCGTTGGCATAATAATTACAGGTCTCAACACCTATTGATTGAGGCATCAATCATCGAAATCGGAGCACAATTGCA